>JAHTLZ010000016.1:21314224-21364313 GCA_023846285.1 Phrynocephalus versicolor | reverse complement strand
CTATCTATCTATCTATCTATCTATCTATCTATCTATCTATCTATCATTGTCCTTCTCAAAGTAATATACAATTAAAACTATAAAAACAAACAAACCCATAAATCACAGAACAATGGACAAGTCAGTTATACAATACGGAACAAACTACACTACTGTTGAACCAAGATTTAAGAGGAAGATCAGAGTCTTAAAAGTTTGATAGAATAACATTGTCTTCACTATATCTAAAGGACAATAAAGATGACATAAGCTTTATCTCCTCACAGAAAAAGTTCTACCACTTGGGTGCTGCTACTCATAGAGCAGTTTGGGTGACTTGACATGACCACTGTGTGTGTGCTTAACATTAACAATTGTTAATGACCTTATGAGAGTGAGAATCTTAATTGATGTATATGCCCTTTGTAGTATCTAATAAATAGCAGAATTGTGACATAACAGAGCCTCAAGTCTTAAATATTACAAAAATGGGGAGTTGTCTGTCAGCATTGGCCAAGTTCCTTTGTTGACATTGCTGAGTTCCCATTACAAGGCAAACCCTTGGAATTAGTTGAGTGCAGCTGCTATTTTTAGAGGGGGATAGTGTCTTGTGTAGAGATACTGCATTTACTCTGACAAATATGTGTGTCTAATCCAAGGCCCCAGTCACTTTATTCCTGTGGTCTTTCTTCTCGATTAAATTAATGTCATTTTACCAGTAATGTAAAGTTTTATCCCCATCAGCAAATGGCTAATTAAACAAAGAGGTGGGGAGATAGGCAACCTTCCCTATCATTCCCACCCCAGTTCCCCAATATGTCAGGTCCCTTGTGATTTCTACATAAAGGTCTGCCTCTCTTGCCAGCTCACTGGTTTACATGGCGAGTGACTATTATCATCAACTATTAAATTAGCCCATGCCAGGGGTCTTGCATGACAAATGCATGAATCTCTTTTCTTTTAAGACTAGAGTGACCGCATGTTATTGGTCATACCACATTGAGTATTGTAAGGAACCACCACTTGGAGGTGATGAGTGCTCCAACCCTGGCATTCAAGAGAACACGTGAAAACCTTCTATCAGATATGCTTTGATTTAGAATCCTGCATTGAGCAGAGGTTGGATAAAGGGGCCTTTTTAGGCTCCTTCCAACTCTTTTATTCTGTGATTCTATGGTATAAAGAAAGACTGTCATTTGTCAAATGCTTATATAAGGAACATTCTGTTTTGTACTTTAAATTTTAAAATCCAAATAACTCAGACATTGGGACGTTGTAGAAACATGCCCCCGCTGGTAAGATCTTTTAGCACTGTCCTCAGCTCTGAAATTCAGAGTAGCACTCTGGATTATGTCAAATCCATTAGACTGGTAATGTCAAAGTAGGAATAAACATAGCTGATAAAAGACTGAGGCTAGTCTTCTCTTTTTTAAGGCATGGAGAGAAGGATGATCACATAAGTGTCTGTCTCCTTCACTGGCAGGCACTTTGTTGCGTGACCAGGTACACGAGCCATCTCTCAAGCGGCCCAAGAAAGGGCATGGAGCAGGGTGCCTGCCTTCCTTTCTTTCATTTAGAAGAGAAAGATTATGTTACTGGGTGATGTGGATTCAGTTTCCAATGGGTTTTCAATGGCTACTCAATTAAAACCCTTTGATGGAGATGCTACCATAGCTTTGCTAAATAACTGCATCCTGTATGTCAGTGGTTCCGAGCCTTGGGTCCCCAGAAGTTCTTGGACTAAAATTCCCAGAAGCCTTCAGCACAAGCTATGCTGGCCAGGATTTCTGGGAGTTGTAGTCCAAGAACATCTGAGGACCCAAGGTTGGGAACCACTGCTATACGTCCTCTCAGGATAACTTGGAAGCCTGCAAAAGGCCAGTGTAGGTACAAGAAGTGCTAAAATACAAGTCTTATGTATTTCAGTGCAGTTGTCCGTCAGCTGCTGCCTTCATTTGGATCAAGTTTCAGTTCACTTTAGGAAGCCACCTGTCAGCTAACAGACTGGAATGTCGCCCACAAATTGTTCCTTCTGATGTATTTTCTCCCATTGCTCACAGCTAAGCTCTTGCTCATCCTTCATCTGTTGCGGTCATAAATATGACCGCTTCACTTCTCTCCCTTTTCCAACCAAAGGGCTGAACTCATTCTGCTCGGAAGTTCTCCCGGAGCGAGTGATCAATTTGTTAATTCGGATCATGATACAACGTATCTAAGCAGTCAGTTTGCAAATTCAGATTGTGATAGAGTGTATCAAGGCAGTTTAGTCACCCAAGCTATGCTATTCTGGCAGCTATATAAATTAATTTATTTTATATGAGGGACAAAGGACCACACATCCATTGGGAACACGGTGGCAAAAATATCACATTTCACAACCTCCCCTCCTTTTTCTTTGCCCAGGCAAACAATTCCAAACAACTTCTGTGGGAAGCTGTACTGAGTAATGTAGCACATTTTTATACAGAGTTCCCGGAATGGGGATCTCTCATTTAGTCTTTTGCCTCAAAGCAGATAGTGTTCAGCCACTATAAAGCCTAACAAAGGTTTAACTGGCATAATTGTGCATGTAGTGGAGTCTGTTTCACTTCATGCCGCATCTAATGAAATGTTTTTGCAGTCCATAGAACATGAGGTGAAATAAAACATAAGTTGCCACAAAACTGTTTGTTGCTGGTTTTCTAACTGTGTCAGGCAGTATAACATACCAAGAATGTCTGTCAGCGATAAAGGTTTTTTATATTCCCTAGAATTATATATGTATGCTTTCAGAATTCCACAGAAACATGTATTCCAATGCTGTAACAGGGAGGGAGCAAGGAATATGCTGGCACGGTGCCACTTTCTTGGATCATCCGTTGATCAAAAGAGAAACGAATTTTCCCCCTTTTCTCTAATGACTTATTAGAGAATGGTCTCCGCTTCCCCCCATTTTATGGCAAACTGGCGAGACAGCTGTCAGAAAGGTAGCTAAATGAGATGAATGGGTTCTTATAATTTTGGTGGTTTTGGTAATGAGGTTTTACTTATCGATCATGCCTCCTACAGCCTATGCCTTTCGCTGCCTAATCCATTGTATTTTCATTCCAAGGGATGGAATCGGCTGGCATTCATGAAACTACCTATAATAGCATCATGAAGTGTGACATTGACATCCGCAAAGATCTCTATGCCAACAATGTCCTCTCAGGTGGCACCACCATGTACCCTGGCATTGCTGATCGCATGCAGAAAGAAATCACTGCTTTGGCTCCTAGCACAATGAAAATCAAGGTGGGAGGATGTGTTTGAAATTCTGGTTTGAAAAGTAACATGCTATCCCATGGTCCCCGAGAAAGCATCCTGGAAGTCCTAGAGGTTTTTTTCCCCCCCCATCTCAGGCATTCTCTTCAGAAATATCCTACCTGCGGTAGTGAAATAAAATCTGAAGCCAATTAGACTCCAGCATTAAAACCCTAGAGTTAGAGAATGGAAAGGAGGTATGAAAAGGAGATGGTGGGAACAGCTGAGTATCCACAGAGCATTTCCCTGATACTGAGGGGAAAGGAGACGCAGGCAGCTCTACAGCTCAATCCCTACCTGTTAAATGCCTGTACAGCAGGTAAAACTGTGCTCACGACCTGGGCTTCAATCCCAGGTAGCCGGCTCATGGTTGACAGCCTTCCATCCTTCTGAGGTTGATAAAATAAGTTCCCAGCTTGCTGGGGGAGGGGGGGCAATGTGTAGCCTGCATGCTGCAATTAAAACTGTAAACCGCCCAGAGACTACTTGAAGTAGTATGGGGTGGTAGATAAGCAGAACACTTTGCTTTGCTTTGTTAGTAGAAATTAGAAGGAAAAGGCTCTTTTTAAAAGTACAAATAGTTGCAGAAGGTCAAATAAAGAAGGAAAAAGTCATGGCCCTTCTAGCTTTCGCCTTGCCAGTGCATGAAGGTAAGCTGTATGAAAAAGACATTTCCATCTCAGGTTCGTTCTCTTTGTTCCTCATAGGGTAGTTTTGTCCTGGTCAAAATAAAATGGAAAAAGTAATAGATTTAGTCAAATTTTGAAATTGCTATGAAGACGGTGTGCTAACGCCTTACAACGGAGCATGCAGTTGCAACCAGATTGAACAAGTTAAACAAAGTTATATGGAAAGTCAGGATTGATACGACTTTCCTACAAAACATTGTTTCTTTTCCTCCCTTTAGATCATTGCCCCTCCTGAGCGGAAGTACTCCGTCTGGATTGGCGGCTCCATTTTAGCATCCCTTTCCACCTTCCAGCAGATGTGGATCAGCAAACAAGAGTATGACGAAGCTGGTCCATCAATTGTCCACCGCAAGTGCTTCTAAGCATCTGCCCACCCTTGTCTCCACTTACCTTCCACTCAGGATGATGTGCTTCTTGAAGTATCTCTCTCTCTCTCTTTTTCTTTCTTTTTTTCTTTTCAGTAAATCCTTCCCTGAACTTGATTCAGTTATTGTACAGTTTGTTTACACACACCCGTGCAATTTATTTGTGCTTCTTTGAATATTTATTGCTTTATAAATAAACAAGATCTGGGACTTGCAACCTAAATATGCCATTCAGTTTGATTTCTTTTGTGTGGACATCTTCCAAAACCTTATTAGTAATAAGTCTTTCTGACAGATAGTGTCAAAAACATCATTGTCTGCGAAGAGATCCTGTTTGGTGGAACAAGCGGCTCAGCCTCTTATTATTAGTTTAATCTGTCCCTGCATTTTTGCTCTACTTTTGAAACTTGAAGAGCGAAATATTTGATGTTAATATTTGAAAAGCAGTAGCCTGGGGAAATAAACAAAAGAGGGCAGTAGTGACAATTTGTTTTGCATCAAAACGTTCAATTTCCAAAAAAATACGTAATTCCCCAGTGGAGCTCAGTGTAATTTAAGCACTGAAAGCATAACTTCTGTTCAGCAAGCTGAGTTCTATTTTGTTAATATGATCAGCAAGTTATTTATAACAAATTAGCTCCATTTCTTAATCCTTCAAATGCCCATCACTTATTTTCTTAGGGCAAGATATAGCAAAGACGAATACTAATCTCTTCTGACAATTTGCTTGTCTCTACCTTCTCAAGCTTTGCCCCTGAAAGTCATGAATGCAAGGCTTTGATGTACTAAAGCATATGCCTAAAGTAGAATTTTTAAAGATAAAATGTCATTGTCACGGCTTTTACAGCCCAGTTCTTATCATCGGCTGACACCAGACCAGGAAGCTCTAATGCACAGCAGATGCTGTAAAAACAGGAGGACAAGCTGATAAATGGCCCAGTTGGATTCCCTGCTTCAAATGTTACACTGACAGCCAGTGGGATCACCTGAGGTAGCTGCATACAAATCTATGAGCAGCAAGGAGTTTGTCCAGTTTGCCAGAGCTTGGGAAAACAGTAGAGATTCTGTCGAGTTTGAAGTCCCTAAAAGTAAAGATTTATTTCTTTTATTTTTGTTATATTCGTTAAATTTTTGTCATAATGCTGTGTGTTTTGATTAATATTTTCTTTTATGATATTTTGTTGTTTTATGTGTTTTTTGTGTTGTAGTTTTATAATTCTTAATAAAAATTTTAAAAAAGGAAAGATTACAAGGTTTATAATCAGGCTGGCCACATATTTGTGGTCTTTCTCGCAAGCAACTGAAGATCTTTCTCTTCAGGCAAGCTTTCCTTTAATGACTGACTAAGTGGGGTGTTTAAATGGATGGTTGTATTTCACTGTGTTGAATGTGTTTTCCGGAGTTGCTTTTGTTCACTGTCTTTTATTTGTACTTGTGCACTTACTGTTTTTAGCTTTAAATGTTGTCTTTAAATAAGGTCAGCGTATCTGTTCTTGAGGAGAATGGCAGATTAAAAATATCAATCAATCAATCAGCCTTGACACAGAAAAGTCTTTCAAATAAATTTAGGCAAATGAAAAAAGATATCAAAGCCTGATTATCAGTCCCTTAATGTTTTACTTAAAAGTTAGGGGTGTGTATGTGTGATTCAGCTGGTTAGAAATCGCCCTATGCTCATTTTCCTACCTACCCTTCATCCCCTATGCTTTAGAACAAGAGTTAATACACTGACCTCCAGTATCAGTCTCCAGAATGGCTTTCTTTTGCAAAAGTGTAAAGATCATAAATCTCTTTTGTGTTGCACTTTGGCTCTGTGTAATGCCAGTAAGTTTTTACTTTTGTTTACGAGAGCATGAGTATATAATGCATATGTAACATAAAAGAGCTGCCTTGATGCCCTAAGCACATCCGATCTCACCTGATTTCGGAAGCTAAGCAGGGTCGGCCCTGGTTAGTACTTGGATGGGAGACCACCAGGGAATACCTGACAAATCACTCCGTATTAACATAAGAACATAAGAAGAGCCATGCTGGATCAGGCCAAAGGCCCATCTAGTCCAGCTTCCTGTATCTCACAGTGGCCCCACCAAATGCACCTGGGAGTGCATGAGACTAGATATCTGTCTCCTGATACCACTCCCTTGCATCTGGCTCTTGAAGTACCCCGGTTTTAAGCCTGGAGATTACGCATCTCCATCATGGTTTGTATTCCTGCCAAGAAAACTCCATGGACATGGAGTCACGAAGAGTCGGTCACGACTGTAACAACACCACACACACAACATATGAAAGAGATGGCTGGGCACAGTGGGCAGCTCAATGGCTTAGGTATCTTCCTGCAGAGCCAGAGGCTGAGAGTGCCTCCTATTGGTAAAGCCAGTCTATGTGCTCCTGGATAAGCAACACAGTGCAAAGGTGCCCAGAAGAAGGGAATGGTAAACTACTTTAACAAGAACAACAACAGCAGCAGCAGCAGCAGCAACAACAACAACAAAACCACACTGGAAATAGTTGCAATAAGTCAGAATAGACTTGGCGACACATTAGTACAGTATGATGATCAATACATAAACATTGCACATAAAATTTATATATGCCCCTGTGAGCATTTAGAGATCCCACTCATATCATGATCATTGCGTGTAATGTAACAAGCGACCATCTATTTCTCATTTGTAACAACCTGCTTTTTTATTTTAAAAACATAATTACAAATGGTTTTCAAAATCAGTCCAAGTGAGTGTTAATCCTAGTTTAAAAATGCAAAGACACATTCATGCATCAGTGCACAAATAGATTCCAATGGGCTTTTAATAAAACTCCTTGCAGGTGTTTATAAGCAAGAAGCAATGGGAGAGTTTTATGTGGGGAAAGTGCCACTCTTAGCACGGTACTCTTTTCCTAGGATGCTGCCCTTCTTGCTCAGAGAATGAGCTGCTCCATCTGTGGCAAATGGTGCCCCATGAAATGTGTGTGCGGCATTAGAAATGTCTGGTTGGTATCTCTTTTAAAAACATCTCTAGCATCTTTTTTGGTCTGTATAAGAAAGTGGCTGTCAGTAGAAAGCTCCGGGCTTAGAGGGAAGTAGCAGGCAGGATACGTCGCACTGAAAGTTCCTGCGGATTCCTTGAAGCGTCATCAGTTGGGACACAATAAACATAAAAGAGGTCACTCTCTAACTTGGTCTCCTTGCGTGCTTCTGCCATCCTCTGTGGATGAAGGTCACACTTACAACCTGGAGAGCCTCTCTATGTGTTTTGGAAAGCTGCTATTCCTGTTTGAAAGTGCAGATTGAAATGGCTGCTTCACACAACTGAGGTAGCATTTCATGGAAGAGCAGCAATTTTTCTACCCCATGACAGTGCTTCCAGCAGCTTTCTGGCTCTCAGAATTAAGGCCAAGTTCTCTGACTTTCCTATTCACTACAGCGGACATATTCCTTGACAGAGGGTTGTAGGCCAATATGCCCCGTAATCAAAGAGCACACACAATGTTGACATTCGGCTCCAACCAGAAAATCCACTCTTTCTGAAAGAACCCAAAAGCTCCTACAGGAGTTCGGCATAAGTGAAGCAAGGCACTTCTTTCTGAAAGACTTTTTAATACCGCTGAGAGATTTGCAGTGCAATTTGACACCAATTTGCAGGGAAATAAGTGGACATTTGATGGTAAAAGTGCTGAATCACTCCCAAGAAACAGATGACACTCAGCTCTGTCTCTCATTTCCAGCATGTAACCCCAAGCAATCTTCACTTCAATTTTTGGAGAACATTCACATCCTGTTTTTGGCAGGACTGCATATATATATATTCTCAGGAGTAGTCACGTATGGTCTGGGTGTGCAGTTTGACCTGACATGTCCAGTGATATTCAGGTTGTGTTAGTGTTGGGGGAGGCCTTTCACCAGTTTCAACTGTTTTGCTTCTTGTGGCCTTTTCTGGAGGAGACTGGCATGACCTCACATATGCTGTAGTCACTTCCAGGGTGGCTTACAATCATGCTTTTTAGGCTGAGCAAGCCTTACCATTCAACTAAGGGGGTGACTACATTGGGTTTTTTTTTTTTTTTACACAGCAATTTACATTGGTTTGGGCATAGTCAAATTTGAATTAAAGCACAGTGATCACACCTATTAAAGTTCAATGGGGGTAGTGGTGTAAGCCTATTGTAACATAAGAACATAAGAAGAGCCATGCAGGATCAGGCCAATGGCCTATCTAGTCCAGCTTCCTGTATCTCACAGTGGCCCCACCAGATGCGTCTGGGAGCACACAAGACTAGATATCTGTCTCCTGATACCACTCCCCTGCATCTGGTCCTTGAAGCACCCCGGTTTTAAGCCTGGAGATTACACATCTCCCTCATGGTTTGTAACCTGTGATGGACTTTTCCTCCAGGAATGTGTCCAAACCCCTTTTGAAGGTGTCAGGCCAGATGCCATCACCACATCCTGTGGCAGGGAGTTCCACAGACTAACAACATGCTGGGTGAAAAAATATTTTCTTTTGTCTGTTCTTACTCTCCCAGCCTTTAATTTGAGTGTATGTCCCCTAGTTCTGGTATTTTGTGAGAGGGAGAAGAAATGGCTTTTTTTTTTTGAATGGGGATTCTAAAGAAAAGGACACTTGCAACTGAGTGCCCTTGTCCCCAAACTGCTTCTTCCTTTAAAAATGTTTCAACTCAGTGCTGCAGCGTGCTATCAGCTAAGGCACTTAGAAGATCTTTTTTAAAGAGAAAGAGAGAAAGAGAGAAAGAGAAGTGGAAATTGCCGATTAGCACTTGTTAGCACCTTAAGGCAGCTTCTTCTGTTGGATCTCTGTGCAGACTGAGTCCTCTGCCTCACCCCCTGCTGACGCCTGTAAACTGACCTCTGGATGGCTGTAGCGATTTCACCTGGGAAAACCTGATTTCCATTAGTGTGAAATACAGTGGAGGCAAATATACTTCTTGTTCCCACTATGTAGCCACACCCTAGGCAAGGAGCCCTTACTCACATCTCAGGCAGCAGATGCTGATAGTGGGTAGGCATGTGCCACTGAAAAATTATTCCTACCTTGCTTGGTGATTCCATTTTCTATGTTATTAAATAGGCCATGTGTCACCTGGTCTGCCCTATATGCTCTAAGCAGCTTGCTGTTCTCATTGGATGATATCCAATTCCACTGAAATATCTTGGGCCAAACTTCTCCCTATCAGTGGCTGTTTTCTGTTTCCATCCACCAAGATGCAACATTTTCCTCCCTCAGAGTTGCCACACAGAGATACAGACTGATAAATGTAGGCATTCTGTGGGTTATCACCTAAAGGGCATGGTTCACTTGTTGTGTAAACAAAGTGCTTTGTGTGCCTTCAGACAGGATGTTTCAGAAAAATAATCAATAACTATTGAAATTAATTTCCCAACCATTGCCCCTAAATTGGGTGTGAATAAAGAAAGGAGGCTAATATGCAAAATAAAGGGAAGAAACAATTCAGCAACCTGCTGTCATTTGGTTTCCTTGTAACAATAAATGGCTGAATTATGTCCATTCCAGAGAAAATAGCCAGTGTGGATGTTTCTTCTTCTTCTTTCCATTAAATGTTGTGAATTGTGGATTTCAACGCTGCCTTTCCCAAGTTGATAGAGTATGGCCTCATGTGCAGGGACAAATCTATGCCTTTCGTTTTAATTTAAAGGAGGTCACAGAATCTCTACCTCAGAGAAAATTGGGGGCTTTTTTCTAAGTTAGTTTCTAGATATAGCGACATGATAGAAAGTGACTCTGAAACATATCCTGGAGGTTCCCTTCTTTGTCACATCCGCTGTAGTGAATATGGTTGTTCCACTGGGTTTGTCCAACTAGTAATGCCACACAAGCTCTTCACTCTGGGCAGGCAAGCAATGCTATTTCTCCTCACCTACACAGGTAAAAAGTCCACATCTGTATTTTAAAAATAGGTGAGCCTGTTTCAGACTGGGGATGGATGAAAGGGGTTTGTTGCACTAAACCTCACCCCCAAACAATTTGTTTCCATTTGGAAGGTCAGACCTTACTTGTGAACATCTGTGTGTCCACACGGACTCCCTGAGAACAGGAGTGCGGAAGCCAAGGAGCAATGATTGCTACAACGATCCCTTTCTGATCATGTACTGACTGTTTTGAAACGGCATAAGCAGACAACAATAAAAGGTTACATGATTCCAGGCCTAGAGTGGATATAAATCTTTCAGTTTAGCTTGCATCCTGAGATTCCTGTATATGTTCCACTTGTTCTTTTCATCCTCTGGGAGATTAATAATGTCTTAGTTTGGGGGTTTTTTTGTCAAGTCCTCAAGAACAAATTGAAATAAAACTATAGTGGAGCCTCGTGTAAGAATCTGTTTGTTTAACAGAAAAACAACTTAAAGAAAAAAGAAAAATGGTTGTGATTAGGGATTACTCTGTTTTCAATGCATTCCTATGGGAAATTTGTACAAAGGAAAACAATTAATTCCTTTATACAAGGTACCACTGTATTGTAGTGTTTGGGAGACACTGATGTACCAAGATGTGGGTGATTTGGGTTCAAATCCCTCTTCAGCCGTGGAAACTCACTGGGGTGGTGGTAATGGTAGATCCTTTTCTTAAGTATCTTATATTCCTGGAAAACCTTATCAGGATCACCATGAATTGGATGTGATGTAATGGCATGTACTGGAATATATAGCAGCTTTGTTGGCTAAATTCACTAAGTGTAACTGTTTGTAGTTTGGAGAGGAGCCATGCCATATTCGCTTGCCATATAGATATTAAAGACAAGAAGCCTTACAGGGGAAAAAATAGGTGACTATCCTTATTCAGTTCCACAAACATGGTTGAATGGACAGGAGTTCAAATCCTGAGTCAAGCACACAAAAGCACTTTGCTTGGATGAGTAGCTGGTTCAATGGACTGAAGATCCCTGACAAACCAAGCCTCTGCACTAGTTAAAACCCAAATATTATGAGGTCATGTCTTCTTGTTTTGTTGACAAGTTGTTGTTCAGGAAGTGAGATGCAGGGCCACTACTCTCATTGGCACCAGTTGTGTGATCTCCATCACATTTTATTTCACACAGTAAAAAATTGAATAAGATTACATTTTTTCCCTCCATTGTGTGCCTTTAAATGAAGACTTTGAATAACAGATGGCCAATTGTACTCCACAGGAACAGCAAATTCAAGTGGACTAGGATATTGGACATGGACTGATTATAGATAAGTTTCCCTGTCTTTGGCAATATATTACTATCTATTTGCACCCAAACTGAAAGAGGCAGAGAAAGGAGCACTATGGGAACATAATGCTGCAGAGTTTTGAATTTTTGGTTGAATTTCTCTAGCTCTGGAGGGATTCACAAAGCACTTTAGCTTCCAGTTTCCCAGATTAGTCTACCCTTTTTTCTCATCAACTGGCATATACAGTCTCAATAACTTGCTCTGAGTTATTTGATGTACAGCCAATTAATACCATCTTCTTACAATTGAACAGATCTACAGCAAATTAATAGAGCATGCCTGACTGACTTTCAGCAACAGCCCTTAAGAGACAAACTACTTCCAACAGACTGACTTCTCAACATACTAAGGACAGGGGAAAAGAGATAAACCTACTAGAAGCAGCATATGAAGTCGCAATAACTCTGACACATCATGCCCCATCCTTTCCCATCCATCTGTACATGGTTCTCTAACTTTGTAACTGGGTAGCTTTTCCTTCTTCTCTAGATTACGGAGTAAATGAGCTATCCTATTCACTGGAAACCAAACCCAAAAAATACGAATAAAATAAGTTTTAATAATATTTAAATACATTTTGGTCAACGGGGGAAGAATGCACGCTTTTCAAAATGCACTCAAAATGTGCATACTTTGAAAATTGTGCATAAAACACGAAAAAGCAACTGAGTAAAATACTAAAGATCTCATACACACCCAAATCGAAGTGAGGCTTGAGGTGAAAACTGGAGAGGCACAGTAGGTTGGAATGTTGTTTTTACGTCCAACCCCTGGAAGATGCTGAGGTGTTCTCAGTATTACAACAGTGGGAAAAACTAACAACAGCCATTTCTTGACTATAAAGTATTTCCTCTATCCTTGGTGCAGCTATTTCCCCCAAAGGTAAGTAGTTGCTGGTTTCTTACAGAAAAGTGTGAAAGGGCTTAAAGCCATCTAAAATGGAAAGTTTCTATTTCTGAATCACAGAATTCATTAGTCAGCTAAAAGAATGAGGACACATTTGCAATGGAAATGTGTAAATAAATTCTGCCCCAGAGCAACCTGTGTTTGAGGATAAAGGCCACCCCTGCTATAAAGCCCTGTAACTTTTACTGTCATGACAACCCTGTACTGTACTTAACAAAGGCTGCCATAAAAGAAAAAAAAAGCTGTAACCTCTATAGTTCTGCTTCATTATGAACTAGTACTTTTATTGAACTCACACTGTAGTTGAACTAGGAAAATAGTTCTCTCTGTATCGCTCCCTTTTGATAAATGTTGCATTGAAAACATCAATGCGGTAGAATTCCAGTTTTTCATACGATTGGCTCCTGTATAGGTATCAGCTCCCATTCTCTGTTTTGTGTGTGTGTGTGTGTGTGAAAGAGAGAGAGAGAATGAGAGAGAGAGAGAGAGAGAGAAATATTTACTCAAACCAAGCACGGAAATAGACTAATACAGGCATACCTTGGTTTAAGAATTTAATGTGTACGTTTTCTTTTGTTTCCCTCCTCACCACCACTGCCCCCACCTTGCAGGCCATCCACTGACCTCGGCTGCTGAGCCCAGTGGCGAAGAGTGCAGCTGGCTGGTGGCGACATGGAGGGAAGAAAATGCACAAAAATGCTTACCGATGCCGAGCCCTCCTCGTGACCACAGCCGCATTACCAAGCATTTGGGAGGTGTCAGGGGTGGAAGCTTTCACCCCAGCACCCCTGCCACCACCATTATCGTTGGATAAGAGCATTTGCTCGTATCCATGGATTTCGCTATCCACTGGGAGTCCTGGAACAGATCCCCTGCAGATACAGCAGTTGTACGGTGTTTTCAACGGATTTCCTTTTGTAAACTGAAATTACATTAACAAAGGCGTTCGTAAAGTGAGGTACCCCTATATTCACAATATGAGGTAGTGTATAGTGTGGTGTGGTGGGTTACAGGAAGCCAAAAGGGAGATGCAGTGTATACCCACGGTGATTTGTGAGGGTGGAAAAAAAAATAAGCCGGTGGTGGGTGGAGCTTGGACAAAAGTTGGTACTCTCCCTCTCCCTCCCTCCCTCCCTCCCTCACCCCTCCCTCCCATTCAAAGATATAGAAACAGCAGGTAGAGGAGTGGCCAATCATTCACACAGACATAGAGGGGATTTCTACATTGGTTACAGAGTCCGGTGGCACAGTGATCAATTAAACTCCCCATAGCCAGCTCCCCAACAAGCCCCCAAAATGTGGGCTGTGGGATTGTTCCATATCAACAAATGCAGGACAGGTCTTTTGTAAGCCTAATGTTTCTTACTTGCCCCATGAGGACCAGATCACTCCCAAATATTTTGCATTATAACAAGAGTTGCTTGTGACAAGATACTTGTTCCTTGGAAAATTCATTTCTTTCCCAGATACCATGAGGTTTGTCCAGAGTCCACATGGAGGGTTGAGAGTGGATGTTATCATAGATCCTGCTACTCAGAAAGTCATAAATCTCCCACCCTGCCAGTTGTGGCTCCATTCCACCACTGAAGGATACAGGCAGGAGTGGGATGACTGGGAGCAGCCTTAGCCTTGGGGTGTGTGTGTCTTTCTGTGTGTCAGCTTTCCAGTTCTCCGAATGGATGAGCAACCACAGATGGCAAGCAATTTTGTAATAGAAACCAGAGGTCCTGCTCAATTTTGCTTTGATTTTAGAAAAAATCAAGGTCTCTCGGATAACTTGAAGCTGGGGATGGGAACTGAAGACATCAGAAAAGGTAAAAGAAGGCTTCCTCTGGATCCTTGCAAATCCAAACCTGGCATAGACTGGCCCAAAATGTGCCTTTCTCTAGCTGTGCACAGCAACACGGGCCTTCGGTGTCAGGCATGGAGTTTCTGGCCTGGCTCATCAGACACAGACAGGAGATGGAAGTCCAGGTTAGATAATTGGTGAAGAAGCATATCCTGTGTTTGAATGCCAGTTGGATCTCCTTCCTACACAGATGGCCGGCATCACCTTCATGTTCGATTTCACCCCAACATTTTTTTCTCAATTTCCTTTGGAAGGATTCCCTTCATGCTCTCTCTCCCTCTCTCTGTTTCCCTTTGCATGCGTGCATTTGTACTACTTTGATAAATCATGCAAATAGGGTTTTTTTTTTAAAAGGCTTCAAGAAATACAAATAAAAAGCATGGGATTTATCAGTGAGAATCTGGAGGAGGTTACCTCCGCTGTAGTGGGAAAAAAGAATAGGCAAAGAAATGAGATGTTAACCTCTTCTGCATCTTGCTAAGTACTGTATTAGGAACAGATAACATTTTCTCCCTTGTTGTTGTTGTTGTTGTTGTTGTTGTGTGTGTGTGTGTGTGTGTGTGTGTGTGTGTGTGTCCCTCCTGACTTGTGGTAACCTATAAATGAGTCTCCAAAAGGCCCTGTCCTCAGCTGCCCAGCTCTTATAAACTGAAGCCGGTGGCTTCCTTTAGGAAGTCAATCCATTACGTATTACTGCACGTTTCCAGAGAATCCTGCTTGCTTATGAAGTGTAGCCTGCACACTGTAATTAAAATTGTAAACTGCCCAGAGACTACTTGAAGTGGTATGGTAAGGTATATAAGCAGAACACTTTGCTCATTGGCACTAGTTGTGTGATCTCCATCACATCTTATTTCATACAGTAAAAAATGAGTAAGATTACAGATATTTTCCCTCCATTGTGTGCCTTAGAATGAAGACTTCGAATAACAGATGCCCCATTGTACTCCACAAGAACAGCAAATTTAAGTGGACTAGGATATTGGACATGGACTGATTATAGAGAAGTTCCCCTGTCTTTGGCAATATATTACAATCTATTTGCACTCACACTGAAAGAGGCATTGTTTGTGTAGAAATCTAAATCTGAAAAGTACAGAAGTCTGTAACCCATGATGATCATGTCAGACAGAGACTCTCTTCAGATTTAGCTTTCCACCTGTAAGACTTAGGATGGAAGCAGTACTACCTGTTTGGCTTCTGCTCATCAAGGGTTAAGATTCACAGATTTAGTGAAAGCCACAGTAGGGCTGCTGTCTCTCCTGTTTTGATTTGCGATGTTCATTTAGGTTTTATTTTCCTGCCAGTTAGCAAGTTTTTAAAAAAGAAATGTCTACACAAACCTTCCTACGCATATGTCTCTGAACATATGCATGTTTTGTACACAGTTCTGCGTAATATACACATTTGCTGCATGTAATTAAGTGGAGTATAATGAATTTTAGCATTTTTATTTTCTGATATTAGAATCCTTGGGCACACCTTTCCTGTACCTGCCCATTGTTGTATGCTTCCCCCCCTAGATATTTGAATAAAATTTACTAGAAACCTGAATAAAAATGTGAAAAATTCAAATGTAATGTACAATTGAAGTTCCATTTCTTGACTAATTGGAAAACAGAGAGTTGCATCTAAATTAAAATAGAAGTCAAATAAATATTTCTCTATTCCCTCACACCTCAATGCTGTTTCTGTAAGCTGTACTCAGAGCACTGATAATATATTTCCAGGATAAAGGACATAAAGAGACCCTCCACTATGAAAACAACCATAAAGCATGTGAACACCCCTTATACTGTGTTCCTTTGCTAAAATTTGTTGTCTTTCCCCATTCAACAAATTTCACTTTTAGCTTGTTGATGAAAAGTAGGGTTTTCTGCACTTGAGTACAGAGTTATCTTCTGTACATATTGTTCATTCCTGCAAAACCTTTTCAAGCTATGGAGAAGAAATAAGCAAAGAAAATGAAAAATAGCAAAACAAAATTCTACCAGTTCCAGTTTAAGTGAAATACTTTCCTGCGGGTTGAATTGACCCGGGGCCCCTTTGCAGTTTACAGATCTTTGTCTCTCAATTACAAATCCCTGGAGTCAATTATCTACGAAACAACAATCAATTAGCCAATCAGAAATCACAGATGGTTAGTGAAAGATTGTGTTATAAGGCTTAAGCCAAGGTACAACATGCATGTGCTTTCTTTTTTGTATTCCTGTCAACCAGCATTTCATGCATATGCCTCATAGTCATGTGCTATGATGTTCCATAGATTTCATTTGAAATAAATAGCCATTTTCCTTGCTTCTTTACAATTGAGGAATTCAGTTCCTCAGGGCCTTGAGCAACAAACAGATTTAAAAATATTTTTTTAAAACCCTGAGTCCCTTACTGAGCTCATTATGCTTTTTTCACGATAGTTCTTCTCCACAGTGGTTTACTTTCACATCAATCACTGTGACTCTAGTAATTTCAGAGGACTGCTTCAGCGTTGCTTAACAAGGTCTGCTCTAATGTAATGTGAATTCTCTTCCAAAACTGGTGAGAAAGGAGATGGGGGTAGGGGAGAGGGCACCAGGAATACCCAAGACATATGGTAGTGTAACTGTCAACCCAACGGAAAACGCAGTGCTGCTCGAAATCAACATATTGAAACAAAAAAACTGCCGGGAGCATGTACGAGGCTCAGCATCTGAATGAAGACAGAAGTAGACAAGGCAGTGCGCTAGGTCCCACAGCGGTGTTTTGTGTGAATGAATTCATACCGAAATACCCCCAAATGTCTTCTCACTATTCTGCGTGCTTTCTTTGCTGCACAAAGACAGCACAGGCTGGCTCTGACATTAGTCAGAGTGAAGCAGTTGCCTCAGAAGGCTGATTTGGGTTGTTGTCATAGGGAAACAATCCTTTTTTATTTAATCAATTGTTGCTCTATTTTTAATGACAGAGGAGGAGAGATACTTGTGGGAATTTCTTCCTAAGGTGACAAAATCACAGGGCTGGATTGGGGGCAGGGATGAGGGGAATGGGCAACTTGTCAATTTCTCATGATTCATATTTTTAATGTTTATCCGCATTAAGAAATCTAACAGTGAATATACAGTGGCATGTCTAAAATATTTATACTTCTCCATTAGCTCCTAGAATGTTTAGCTCTTTCTTTTTATAGCGGATAATTTCTCCAGGCCAGCAACAGAGATGGGGACAACTATTTTTTAAAACTAGAACTCCCAGAATAATAGAGCTAGCATGGACATTGGAAATGGTGGTTCAAACAAGTAAGGCTGTGGCTACATTAGCAGCAGGAACAAACTCATGTTGGATGCTTTGGAACAGTTGGGCTTGATGAGAGCCGTCTCAACAAGCCCTCCTGTTTGCATGGAAGTGGCTCTTGTCAATATTGTGAAGTGGCACAAGGAACTCTCTGGAACTAAGAAGGAACTGCCTTCCTTGCGGAGGTTGCCAATGGTGCCAGAATTCCATGTCTGCTATTAAATCTGCCACAGAGGGACAACTACTGTCTGGGTCAGCTGGGGCAAACATTCCGTGCCTCCCCTGAGTGTGTAAATGTGTGTGGAATAGTGCAAATACAATTTTCCCATTTTGCTGTCCCCATGGCTCCCAGCATGGCACCTGGAGCACTGCTGCAACTGTTGTTAAAATTTCCCAGGAACCTCATGGTGGCTCTCTCATGAGAGAGACACAGTCTCTCACGTCATACAGTCTTGTAAGACCACAGTACAAATAATCTCTTTCCCCCCTGAAGTAACAACGTACGAAGGGAAGAAAATATGTGGGGTGGCAGCGTGGGGGGGGGAGAGAAAAACCTGCTTCCCACACTTCTCATGAGCATAAAAATGTGTTCCCTGGCTTAAGCGAGAGATGCTGAGTGACAGACACAGTTGATGACAGGTACGTCTCCAAACAAAATAACAAAGCTGATGCTGTTCTGGAAAGACAAGACCATTAGGAAGGCCATGGAAAGAGAGGAAGACAAAATATGAGACAGGAAGCTGCCACTTTGAATTTCAAAAGGTGAGCAGGAAACCTAAGTAAGGACAGGGAAT
Organism: Phrynocephalus versicolor; assembly: GCA_023846285.1. NCBI lineage: Eukaryota > Metazoa > Chordata > Lepidosauria > Squamata > Agamidae > Phrynocephalus > Phrynocephalus versicolor. The sequence continues at coordinate 21,345,945 of JAHTLZ010000016.1, read as the reverse complement.
TCTCGAGATCATTCATACGAAGGAGCACCATAAGTCAATGGCCATCAGACCATAAATAACAACAAGCAACAGCCTTTCCAATCCAAAATCTCATCCCCTAATCTGCTCCTCTGTTCTTAAACCACTCCCACGAATGTCCAGTCAGGCCAGACTACTCTTTCCTAAATGAAATGCTTCAGAATGTGACAACACAGGCAGAAAACAGCAACTGGATCTGTTGTGAAGTCACACTTGAGAAGCTGTGTTTCCCAATGGCAACTCACCTCAGCCAACTACATAGGAGTCAGCAGAGAGAGCAAAGGAGATTGGCTCTTGACCTTGTTTGCAGCTTGTTAAGGTACCTCTGTTCTGGTCTTCCAGATATGAAGAAGGCACAAGCAGAACACATCTACCATAAGTGAAAACAAGCTGATTAATAACTTCTTTTTTTCTCTTAGTCAATTCCTTATTCTCACCTCACCCCTTTGGCCATGTAGACGCTCTATTAGGGCTGTCCAAACTTCCGCCCTCCAGATGTATTGGACCACAACTCCCAGAATTCCAAGCCAATGACAAAGGACTGTGGGAATTGTGATCCAAAACATCTGGAGGGCTGAAGTTTGGACACTACTGCTCTACTCAACAGTTGCAAGTCTTTAAAAGAAGAAGAAGAAAAAAGGCGAGAGAAGAAATGGGATAGGAAGGGAAGAAGGAAACAAGCAAGCCCTGACCACAGGGAGGAGAGGATTCAAACAGCAGCTGCCCTGAATCTCTCACTGTTGTTATAGATGGCTGGAGTGGCTTGAAATAAAACAGCTACAAATCCTTCTCCATGAGCTCAAGGAACCACAGCACCTGAACTGATGCAAATGCATTCAGTTCTACAAAAGTAGAAGCTCAGTGGGAGAGGATAAAAGTATGGATGGTGTGGGGACCCTGGGTTTATTCTCTCATACATCATGTAGTTAATGGTTAAACTACAGAAAAGAGCCTTGTAGCACCATGGTTAAAGTACATTATACTGCAGTCAAGACTCGGCTGATGACCTGATGGTTTCAAGTAGCCAGCTTAAGGTTGACTCAGCCTTCCATCCATCTGAGGTCAGTAAAATGAGTACTCAGCTCACAGGTGTGCATGCACAATGTATGATTTAAAACTGTAAACAGAAAAGTTTGTGCTTTGAGTTCTATATAAGCAACACACTTTGCTTTAGTCAATGGAAATTATTGCAACTGTCCAAATTTTGGAGCATTTCTCATTTTACTTGTCAATGTACGCACCCCTTCAGTTTTGCTGAAGCTAAGCATACCGAGATGCTTTGAGTGAACAAAAAGAAATGAATTGGGACCTCTGTTCAAAGTTTAATTCTGAGTCACTCTTCTCCCACATAACTTTCTTGCAAAACCTTTCCCCAGACCTCAAGAGTTGACAGAGATCATTTGGAACCATAATCTCAGGTTCCATCAAGACCCTGACATGGAGTGTACAAACATCGAACAAAGGGAAATAAAACATTGCACTAGAACACTGTACTGTGAAATGTATTTCCTTTAAAAACAGAGAACATGTAGGTAAAAGCAAATATCCTCAGTCAATTTTATGCATTACATATCTACTCTGATGCAATCATTTCATTACAACACAGACAGAAACCGCACGAAAATACAGCACAGCAGATGGTTTTGAGATCTTAGATGGATATTTTCATCTCAGCAGCTAATTGTTTCACTTTTAAGGATTAAAGCAAATGCTGTCTGCAAAGCCCACAGCCTTAGTCTCTGAAGGAATGTTCCCCCTTGTCCCAACACACAACGCTTCTGGTTTTGCACTTGTTGTGAGTGCTTCTCTGAACTGTAACCATGGACAACAGTTGCAAAATGAAATCATTGTCATGAGAGAATTTCAGATACAATTGGAAATGATTCCCTTTTTCCATGTGCTAGATAACACCTGCAACAAATTCTCAGGAGATAAAGTTAAAACTCCCTGTGTCCATTATGTATGATGGTATAGCAGTGGTTCCCAGCCTTGCAGAACCCAGGTGTTCTTGGACTGCAGCTCCTAGACAACTTCACCATCAGCTGTGCTGGCCAAGAATTCTGGGAGTTGCAATCCCAGAATGCCTGAGTTACTCAGCGGTGGGAACTAATGTGATAAAGTAAAAACATCCCTGTGGCTGTTGGTAAATTGCAGCAGCTGGCCATTTGAGAAGAAGCTGAAAAACTCAAGCGCCCTGGCACAGATCCTCACGTGAACATAAGTGTGTGTACAAAAAGACCTTCCACACATCTGAGTGTCACTTGGTGTATTTCTACTCCTGTCCCAATATGAATTTGTCTGGATGAGACTGAATTATCTAACTGTCTTCTGCCCATCTTGTCAATAGGGTGCACAAGGCAGAGTTTCATGGGGCATGGTAGGCAACATGAACTTTCACAGATTTCCATGTAAGAATCTAGTCTTCAAATACATTTGTTGAGGTTCATGGGGATGTGATTCCAAACAAAGAAGCAGCCAGACATTCCACTACGTCAGATGATACCCAATGCACTTGCTGCTCTTGAATATGTTGGAAGTGAGGTATGCATCCAGTATATACATGTTTGTGGGAAGCATGGAACAATGAGATACAAACAAAAGACAAAACAAAATGCAAAGTAGTCCCCTTGGGCATAAAACAGACATCAGCGATCGCCATCTGCTTCTTTGAACAGCCACGTTTTCAAAAGTCTCTCAAAAGCTGTGAGGGAAGGAGCCAGGCGAATCTCGCAGGGCAGTTTGTTCCATATACTCAGGCCAGCCACCGAGAAGGCCCAATTACGAGTTGCAACCTTATGGGCCTCCCTAGGGGTGGCCACCCGAAGCGAGAAAGCCCGTGAGGCTCTGGTGGGTTTGGCCAGCTCTGACCTTTTGGAGATACGCTCTGTCAGATACTCACGTCCCAAGCCATGGAGGGTTTTGTAAAAAAAACCCCCAAAACCTTGAACCTTATTCGGGAGGCAATGGGCAGTCAGTGCAAGCGAGCCAGAATTGGGGTGATGCGGTCAAATCTGCCCGCACCAACCACCAATCTGGCTGCCGCATTTTGCACCCCCTGCAATCGCCGAAAAAGGTTCAAGGGAAGCCCCATGTAGAGAATGTTGCAATAATCTACCCCGACATGACCAGTGCCTACACAACCATCCTCAGGGAGTTTCCATCAAGGTACGGGCGAATCTGAGCAATAAGCCTAACATGGTAAAATTGCCTGATTCTCTCATGTCCTGACTGATTCTCTGACTTCATTCTGTGCCGAGCTAGAAATTACTCATAGTTGGAATGTAAATGATCATTTGAAAGGCAACAATCATAAATATTGCAGTCATATAAGAGGGTCAGCCAAATATATTTTGATGCCATCCACTCATTCAAGTGAAGATGCGTTCTCTTGTACCCCAAACTACACCAAGCTATTTTAGCAAATGTGGCATGGTAACCTTCAAATAAATGAACTAAAAATAAAAATAAAAATACTATTTCCTTCTTCTTCCCAGTTTAAAATAATAAAAATAGTTTTATGACTTTAAACATAGGTTAATAACAAAATAGGTAACTAATGTTGCTTGCACTTCATGGAAACTCAAAATCTGTTGCCCAAGACATTCTGTCTCCATGGCAGAGCCAATCTGTCTTTGAAGAGTGTTGCACTCAGCTTTGTTGAGCGTGAAGCATGTACCAGAAGGCAGAAGTAAATTGCATTTCATGAGCATATAAAACACATTCATTTAGGAGAGGAAATTAACTACTTGGTCATTATTTGGGAACATATCAGGCAAACATCAAAGAAAAAACAAAACAAAAACCAAAGACAAAAACGTGGCATTTTAAAGGCTAACTATTATATTATAATATGAGCTTTCATGGATCATGTCCACTTCTCCAGAATAAAACGATATACAGAAAGAAAAAGCAAATTTACAAATTCAACATTCAATACCTTCATTGGCTTTGGGAGTCTTGGGTGCGTGGTTACGCCTCATGCACAATAACGTATGGTCTATGTTTAGTGTTAGGTTCTATTGTAAACATTCTCACAGGAGTCCGAAAACAGACAACTAGGGAACAGCAAAAGATATGTGGGAGGAAAGGGTGGGGTTTGGTGAAGACTGCCAGGAATAAAGGTATGGGGAAGCTTCCTTAATTCTCTAAGATCATTGCAGACGCAGTGACACCACAGCTTGGGGAAACCTCTAGAGGGGCGACACTATTAGATGCTCTGTGTCAAAAGTGATGTAAATATACTGGATCTCTGTGGCATAATTCCTTTGAGACAGATTAACCTCTCCTTGGTACTCACACTATAAATAAATAAATATCACTCTCTGACCCTGTCTCACTCTCTGACCCTGTTTCACTCATCTTTGTGAGCTGTAGGCATGACAGAATGCCGGCCCAAGTGCACCTCTGTGCGTGTTTTGTCTGGGTTGGCAGATTTGGTGCATGCCCCGTGCCCTCTGCGCTCACCCGCGTGCATTTTCTTGGCACCAAAGCCTTTCTTCCCCTGCAAAAAATGATATTTTTTTTAAAAAGCAAGCAACTAAGCAAGCATAGGCTACCACTGATAAAATGTTTTTAAAAGGCTGCTTAGAGACCCTGCCTACAATATTGCTGCTTCATTAAGAAACAGCTGGTCGTCAGCCAGAGAAGATCAAGCTAACCTTAATCCTAGAGGATTGTGAATAAAATGTAGGCTGGTTTACTAGCAAAAAGTGCCACATCCAGCAAAGCACATATTCTGGACAGCACAGCAGGTTGGAGAACTTTGGGGTCTTAGGCAGATAAATCCTTGGGGGGGGGGGGAGAGGGAGAGAGATTGAGAGAGAGAGAGAGAGAGCATGCTTACGAATGCTTGCATCTCTTTTGTCCTCCATGTCTTACACCTTTCCCCAGCCTCTTATTTTAATCTTGGCAAGCTTGTAAAGCATGGCAGTTTGACTCCATTTGATTGCGGATTTCCAATATGTTCAAACTTCAATCAAATCCTCCGGAGAATGAAAGGGAAGGATGAAAATGTAAAGCAGGGAAGGCTGCATTGGCACAGCAGTGCCTGTCCCAAGCCAAGGCAGGACTGACATAATGTGTTTTCCATATATGAACCATCTGCTAGCAGGTAGTAGGTCTGCAGTGCTCTGGAATGCCTTTTGTGCTTTTAGAAGTGGGTAGGCAAAGCCACTGACCCACTGTGCAATGCAAGCCGCATAATTACCTAAGACGATAATTATCTAGTTGAAGGTCACCAACCTGAAATGTTTGGGATTCAGCTCTTAGACCAAGTTGAAAATTAATGTCAGGCAGCTTGCAAGGATGCCCTCCCACACAGATTGCTTGCATCTTGTATATTTCTTAAATATTTGTAATCAGTAGAATTGACACTTATAGTGTATAAGCATGGAAATGCTTTACCCTCCCAAGGCCAGGGTAAAGAGTTTTGTGGCATTTCTTCAAACACATAAAGAAAAGTTTGCCAAGAATCCCTTGAATAGGATACTTAATATGCAAGAGTTGACTGAGGCTGCTTTTACACGACCCCTAAAATCCGATGCAAAGGCTCCCAGATGCGGACCTTAAGGTTATTTTCCCACCAGCTGCAGGTGAGATACAATTTTAACAGCATATTTTATGTCACACTGCCCCTTATCTACTTCCTCCAATTTATATTCATGTCTGTGTCTGAAGATATTTTTGGATGGGAAATCTCACATCAAAATACAGCAGCTAATTTTTAAGGTACCATGATTTCGTCTTCTTTATTTTTATTCTTTTGTTTTTGCTTGATGGACATTTATTGGACATTGGAGAATTTCAATTACATTTTTTGATTAGGAAAGGAAATAAGCCAACCAATAAGCCTTCTCTGTGACCGTCATGCCCATGAAGCCTGATTTCCTTTATACAGTAGTTGGTACACCCCTGATCACATTAGCATCCAGAGTTATAGAATTAGTCTATGAGATGCAGGTCTGATATATCTGATCATAATATACTGACCGAACTACATGTTATAGGCTAATTGTCATCAGAAGAGGGAATTCCTTAACACCTGGGAGCATCTGAATGTAACAGCAGGAGCTTTCCTTTCCTCCTGTACTTTGTAAATTAGTTTGTTTTGTTTTGGGTCTGGCCTTCAGGAACTAAGCATGACTTGATGTGCTGGTCTGATTTCTGAGATACAAAAGTCTTCCTGAATCACATCTCTGGAACACTAATGTGATCTCAGCTGTAATGACAGGTTACCTGTAATATATAGTTCAGCCCTGAGAGAGATCATGCCACACAGATAAGCCTCGTTCACCTACTACTGAATGTTGTTGGCAGCCTCATCCCTGACTGATACTCCTTCTATTGCCAGAGCTGCATGTCTGTTAGGAGAGCACTAGCCTGAATCATCTCCTTGAATAATCACTCTGTGGCCTAATTCACAACATTGTCCAGAGACAAACCCAGGTTTGCCAATGGATGTCCATACAGCAGAGAGCTGCAATCTAGTACAACTCCATGACCAGCACTATAAGTTGTACAACAGCTTGTAAACATGAATTTACAGGTGTCATAATTTGCACATTTCAAAACATACACTTGCAAGGAATATGCTATTTGAAAACATATATTTAAAATGAAATGAAACCATGCTGTTGTTTTATGTGTGCTGCTTATATATATATAAAGAGAGAGTGAGAGAGAGAATGTAGATATGTAGATTAGCTGCCTTGAATTTTTACAAATAATTGTGCAGTATAAATTGAGTAAATAGTACAGAATTATGAGTAAAATGGCCTTTGATCAGGAGCTGTACATTGACCTCAGATTAGACATGATGAAGTTAGAATCATAGAATCATAGAGTTGGAAGAGACCTCAAGGGCCATCTAGTCCAACCCCCTGCCATGCAGGAACCCCATCACAATATTTCTATTGTGAACAAAAATTCTAGGCTCTAGAACAGTGTTGGGGAATATATGGCATGTGTGGCAAAGGTGGCACCCGGAGCCCTTTCTGTGGGCATGCGATACCACCCTCTCACAGCCACGGCACTTTCCCCTCAGCTGGGAATACGTCACTGTGCTCCGTGCAGAGAGCCGAGCGAAGGGGGAGCAGTGGCTTGTGGGCTCATTCATAGTCCCAGTTTACTGTCCACCCATGCCGCTCTGGGCACCCCAAAAGCAGTGTGGCTAGAGAGTAAACTGGGTCTACAAAGGAGCCCACAAACCGCTGCCCCCCTTTGCCTGGCTCTCTTCACGGAGCTGTTTCGAGATTGCTGAAATGGCTCTGTGAAGAGAGCCAGGTTAAAGGGAGACAGTGGCTTGTGGACTGCTTTGTGGACCCAGTTTACTCTCCAGCCATGCTGCTCTAGGCATCTCAAAAGCAGCATGGCTGGGGAGTAAACTGGGGCTACTAAAGAACCCCAAAACCACTGCCTCCCCTTCGCCCACCTCTCTTCACAGAGTCATTCTGGTAGTCTCAAAATGGTACTGTGAAGAGAGCTGGACAAAGGGGAGGCAGCGGGTTGTGGGCTCCTTCATAGCTCCAGTTTACTGTCCAGGAAAATGGAGCTACAAATGCGCCCACAAGCTGCCACCACTCCCCCCCCCCAGTGTTTCTGATTGTGTAGCACCCCATCTGCCTCTTGGCCCAGGGCTACTCTTTGGGAAAACGAGGATCTAAGAGCAGGCTTTTTAATTTCATGTGGTCACAGTGAGGGTGCTGTGGCCATGGGGAATTCAAAAGCCTGCTATTCAATCCTTGCTTTCCTAAAGGGTGGCACCTGAAGCATTTGTAACCCGGGGTACCACTGTATTCAGGTTAAATTGTCCTATTGGCACTTTGCAAAAAAAAAAAAAAAAAAAAAAGTGGGTTTTGAATTGCAGTTTGGGCATTCGCTTTCTAAAACGTTCACCATCACAGGACCCTTGGCAGTATGCCAGAGTCACGAGAAGACAATATATGAGAAGTTCACTGATCTACTTAGCCAAATGAGGAGACCACCCTCCATCTAGCAGATCTGGCTTATTACATGATAAAAATTAACACTTCTGTGTGCATGCACCAGAGCATGCTACCATAGACTGTAGTGAAACAAAGCACATTATTGTGTAAAGAGAATCTTCAGGAGATAATAAATTCCAGATTCCAAAATTATCTAATCATACTATGTTCCCAGTGGGCCTGATCCTTCCTACTGAGCACAAAGAGAGAGGATGAATAAGTTGGAGATATATGGGGTCAAATTTCTCTCCCGCAATGCCCCCTGCAATAACCATGATCTTGGTAATCCTGCTCAGAGGAAGAAAGAATATGAGCTCCTGGCCTTCTCCATTAGAGTTGATGTCTGATGTCACAGGAGTGGAGAATGCAGAACTATGACCCAACATTAGTTCAGCATACTGGGCGATAGTGGCTTTAAGATTAAAACCCAGAGGAGATTCATTGTCTTTTGGCAGTGAAGTCACAAGACTTCCCTAATCTGCCCACTGACCCATTCTTCCTCTTAGTTGTGGCCATCCCGAAGAAAACGCAGTCATCCAAGTGGATTGAGGGGTTTGCTTGTTCAATGAGCATTTCCCCCCAACCTCTTGTATGATTGCTTGCTAGGGCCTCTAGGTGGTATGTGGCTATTTGGATTGGGCCTAGAGTGCTCAGTCCTCCACAGCAGAGATAAAACAACAACAACAACAACAACAACAACAACAACAACAACAACAACAACAACAACAATTTTATTTCTATGCCACCTTTCTCCCCGAAGGAACCCAAAGGTACAGGAAGGAGCAGAAGGTGTCATAGAGGCCGAGTTGTGTGGAATCTTTCAGAGGAATAGGTTTGTTGCAATAAACCTACTCATCCTGAAGGCATCACATGACCCAGAGCACTCCCAGTTCCCTGAGCTCCTTGCCCTCTGAAGATGCCAGCCACAGAGTCTGGCGAAACGTCAGGAAGAAAAACTTCCAGAACACGGCCAGACAGCACAAAAAACTCACAACAACCATCACATGACTCTTTGCTGTTTGGTTCGATCAGACTAACATGGCTAACCTGTAGAAGCAAAACAAGATGATGGCAGTTACAAAAAAAAAAAAGGAGCGGGGGAGAAATCTGGCAGTAGCAAAACATGAGAAACTACAAAGAGCACCCAGGGCTTCCTTCTTTTGCATACTCTGGAGTGGCCTGTGGAATGCAGTCCTCTATTATTCATTATTATGGGCACATAGGCAGGCAACAGAATCTCTCTCTCTCTCTCTCTCTCTCTCTCTCTCTCTCTCTCTCTCTCTGTCCTCCCAGCTATACAGCCCAAAGACATAACCCAAGAGAAGAAGGAAAGGGCAGTCTGATCTTCTCATCCCCTTCTGGACTATGCAGCAGTGAGAAATGGAATAAGAAGCCCACTGAATAACTAGTGACAGGGCAATTATTTATTGTAAGTGCCATATATAGGAGCAGCAGGGTTCTTCTTGCTAAGAGGTTTTTTTGGGGGGAGTGGTAAAACTGTAGCATTGCCTCCAAGACTCTGCTCAAGACCTGAGATCGATCCCGACAGGCTCATGTAGCCAGCTTGAGGTTGACTCACCTTTTATCCTTCCAAGGTTGATAAATTGAGTACCCAGCTCCCTGGGAGGAGGCAACATGTAGCCTGCCTAATTAAATTTTAAACTGCCCGGAGAGAGCACAATGGGGCAGTATAAAAGTTGTACTCTTTATTGGTAGCACAAGGCAAATTGCAGATGTTCGCATAGTGCAGTCCACATTTCCTAGGATCTGCTGCATATCAGTTCCAGCTGGTCAACAGCCAGCCTCATGTGGGCCCTTCAGGACTGGCCCAAGATCAACTGGGAAATGTTGATGGTTTTGGATGACAAATCCCGGAATTCTTATTCCCCAAGCTCTGCACATTGTTCCCTGAGGCCAAAGAGTAGTGGTTCAGCCAAGACTGGTGTTGGGAACAGAGCAATTTAGGCCATGCAAGACAAGTTGTCTCAAACACAGTGCTCTTTCCAGGGAGCTGCTCCCCTTCTACCTCATCTGACAATCGGCTGTATCTGCTGAATGCCAAGATGGGGACAGAAACCAGCTATACCCATCCCGGAATTCTCCTTGCTTTGGAGGCATCAGTGGGAGAGCTTTAAAATGTTTGCTTTTCTGGACTGCAGCATGCAGAACCTGGCCCTGCTGACAGGGGATTCTGGAAGGCATTGTCCAGAACCAGTTGGCCAAGGCTTCCGAGCACTGTAGTTGATAGAGCTCCAGTTGCCCCATAGTGCCAAGAAGTCCTTCTGTTTCCCCTGACATTCAGTTGTCATGACTCAGTGGGGGCTGGTGTGTCCACTGTGGAGGAGGTGAATGCCCCCTGGTTTTCACCTGCACTTGAACTTGACAAGAACTCATCAAGGTACGGAGACTCTTTTGAGGATCTGGGTTCAGAACCTTGGAGAGCTCCCTCTCAATTTTCTCCTACAACTTCAAGTCGAGTGCGTTGACTCTTGGCCATCCCCATAAAAGGGAAGCCCCGGCCTCCTCCCATTGCCCTGGATGGCCTCTTAGGAGCCATCGTTCGTCTCCCGATTGCACCAAGGACAGGAAAGGCTGAGGGACGCCCAGCCAAGAAGGCGACGCCTCTTTCAGCTCTTGGAGTAAGGGACACCTTCAGCCACGGAAAAGCACCTCTGATCCCTGCGTGGGAAGCGCGAACGGGAGGGGGGAGGTGCTGCCCAGGGCCGTCCGGTTCGGTGCATAGACAAAGGTGGCGTGGCATCCACTCCTGTGGCAATCTGCAACGACCCTCCCCACCACTGCCTCGCCGCCTGTCTTGCGGGGGATCCGGGAAAGGCCTGGGCGGAGGATTTCTTTTCGGGGAGGGGCCGACAGGGGTCAGATCCACCGCCGGGAGCTCCGCGCTCACCCACGCAGCCCTTCCGAGGAGGCAGGAGGAGGCGGCACGGCGGCAGCTACCCTCCCCTCCCCTTGTCAAGGACGCCGCGCAGGCCACGTCCCGGAGGAGCTGCGCGTGGGCAAGGGGGGCCCGAGCCGGGCGCCGGGAGCGATGCCAGGTCAGGTGGGCTGGGAAGGGGCAGGGTGCCCTCCCGTCCTTGCCCCCCTCTTCCCTCCGATCCCGCCATTACCTGCCTGCTGCACGCCAGGGCTGGTGTCTCGGGAGGGCGCCCCCTTCCTCGGCTTACTCTCCCCGCGAGAGACGTGGGCCAGCCGGGGTGCGGGGTTGCCTGCCAGGGTGGGCGTAGATCAGGCGGGCGGGCCAGCCTGGGTGCCTCCTCGTCCGCCCCCTTCACCCCCATACAGCCCTGGGCGCACCGGCGTCGGCGTCGGCGATCCCTGGCCGGCTGCGGCGCTGCTGCTGCTGCTGCTCGGTGGCATCTCCCCTCCAACCTGCCCGTGACGCAAGCAGAGCCTACTTAAAGGCGGCCGGGAGGCGGGCAGGCGAGACACTGAAGGCGACCTCCGCCTGGGCTGCGCAGCGCCAGGCGATCGGCGCCCAGGCTGGCTCGCGGGAGCCGCCCTGCCTGCTGCCCCGCCGCCCGGCCGCCGCTGTGGGGGTTTCCCAGCGCAGGGCCGGCGGCCCGGGCCCGGATCGCGCTTCTCCGCTCCTAAGCGAACCCCCCGCCGCGTCCCCCCGCGCCGCCGCCGCTCTGCCGCCGCCGCCGCTGCTGCCAGAGCCTTCCTCTCCCGATGAACCGCGATGGGGGAATGGACCATCCTAGAGAGACTCCTCGAAGCCGCCGTCCAGCAGCACTCCACTATGATAGGGAGGTAAGCCCCAGCCGTCGCTTGCCTGGCCCCTTCTCTTCCCTTTCCTCCCCTTCCCTCCCCGCTCCATCGCCCTCTTTGACCTGCTGGCTCTCAGCACAGCTGCGGCTGCCACTCGGTACAGCGAGAGCCAACAGCACCGGAGCAGTCAAGACCGAGGGGTCTCTCTCTCCCTTCCCCAACACCATTCCTGGGCCCCGATCCTGGCGCGGAAGTCCCCCTTCCACGGGACGGGGCATTTCCAAGAAGCCGGCATGCGGGAAGGAAATGGAAGCGGACACCTTGACCCCTCGCAGATTTGATTTCCCATTCGTTCCCTGGCAGGGCTGCCCACGGTTTCTTTGGTAAACTTGCTGCCGCACCGGACGGACCTCCCTCCGCGCAAGCCTTGCCTCCCTTGACTGGATTGCAGAGTTCAGGGCTAGCGCAGAGGGACTCTCCGCGTCCTCCATGTCAACTGTCCCTCCTTGCCTGTCTTCCTGAGCGGCCCTCGTTGCAGCGGACGGCGGTGGTGGGAGAAGAGAGCCTCGTATATAAGTCGTGAAGGCATGTTAAGGGGAAACAGAAGGTGTGGAGGACTTAAGCTTTAGGTAGTTCGGGTTGGGAGAAAGAGCGCGAGCTAGAGAGAGAAAGTCATTCCTTGAGAATCCTATATAATCTAACTGGTGATTGCAGCTTGCAAGCAGCAAGGGTAAAGTAAGGACAGGCAAGCTCCCTCTGCCTTTGGTTTGCCTGACTTTTCTCAATTAAGGTTTAGGGTGGTGGATCAATATGCTGCATACCATTCGAAAGCGGGGGAAGAGATGCCAATGCCTTTGATCCAAGCAACTTCTCTGGCTCTGCAGCTGAGGTTGAAGGAAAGGGAGGGGAGGGGAAGAGCACAAGCCGCAGCTTAAAAGTGACATTGTGGTTATAGATCTTGCCCTATATAAGTCAACCCAAGATTTGTGCTCTCATAAACTAGGCGAGCACTTCCTTCTACTTGCTGTAAACATCTGGAGGGAGAAGAACAAATTGCTTAGGTAATTGTTTTAGATAAACAATAACAACAACAAACAAACAAACAAACAGTCACAGGAATTAGCAATGCCGCTCCGCACAAGTTGGCAAATTCTGTAAGGCCGAAGAAGTCATAGGATCAGCACTGGACAGCTCCCGGTTTTCTCTGTTGAGAATCAGCGCTTCCTACCTCGTTGAACTGGGAAAATATTATAGCACTAGTCACCCTCTTTATTTAAACCAAGCGTTCGTCATTCGTTTTGTACATTGAAATCAAATCTTCCTTTCCTTAAGAACGCAAAAACGAATGTTAAGACATCAACAAAGGTATCAAATGTGGCTCCTAAAAGCACAAGGAACTGTAGGGACAGTGACCATAAAAACATGCATAAGGAATAACATCAAAGGAATAACATTATTTTATACCAGTGCATTTAAGCAACCTTTTTCAATCATGCTGTTACCCCCTCGCCACCACTGGTAACCACCACCAGTATATAGTAATGAATTCTTTAGGGTTCCCCCACCCCAGCATTCTGCCTCTGCTCTGTAAAAGTACACTCATCCAACCTTTGTTTTGTAGGATTCTGCTGACCGTGGTGGTGATCTTCAGGATTCTTATTGTGGCCATTGTAGGCGAAACGGTTTACGACGATGAACAGACTATGTTTGTATGCAACACTTTGCAGCCAGGCTGCAATCAGGCATGTTATGACCAAGCATTTCCTATTTCTCACATTAGATACTGGGTATTTCAGATCATCATGGTGTGCACGCCTAGCCTCTGCTTTATAACATACTCTGTTCACCAGTCTGCCAAGCAGAGGGAAAGGAGGTATTCCACTGTCTTCCTCACTCTGGACAGAGATCACGACTCCATGAAACGAGAGGACAGTAAAAAGATTAAGAACACCATTGTCAACGGGGTGCTGCAAAACACTGAGAACTCCACTAAGGAGGCAGAACCTGATTGCTTGGAGGTGAAGGAAATCCCCAACCCAGCGATCAGAACGACAAAATCAAAGATGAGGCGGCAAGAAGGCATATCCAGATTTTATATCATCCAAGTGGTCTTCAGAAATGCTCTGGAGATTGGGTTTTTGGTGGGACAATATTTTCTGTATGGATTCAATGTCCCATCCATGTATGAATGTGACAGGTATCCTTGCATTAAGGAAGTGGAATGCTATGTCTCCAGGCCTACGGAGAAAACTGTCTTCTTGGTCTTCATGTTTGCCGTTAGTGGCATTTGCGTGGTGCTCAACCTAGCCGAACTCAACCACCTGGGCTGGAGAAAGATCAAAATGGCCGTGAGGGGAGTGCAAGCCAAACGGAAATCTATATACGAAATCAGGAACAAGGACCTGCCACGTATGAGTGTACCTAACTTTGGCAGGACTCAGTCTAGTGACTCTGCTTATGTGTGAAGTTGTGTCGGAACCAGAGGACTCTTCTTGAGTATCTTCCACCTAGTGGACATTAGCAGGAGGGAAAGAACGTTGCTGACAAAAATGTTTCCTCAAACCACCAAGATTGCCGTTAAGGTGCTGGATCAGCACTTTCTAAACCAGACATGAAACTGAGCGTTGAATAGAAAACTGATGACAAAACCGCCACACACACACTTTTGATCTGGCCTTACAGCTCAGTTACTTTTCTCCTAACGATTGAGTGCTATTGTTGAGAGCAGCAACTCTCTAGCCATTACCGGGACTCGTGTTATTTGCTTGCTTGGCACAAACCTGTCCAGAATGTCACAGCTCAACTTTGCAAGGAAGCTGCTTTTTTGCAGGGGGTGGGGATAGGTGGGTCTTGCAGCAATATGACAATGTAAGCATGTACATAAAAGCCAGGCTAGAGTGTGGATTTGCACTGCAAAATATAACTGAAAAGACTGCTGGTACATCCATGGGCTTCTCATGGATGCCTGGCATCACACTGTTTGTCTACATTCACACAGTGGATAACTATGTATAGCGAGCATTTTTTCTATCAACTTTTTTTTGTACAAAAACCAGTTACACAAAGAACAGTTGTGCTGAATATCATTTTGCCATTTTTTTTAAAAAAACTAAAATTTAAATTTGTGTTTGCCTGACTGCTCACACCAGAGACCTTAATAATCATTATGCTAGTTGTGGTCTACCAAATTCACAAATAAATAAATAAGTAAATCTCAGATCCCTGCTGTGTGTGTAAACAAAACAGAATGATCTAAAAAGTTCAGTCAAGTTATGCATTTACCTACCCTAAAGCAAAACAAACCACACACACATATACCAAAGGAACAGAATTTCTTGCTGTTAACTGTGAATATATATCACCGCCTCTTTGCTCTTATTTATATAAGTGCCATACTTGAAGTTAATGCATCTGTATTTACTGAAAGGCTTAGTTAGGGAGATCCCAACTTGAAATCACTTAGGGTTTTATATCTTCTTTTTGTTTTAAGCAAGCAATTGGATTATTTTCCCTCTAGTTTTGCAAAGGTGTAAAAAGCAGCTGATAACTATATTGATAAAATAATTGCCTTTTGTAAAATAAAAAAAATACCTAGAAATGAAATTTATATGGATATATATCTAGAACATAGGGATGGTTATATTAAAGCCTATTTTATATTCATGGCTGAGATAACATCCAAAAACACCAGGATAGCCATTTCTGGGTTTGTTTGTAGGTTTTGCTTCTGAGGTTTTTTTTTTTAAATTGACATGGTGCTACCGTAGGGCAAGGAATTTGGAAAAGTCAGTGAAGCAGCATGATCCAGAAAGTTCACGTTTATCTGCTCTGTGTATCAATGTCTGCATGTATGTACAGCCTGTCTCTCTGGCCTAAATTTATGTATGACCCCCCCCCCTGGGAAAGTGATTCAAGATATAATTTGATTTATCTGGACCATCGAATGGGTAGGCTATAAATACTTTGTTCTACGCATGTGTAGAATGCACATATTGTGATTAAAGGAATGTATGTATTCAGAGACCCAAACTCATAAGCATTAATCCCAGAAGTGTAAAACATTGCCAAGAGTGGCTAAAATGCTGTTGCATGGCCTTGCCTGTGCATCTGGGAGGAGGTCATTGGCTGCTGTGATTAAAAAGGTATATTTCTGGGATTTTTTGAGAGGCACACAGCTTCATGCACAATGTGACAAACTGACATCGACCTCAAAATCACAAAAGGAAGTCTTCAGTCAGTGGCAATCTGATTCTGCCAGTGAGATCATTTCTGTTGCATAGGTGTAAACCCACCCACTCCACAAGGATTTGGACCATTCATTAACCATATCCAGGGAAATGTACAGCGATATTGTCATATGCCTAATTTAAAATGTACAGCTATATTGTCATATACCTAATTTAATTTAAACATTGCTTCCAAGGTGTGGTTATGTTAAGTTAAACTGGCTTCATTTTTGTAGTGATGTCCCAGAACTTTTGAAGTTGCTTAAGCCACTCCATAAGGTATAATTGGGCAGATTTTAACTTGTTTCAGGAAAAACGAGACAGTGTCTTGTGGCATCTTAAAGGCTTTTGTGGACATTAGCTCACTTCTTCACAGTCCGCACAAGCTAGCATCAAACGAAATTTGTTTGTAAGGTTCCACAAGACTCTTTGTCGCTTTTGCTGTAACCTATTAACGCTGCTACCCCACTGGAAATAACTCATTCCAATGTTTTTGCTTTTCTTTATACAATGAACAATTAGCTCTGTACATTTCAGTGCGTAGCCATAAGGTGCATGCCCCAAACCTGCAGTCTATGTCCCTATTTGTGCTGACTCATCCTCCAGCTCCAGCATTTGTATGTTGGGTGGGAAGATCAGGGAGGTGATTATTATAAATTCAGCTGAATACATTTTTTAAAAACCCACTTAGACTTTTGCGCTAAATATGTGAAAGTCTGGAATGGAACAGGTGAAGCTGGTGCCCCTGAGGACATTGAGACAACCTAGCACTTAATGCCCCATACCCCACCATTATGCACTTTGCGCCCTCACAGATTTAGTGTCAACACCTGAATACCTGAATATAGTTTATTTGTAGAGTTTTAATGTCACCACACCATTTCCCAGATCTCTTGCTTCTTGTGTAATGTGTGAAGTTGGAACGCAGGAGTATTATCCATTCCCTGAGGTATCAGGTGAACCATTAGTTAGGATTTCTCAGTTGTGGAATTTCAGCTTGGCAGTTGGGTCTTACTTTACACAGAGACCTTATTAGTAGGTTAGGTTTACAATCTTAAAAATCACTCAGGCCCTGATCCAAACAAAGGAGGAACCTCCTGTTGATGTGAGGTGCGGTGGTGGTCAAATATGTATATCAACATCTTACATGAATGTGGATGTTACCACTTCATCACTTTCAAAAGGATAGCCATTTGTGCCCTTATTCCCATTCATATTCTGCTGTAGCTGATCTTGTCTAATGACACATGGCAGTTATTAGTTGAAACAATAACACACCATCTGGAAGTTGAATCATGGCAACTGGACTTCTTTTCTTAAGAGATTGAAATGTTTCGCTACTTATGCAAGCAGCTTCGTCAGACTGACAAAGCTGCTTGCACGAGTATCAAAATGTTGTAGTCTCTCAAGAAAAGAAGTCCAGTTGCAATGGCTCAACTTCCAGATAAACTTACATGGATGACTGAGAATCTTCACAGACATTAACACACCATCTTTCCTTAAAAAAAAATCAAAACAAAGTGACTGGGAAGCCCAAGCCCAAATGACACTAACAACAAATGGGACATAAATTATCTAAAGATCAGCACATACTAGTGAACCAAGGTAATCTGTAATAAAAGGATGGTTAAAGGTTATACTGAATACACTGTGTCATTATTGAAGGAAGTGAGTCTGTCTGTTTCAGAATGGCCTTCAGTTCTTGATTTCACATAGACACTCACTTGTTTGTTTCAAAAGCCAACCTTCTGTTTGAAATTTGCATTTATTTCGGGGCACTGAACACTTTTGAATGGAAATCCCATCAATTATGGTCTTGTGATGTACAATTAAGAAATATAGCCACCCTTTTAAAAATCCATATGCTCTTTTAAATGTGGAAATATTTGGTAGATTTAGGACACGCAACTTACATTGCAGAATGCAGCTTCTGATGTCAAGTAAAAATTGTTAATGAATTGCTGTTACTGCAAAGGAAAAGGAACATAAGCATCTCACTTCAATTTGGCTGAGGCTTATGCAGCAACAGTATTCCTAACTTTGAAATCCTAACTGGACTTGATGGGATGTAATATCAGATAAATTCACACTTACCTCTAAATCACACAATTTCTCTGTGCTTTACCATTGTATAGTTGAGGACTGGCTATTTGCAAATGTAAATTGGTATTGTAGATGACAAAATATGAAATTACCTATGTGAACCAACTACTACCCTCAAACCAGTGTGTGCTACTTTCATGTGAATGTATGAAGGACTGGAGATCCCGCAGGTGCTTGCATTATTCATCCCTTTAAATCAGCATTCTGAGTTTGTGCCAACCCGTTGCATGGCAGAAGGGCTGGTCCTGCTTAAATCATGCCTTTGTTAGATTGGATATGGAGATTTATTTTTGTTTGTATAAGACACGTCTGCCAAATTATTCTCTGAGACCTTGTCCTACTCTTCTCCCTGCTCCACCGCACATTATTCTAGACAAAAGAGAATATTTTGTGAGACACAGGAGCAGACAAGGAGCAAAGAGAACTTGAAAATGCTTAACCAAGCATGAATGCTTTGTGACTGATTATTGATGCTGCCCACCACTTAAAAATAATAATGATTACCATTTTTCTCCATACAGTAGTCCCCCGCCCTTTCACGGTTCATATTGCGGTTCATATCACGGGACCGCAGTATATGAAAAAAGGCCCCCTAGGGTAAGGGGGGAAAGTCTTGTTTCAAGCCTCCCATACTTACCCCAGGACTGGAGCTGCCCCAGACAGGCCTGTGAGGGCCTTCCTGGGTCTTCTGGAGGCCCCCAAAGGGCCTCACTGAGAACTAGAAGTGATTTCCGGATCACTAAAAATCATTTCTGAGGCCTCCGAGAGCCTCTCTAGGCCTGTCGGAAGGTTCAGAAATGATTTCCGGTTTACTCTCACAGGCCCGTTTGGGGTAGGGCCAGGCTGGGGGTAAATACAAGAGCCCCCAGCTAGCCACACCCCCCCCAGGCCTGACTCTATCTGCATCCACATATCGTGGATTTTCAATTATCGCGGGTCAGGTCAGGTCCCTAACCCCTGTGATAGGCAGGGGATCACTGTATTTCCACTTACCAATAATAGGTAACTGTAGAGCATGAATGTTATCTTTAGGAGGAAAACATGGCAGCTAAATATCTCCACCTGTAATATAACAAATTCCTGAAGATACTTTTTTATATAGAAAACATACTCTCAAAAAATCTGAATTTCATTTTCTATACTACCAGAATAATCTTTAACAGCTTTTTTAAAAATGGGAATTACATTATTGGTAATATTAGTAATAGTAGTACTAGTACTAGGAGCAGAACTAGGCACAGTAATATTAGTAGTAACAGAAGTAGTAAAAATAAGAAATTACTTTAATGCACAATAAGCAATAGGCTATTAGGAAGAACCTGCTAATATTCACTGAAGCCAATAGCAAAACAAATACCTATGGACTTTACTAGCTCTGGATTATGCTCAGCATTATTAAAATTGTACAGCTTTCATAGTGTTAGGTTCCTATTATAGGTTCCTGTTAGTATAGGTAGAGGAAAAAAAACCCACGATGAAGGCATGCCTAGAAACTTGTCAGGAGATATATTCAAATGCTTTTAGTGAAAAGCACAAAAAGATAAAACATCAATGTCAGTGGATTTCCCCCTCCACAGTACAGTAGCTTCTATATAAGCAATGTATGACTTGTTTACTATATGGGAAACATGCAAATAATGGGAATAAAATGGAATATGAACATGAACCAACTGTGCAAAAGTGTTTGCATGCATGAGATACTGCAGTATTGTTACACATGGAAATTCACAACCCTGTAGGTTTTACCGAAAACATGAATAAATATATGCATACGTAGAGATTTTTTTAAAAAACAAAGCAAAAGCAACATAATTTTGTTTCACTGTGGAGAACAAAGCCAGCTCAAGGCATGGTTAGAGCAGGGTGGATATTCTGGACTTGGCTATGCATGTCTTTAAGAGTTGGTGCACAAGATACGCTACTAACCATTATTAGCTTTGTAACTGCAATATGATGGCTGCCGGTGGCCGCAAGCGGTGGGAAGGAGGAGAAGATGGGAAAGAAGAATTAACATACATATGAGCAAGCAAGGTGAGCCAGCTTTGTACTATTGTGTCTTCACTAGGCCACCTTCTCAGACGTGAATGCTGTATATTCAAATTGGTAGTGGATGTTCTTGGATTCCAATTGCCAACTGTGCTATTCAATCATGAAGAATGATGAGAGTTTGTCTTGTCATCCAAAGATTGTGGAAATCAGCAGCCTCTAGATAACCACATTTGGTCTACCCTTGAAAAAAGAAACGTATTTCTAGCAAATTGTTTAAGAAACTAAAACTCTCGTCGATTTTTGTGAATTCCAGGCAAAATCAACGAAAAACAAAACAAAACAGAAGACACAAAACATGAGGCACCTTAAAAGACTAACTTTCATATTTTAATGTAATGTTTCGCTGACTACACATCCACTTCAGGCATATGTAGTTTGTCAATTCATTTCTTTGTTTTAATTTGTTTCATTTCATTTTTATTTTCACTGACTAATGGGGACTAGAGGACGATGCAAAACCGTTTTTTAAGAAAAAAAATTAAAAATGATGCAGAGCTTATAGTCTGAATGAAAACGTTAATGATTCAAGGGTGAACTGTAGATATTGCTTGTTGAACTGGAGTTAAGTTCACATTCCAGATAAATATTTCTTGTTTAATAAAAACTTGTGTAATTTGTTATAAAGCTAACTTGATTTGGTATTGCTTAAGGGATGACATGGATATTGCCTTCAGCTACTATTATGTGGCAATCAACAAAGAAGTACCAATCCTTCAAATTATACCGTTCAGTTCAGTTACTTCTCTTTCAGGCTGGAGATACTGCAAATTTGCCAGGGCTGCAGAACTTTTATTTATTTATTTATTTATTACAATGGAAGGGTATGATAGAAAAGGCTTAGGAAAAGTTACCCCACAGCAAAATAAGGGGAAAGAAGGATTTGCTAGCATTAAACACATGCACACAAAGGGCAGTCAGGGCATGGCTTACTTGTGTTTCTGGGGCTTTTGCTCTTGGAACTTTCATCAAATTATCTGTATTAGAAATTAAATCATGTTCTGAAACACATTGGTGGGGACCTTTGTAGGGATTCTTGTATTATCTCTTACATAAGAAAAAATAATTCAGTGTTCACTGCTAACGCTGCTCATATACCGCTCAGAAAGAGTTGCATATTAAACTTTTATTTAAAGCCACCCACATTACTAATATTTTGGAAGGAGTTTCTGGAAGATCAAATCCACAATGCAGCTTCCTGTATCCTACATCTTCATGGGTGCAACATGCCTTTGTGACATCTGCCCGCAGATGCTGTATTGAAATAAATTAGGATGCAGCTACACTGTAGCAATACATTGGGAGCTGGTTCAGGTTTTTTGAAAATAATTTATTGTCACATGGTCTTGGTGCTGTTGTATGCATCTTAAAAGGAGAACTTGTAGGGCAATGCAGTATATTGGTCTAGGAGTCTACATGGGGTTATATATTGCTATATCTAGAAACAGATCAGCACTTCAGAATTTGGGGCAGCGGGCGGGGGGAGGGGTTCATAACTATTTCAATGGCTCAGGAATATCCCCACCATCACCTCCATGTGGAATAAATTAAGATCCTAGAAAGAAAGAGGATGGGGAAGGCACAAATGTGCCTGGGCCACATGGAAACACACTTTGTTGTTGTTGTTCTCATATCTACTTGGCTTGAGTGATCAACTGGCAAGGTCCTCTTATCTTGCCTGGCCCACTTCACCAGGATAGCTCCTCCCCAAACCCCTTCCTTTTGTGAGGAGAACAGGGGGTGGAGAGAACTTTTTGTGGAGAAAGGGAACTGCATAATAAAACAAAAAAGAACAAAGGCACTCAATCCTTCAAACTGCTGCCAGCTACATCTGAAGAAGGGAATTCCTCCTACCATTTCTGTGCCTTTAAACATATGTATGGACATGAGCTGCCACATTGCACAAACTGCACTCTTTCCCACCACCATTGCTTTAACATGCGAAACCCGAATAAAAATGGGTGTTTTTTTTCTTCATGTAACTGTGCCTTGAGTAATATAGAGACCAATACAGGGTAGGCATGTCAATGAATTTCTGTTTCTTTTCTCATGGGTGTGTTTGGTAATTCAGAACAAGTTTGCAACTGTTTACTCACTTAAGGCCTATTTTCTTAATTAGTATGATTTATGAATCTATGTACTTTGGCCACCTCATGAGGAGAGAGGACTCCTTGGAAAAGTCCCTGATGTTGGGAAAGATTGAAGGCAAAAGGAAAAGAGGACAGCAGAGAATGAGATGGTTGGATGGTGTCATCGATGCAACCAATATGGATTTGACCAAACTCCAGGAGTGGAGGATAGAAAGGCCTGGCGAGCTCTGGTCCATGGGGTCACAAAGAGTCGGACATGACTGAACGACTGAACAACAACAAAATGAACCTATGACTTTACAAGCAGGTATGTATCTAACTGGTGTAAGCCTATGCACACCTACTCAGAAATCAGAAGAACTGAGCTACCTCAAGTCTTGAATGTGCAGAGATTGATGGAGAAATTTTACAAGATACAGTTTATAATCTACTGAATCCATTCTCACACAGTACACAGATGTCCCTAAAAGCATACTTGCTGCTCTCAGGTACAATGGAGGACATGTCTTCCAACAAAAGCAAAGGTAAGATTCATCTGTCAATGGAGTCAACTTTTTAACAAGGACTGGTACTGTGGTTGTCTCATTTTCTTTCTTTCCAAAGAACCAAAATGTCCCTGAAAGTAACACCCACTGAGTTCTGTGGACTAACTCCCATGTTAGTTGGTAATGGACAGCAGTTGAGTTATGTCCAATAGATAATGCTGAATCCTACTGCATGTGGATAGCATTGGTAGATTCTGATCTGTATTGGTGTGTGTGTGTGTGTGTAATTCTAGTGATTATAAGCCAATGCAACCATCTGGTTTGCTAGTTTTTGCATTTAAATAGGGCTTAAACAATTATGCGTAATGTGACTGAATCTGTTTGCTTAATCTTGTTGGTCTATTTTTAAACAAATTGCTATATTTATGAATCTTTTCTGTCTTTTCATATGACATCCATTTGTTGAATAGTGCTTCATCTCATTCATTCTCACAACTATCTGTGAGATTAGCACTTGTCCTGATTTCAAAGATGAATAAAAGACAACATATCCATCATCGTACCCAAAGCTGCTTGCATTATTTTGGTGTCTGAGATGGAATGTCCCACGGGAAGAATTGCTTTTGCTTTGAATAGTTGTTGAGAAAAATGTACTAGAGATGGTCATGTGTTGGAAAAATTGTGATTTGTTTCAATTCATTATTTGTCAAGATTGACAAATCATGAATAACAGATTTATGATCCCCCCTGATGAATTACCCTAGAAGAAAACAACATTCAAAATGATCTTGATAAACTGGAGCACTGGGCTGAAACCAACAGAATGAAATTGAACTGGGATAAGTGCAAAGTGCTACACCTAGGAAGAAGGAACCAGATGCACGGTTACAAGATGGGGGACCCATAGCTCAGCAATGCTACAAGTGAGAAGGACCTTGGAATGCTTGTAGAGCATAAGCAGAACATAAGCCAATAGTGTGATGTGGCCAGAAAGAAGGCAAATGCTATTTTAGGCTGCATTAACAGAAGTATAATTTACAAATCCCACGAGATACTTGTCCCCCTCTATCCAGCACTGGTTAGGCCTCAGCTTGAATATTGTGTCCAGTTCTGGACACCACGCTTCAAGAAAGAGGCTGGCAAACTGGAGCCAGTATAGAGGAGGGTGACAAGGGTGATCGGGGGCTGGAAACCAAGCCCCATGAGGAAGGACTGAAAGAACTGGGCATGTTTAGCCTGGAGAAAAGACTTGATGGGTCGACATGACAGCACTTTTCAAATACAGTGGACCCTTGTATAACAAACAGTTTGTATAACATAAAATCTGTACAACAAAAAAATCCGGAGATAGGGGAAATCTGCTTAACAGAATTGTCTATGGGGCGAATTCGTACAACATAAAAAGGTCACAATTAGGGATTACTCTGTTTTCAATGCATTCCTATTGGAAATTTGTATAAAGGAAAATTTGCTTAACATAATTTCTTTTGGAACAAATTAATTCCTTTATACCAGGTACCACTGTATTTGAAAGGCTGCCATACAGAGGAGTGGTAGGATCTGTTCTCAATCATTCCAGAGTGCAGGGCGCACAACATTGGGCTCAAGTGAAGAAAACCCAGCTGTCAGAGGAATATCAGGAAAAACTTACTGACTGTTAGAGCAGTACTGCAATGGAACCAGTTACCTCAAGAGGTGGTGAGTGCTCCAACACTGGAGGCATTCAAGATAAATTTGGACAACCACCTGTATGATATCCTTTGATTTGTATTCCTGCATGGAGCATGGGATTGGACTTGTAGGTCCCTTCCAACTTCACTATTCTATGATTCCATGAATAGAATCAATTTTTCCATTTGATTTTGCATTTAAAACCATACAAAACACATGCCCAGGTGCCTAGAGACACCAAAACAACAACAAAAAAAAGCTTCTTGTGAATCTCTTCTATATTGTCTCAAAGTTTGGTGAAGATTTGGTTTTGGACATCTGAGTTATCAACCCCCAAAGTAGATCACCCAAGAAAGTCCCTTTTAACTTGTGGAAAACCCAATCTTCACTAAACTTGGAGAGACTGTAGAGGAGTGTCAGGGGAAGTGTTTATGTCTCTAGGTGCTTGGAGGGAACTTTCTTGGGGACCATTACTGTGGGCATATACCCACACAATCAGGGGAGAATCAACGGAAGCCTCCCTAAAATTCTGGTGTCTCTAGGAGCCTGGTGGGCATGTTCTAGCCCAATGAATCAGCCATTCAGAAATCATTAAAATGCATCGATTTGTATAAGTTGGGGGCATTGATTTGGATGAATATAAATCAACAAGTTAGCATTTTTTGAAGAATGTTGCCATTATTTTTTTAAATTCATGTCCCCCTCTAAAATTTATATTAGGGTAAGAATTGCATGTAGCCTCGCCAATATGGCTCTACTCCCTCCTCTTTTCTTCTTGGCTCCCCATGTAGCCACAAGGTACTGTATTTTTCCATCTATAAGAAGCCCCATGTATAAGACAACCCCCATTTTCCAAACCAAAATTACAATTTCACAACTGCATGGTTCTCTCCTCAGCTTACTTCTATGTATAAGAAGATCCTCAATTTTTAGTCTAACAATTTTAGACAAAAAGATAGTCTTATACACAGAAAAATACTGTAATTTCTAACATCTTTTCCAAAGGTTGAATTATTCCTTAAACTAGAAAAGGTTTGCTTTGTTTGCTCTAGAAATATGTATCTCATCCTCATAATCTTTGGACATTTCTCACATGAATAAGCAGCTCAATGCACATGAGAATAAAGGAATGATATGATAAATATGGGATGTAGTAAAAAAAAACAAACCCTTCTGATATTTGGTTTCATGAATTTCTGATTGACTGGAAATGGCTGCTCACTGCTTCATTGCTCCCTTCCAAGTATTATGGCTTCTATGGGCAAGGGATGCCCCTCCACCATTAAAAAAATAAGAAAGCCTGCTTATTGCTTAAAAAGCAGAAATGTTGTACACACTGCTGTAATACTGGATCCTCTGGATTTAGGCAAGGATATGGAGTTTTCAAGTACTCACAGTTTCAAAAAATCAGGCACTTGAAAGGGACAAAAGGTTCAACTGTGTCGCAAGGCTTCTTCAGGTCAATTGACATTGTCCAGAAAGCTGCAGGGTATCATGACACAGACAAGGAGCACGGTGTACTATTGTCACTGAAGCACCCTAGCTGTCAGTGGCATTTATGTGGCAAGTCATGTCAATAGAGATGTAGCAGTTCAGTTCAAAGTTTACAAAAGGGGAGAATGCAGTATTTGCTACATTGCTAACCAGTCTTGTCCTACACCAGACTATCATTTTACATATGGTACAATTCGTGATAATAATATGAAATCTATGTCTGAAATCCTATTGCGCAACTTTAATGCCTGCAGAAGGTCACCAGGAGGAAGCAATTTTCAGTAAATAATGAACTCTAACGGGGAAAGACAAAAGCAGTGTGAGGGACCAGTAGGAGGGATCAGAGGGAAAAAGAGGCCAGATTCAGCAGTGATACTTACAGTTGTTTAAATTTGTTTTGCTTTCTTTGTGACAACATTTTTTAAACATTTTTTTTTACAGGACGCACACTTGCACTTGCAACCAGTATACAGAGGAGCCTCATATAACAAATGGTTTGTATAACATAAAATCTGTACAACATAAAAAATTCCGGAGATAGGGGAAATTTGCTTAACAGAATCATCTATGGGGCGAATCCGTACAACATAAAAATGGTCGCAATTAGGGATTACAGGTACTGTTTTCAATGCATTCTTATGACAATTTTGTATAAAGGAAAAGTCGCTTAACATAATTTTATTTGGAACAAATTAATTCCTTTATACAAGATACTACTGTAGTTCCAAGCATAGTGTCTTCAAAGCCCAAAATAAAATACAAATGTAAATGCATAAGATCACTGCATGGATTCTCCGTTGTAGTGCCTCTCCTACAGAAACTTATTGAAATTCCACTATCTAAACCAAAGTGGCAAATGCCTTATCACCTCTAAGGGAACAGTAACTCCTGCCTCCCCAGTTCTTGCTTTTTTTTTCTCAGCTGAAACTTTGAATCACAGGTATTTTATGGTTGAATTCAGTTTAGGTGATCACATGGAGACTACCACACTGGAACTCAATCCCATGTGATATGTTATATACCCACAAACCACAACCATCATTCCTTTGATACCACCCATCTGGCTCTCCTTTTGTACACCTCCCCTCTTTTGGTCTGTGCAGATCTGAGCTAGTGTTAAGTTACTAATACAGTGGTACCTTGTATAAAGGAATTAATTCGTTCCAAATGAAATTATGTTAAGCAAATGTTCCTTTATACAAATTCCCATAGAAATGCATTGAAAACGGAGTAATCCCATTTTTATGTTGTACAGATTTTCCCCATAGGCGATTATGTTAAACAAATTCCCCTATCCCCCGAATTTTTTATGTTGTACAGATTTTATGTTATACAAACTGATTGTTATACAAGGGTCCACTGTACATCAATGAAGTTATAGGCACAAAACCCATTGTCTAAAAAAATAACTTCTGTGTGACTAGGGAGAAAGATTGTGAGAGTGGATATTCCTACTGTATGAAAACATCATGCCCCATATAAATATATCATCATAACACTATCCAGAGCCATGTCCCGTGCCCTTTCACAGAACAAAATAGTCACACAGGGAAAGGATTGTTTGAATTTTTCTAGCTTTAGAAAAAGTTGAAAGGCAAAAAACAAAACAAAACCTTATAAACAGGAAGAAAAAAGGAGGTTAAAAAGGTGAATTCAAAAACAAAAAAAGTCTTTGAATTCACATGTGCTACCTGTGGAGCAAATCCTAAAGTATTTGTCAATTTACTGCACGGAGCCTGTTTTTTTTGTAAAGCCAATGGACCTTAATTGTGCATTTGATCAGTGCAAACCACTCCAACTGCCTTGGAAGTAGAGGGCTCAATCACAACTGTAAATTGTTACTAGAGATGGGCACGAATTGAAAAAAGGATGTTTCGGTTTTTCATTTTCATTGCAGGTCTGTTTTGGGTTTTTTTTTCGTGAATTTTTTGAAAAAAATTCATTTCATTTTTTCATTTTTTGTTTTTACCCACTTTTTGCACGACACATTTCCAAGCGCGGGCGTCCCCCAACACCCCAGACCAGAGGGAAAACACTTAAAAATGATGCTGGCAGAGACACAGTATAGACTAGGTACGCAGGGAGGCTGCAAAGGCAGTGGCAGGTGTTGCCCAGGGTGTAAAAGGCAGCCGCAGAGTGACTGCACTGCGGGGCAGGGGAGGGTACTCACTGAGAGATATGCACGCACACAGGAAGGCTGCAAGAGAAATCTCTTCTTTCTCTTCTCTAAGAGCCAGGCTGCAGCCAGCAGGAACACAGAGACACACACCTGCCTGCCTGGCCTAAAGTAGCAAGTCTCAGAGACAGCAATCCCACCCTAACTCCCACCGCAGACTGCAAGGAGGACGGGGGCTGCCAAAGCTTTATATGCTCTCTGTAACTGCCACACCTACCCAGTCTGCAACCTGGGCATGCTATTGGTTGAAATTGTCCAAGAATTTACATGATCCCATCACATGGCTTGCATCCATCTTGTGGCTGGAATCCATTTTGTGTCATCCTTAAAGCGAAAAGAACAAATACATCGCAATGGGAGAAAGACAAAAACAAACGTTTTAACAACCGCAACCCCCTGGTAGGTAATAATTTCAAATAATTATCACTGCATTTTTACAGATGTCCAGGGTGTTTTAATCCCCAAGAAATCAATATTAGGCATCTGGGAGCCATTTTGGGTCGATGTCACCTAACTCCCCTTAAAGAAAAAAAAATACAGTGATCTGAGAAAAGACACAAATGCACGTTTTAAAGACCCCCCCCCCCCGGGTAGGTATTATCAGGCAGAATAAATTATTATCGCTGGGTTTTTACGGATATTCAGAACGTTTTTTAACATTTAAAAACAGCTCATTTCATTGCGCGTTGCCATTAACAAAAACAAAACGTAATGAACCTAATTTTCGTGGTTCTGTTCTGTTCGTTCCAGTTTCATCACAATTTCTGTTATTCATTTCGTTACATAACAAAACGAATAATGAATAACGGAATGATTTTTTTTTCATTTTGTGCCCATCTCTAATTGTTGCCAGGTGATAATCCCCACAACCACTTAATGGGAGGATTTCAGGTAGGTTCAGACAGAACAGGGAAGTTTAAAGCATGTTAAGAGGTACTGGTTAGTAATAATAAAAAATTGTCATTCTGATTGTGTGAGCCATGAGTGATACCTGGACTCATCTGTAGCAGTGCCACTAATGTGACTTTGACCTTATCTCTACTTACTGCTCAGCTGCAAATTTAGTGAAGTAACTTAAAGCCCATCCTTTTTATTTCAATTTTACTTATCTGCCTATATTTCTGAGTCAATAAAGGTGGTGGCGTATCTGCTGCCCAAAGATATTTGGATGAAAAATGAGTTGCATTAGTGATGCATATACCTGGTTGTCTTCCTGTCAAGCTCCCTTCAAGGGTTACATTATTTGGGTTATTTTGTAAATCTATGACTTGAAGAAAATTTACATTGGAAACTTTGAAAAATGAAACATCTGGGTTATCGAGAAGCCACTGACAATCTGAACACCCTGTTAACGGCCATGAGGAAGTTGTTTGATTTTAAGCGTTTTAAAATTGAAATAATACATCTATTCTTATTTATCCTGTAACTTAGGATGCTGCTGATCAAATTTTGCAAATTTTAATGGCTGTCACAGAGTTAAATTCTGAGGACTGAGCTAAGTGCACGCACAGAGAGACAGACAGACAGATTAGTTATCTGACTGACCTGAACACTACAAATTAGTGCAATATTTTGGAATCAGTTGAAACTGATTAAGTTCGAAAGGTCTTCTGCCCTCTCCTCTCTGTATGTCTCTTGTGACAAAAATAAATGATGTAGAGCAGCTACTCGGCTGGAATGACCACACGGCCTTCTAAATATAGCCAACTGTACTGAAACATGTCCATTTGGACATACTAAAACTGTCATACCAGTGTACTACCACTATGCATTTTTATATTGTGCATAAAATGCATATTATTTAAGGTGAAATGACTGCTAGTTGTTTATTTTCAGAGTGCAGAAGGCATTCCAATTAGAGGTACAAATCTGAATCCCTTTGCTAGCATGAAGAATTTCACAATGCTGTCTGGGAGTCTGCTTCGTTTATTTTTCCACATTTCTTTTGTCAGATGCAATCGAAAAGGAAATGAAATGAGGAAGCGTCACAAATTCATACTGGACTCTACTACAAGGAGTAAACATTCTAAACCACCTTTAAAATTAACTCCACTGTGGACAATGCAAAGATTGCCAGTGGCTTTCTGTTTCCCACTGACCCTGTATGCTCTGATAAGATGGCTACAGCTTTGAGTTCACTGTAGGGGACTATACAATCTACAAAATGGAGGACCTAACATTTCTAATTTTCCCATTCTCAGTGAGTTCTATGGGTCATTCCAGGTGAAATCTGACACCACTGGAATAAGCTGAAGAGACTCAGTTTTTTTTTGTATGCAGCCTCCTTTTCCTAAGAATCTTTGGACAAAAAATTTCACAAAATGGAATTTTCAACCCTTTCTCACCCACTTCCTTCATTGTCTTTATATTTAATCTCTTACCCAATGTCGTGATTTTTTTGGAAAGCTTGCACATTTTTGTGCTTATTGGTGGGTTTATAAAGGGATTACCTCAGTTTCAAGTTTCAAATTTCTTTTGTGAATCCCTTAGTTTTCATAGAGGTAACACTGAGATAATGCTTACATAGTAACACATCTATGGAATGAAAGGTCACAGTAAACAGGTATTTAGTTTGCACTGTGTGAGTTTTTTTAAAGAGGTATTTTGGAGCAACATATTTGTAGTGGAATTTAAAATGTTTGTAATGGTAATCTAGTTTTTATTTCAATTCTGAGGTCTCACTGAAAGATCATACGTCACATAGTCCATAAAAAGTAATTCAGCAAGGGTTACGATTTCAGGCCAAGTTTTTATGGCTGACTGGAGACCAATCACTAAAGAAAATTAATCTAAATTTGACAATCTATGAAACCTCACATTAGGACACCTGAATGACTTGTACATCTTGAAGATGCTCATCTTCTTATGTATAGAAGACGAAGCTCCTGAAGCTGTACATCAGGGACAAAACTGTAGAGGTCAAACTTTAGAGGTGAGCCTTCTGGGGATTTTCAGGAAAATAAACGGCAATGCCTGCCTGTGCACTTTTCCTTTCCTGACACCCCAAAATTTTCTCATTCTTCAAGAGGAACACCACATTCCCCTCCTCCTTTTTCAAGGGGGAGGGTCATGCTTCAAGATGCGGTGGTGGTGGGAGATGGTGTCCATCTTCTCTGGTTCCACGAAGCGAGCTACATCTTTCATGGAGCTATAACATGTTTTTGATCTCACATCATTCCTGCGTGCATTATATCCTGCACTGACATTTACTTCACAATCTGAACGGCAGCTCCCTGCCTCTTGCTGTTATGAACAATCTGAGGTTTATGCAGCAGGAAGGGACTAACCAGTCACACCCTCTTTCTGAGCGTATGCAAAACAGCACCAAGTACACATACAAGAGATATTGGCCATCTTGGGAACCTTAAGGCTTACAGAAGTACAAAAAAAATCATTAAGAAAAGGAGATAATAAGAGCGGATCTGTTATTCTCCACCTTCCAAAATCAAGCAAGCAAACAAATAATCCAATAACCCCTTCACACACACACCCAATAAGTACTGAATTTTCTCATTGGCTGTGGAAAACTCTGGTTGCCATTTTTGTTGGGGACATAAAGATCAGTGAGAAAGAGAAAGGAATGGAGTATAATGGAGAGAGATTGACTATGAAGGGTGTTGGCAATTCTTGAGTCTCAAGCTTCAAGTCCAAGTCCTGAGTCATTGGCCCCACCCCACGTCTTGGGACTCAGGACTTCAAAT
>JAHTLZ010000016.1:21296891-21310724 GCA_023846285.1 Phrynocephalus versicolor | reverse complement strand
GGCTGGCTAAACCCTTACTCCTATTCCCTTTTTTGGGGTGGTGGGTGGTGGTGTTGTGACTCCACAAAAAGTGAGAACAATGAGGAGAGGTCGCAAAGCAAGAGGGCAGGGGAGGGGAACTCCTACTAAGATAAACCGGGCCACGTTTCTGAGGGAAGGGACAGGGACTAGTAGTGCAGAAAGTGATACTGGTGCAACTCCCTCCCCAAGTAGCAGTGCCAGTGGCACAAGCAGCACCGTGCCATCATCGTCTGTCACCGAGGGAAGCATGGATGAGGCATACCAACTCCCATCTCCGATACCTGACAGCATCACCCTTAAGCAGGAAGAAGACGAGGGCTCTGATTCCGAAATGGCATCAGAATCAGAATCGGGATCCCTTTATCTAAACCTGCAAGATTCTGAGGACCTGTTGGCAGGGACAGACTTAAGTCAGGCTCCAGGCAGTGAGGGAAGGAGCAGCCCTCTTTCCACCCAGAGTACCACCAGTGAGAGCAGTAGTACTACTCTACTTTCCCAGCAGGGCACAGGCCACACCAGCACCACAGCAGCGCTGGCAGGCAATAACAGAGGGGGCGTTACTTTCTGTAAGCCACGAGGGTGTCTCTGGGAGCATTTTGAGAACAGCCCCCAAGACCCAAAGATGGCGGTGTGCAAGATATGCGGGGTGGTCTTGCGCAGGGGGAATGACCCCAAACACCTCTCCTCAAGTGGGTTGCGCAGCCACCTGATGAGGAAGCACCCTGGGACTCTGCCTGGAACCCTGTCAGGCCCTTGCTCTTCAGGGAGGAAGAGAGGGGAAGAAGGGTTAGAGAAAGAAAAACACAGCTCCGCCGCTACTGAGAGTGGGAAGAGGCAGGCCACTCTGCAGGAAGTGGGTCTGTTGGGGGGGACTTTTGTCAGCCCGCGAAATAGGGCCAAAGCACAGGAGACCACCACTCGAGTGGTGGGTGAAATGGTGGCTTTGAACGGGTTGCCCCTCTCCTTTGTGGATTCATCAGGCTTCAGGCACCTGATGAAGCACGTGGCACCATGGTACGAGCCTCCATCCCGGCGTACCTTCAGCAGGCGGGTGATTCCCTCCCTTTATGAGTCTGTCAGGGACAGGATCCGGGCCCTGCTGCAGGCGGCCAGAGGGAGGAAGATCCACTTCACTTCTGACCTCTGGACCGGTGGGCACCACGGATACCTCTCTCTGACGGCTCACTGGTGGCAACCCAAGGAGGTTCTGGAGCCCCGATCAGCCCATGAGCAGCTGCAGGGGGAGGCACAAGGCAGCACCCCAAGAGCGTATAGGGTGGTGCTTCTCCAGGCCCAAAGCATGGAGGACAACGCCACAGGCATCAACATTGCTGACGTTCTCAAGACAGCAATGCGAGAGTGGGGATTGGGGACAGAGGGACAGGTCAATCGTGGAGTCATGGTTACAGACACGGGCCGTAACATGACCAACGCGGTTCTTGGGGCAGGGTTCCAGGGCATCGTGTGTGCAGCACACAAACTGCATCTAGTGGTGGGCGATGCCATTGGCCTGGGTGCACCAAAGGACTCCTGGGGTGAGGGGACCAGGGAGACCAGGGCCTTGCTGGACAAGTGTCGTAAGATCGTGGGGCACTTCGCTCGCAGCGTCAAGGCAGCCAGGATGATGCGTGAGAGGCAGGCAGAGACGAGCCGACCGGAGCACGTCCTGATCCAGGACGTGACCACCCGGTGGAACTCCACCCACGAAATGGTCAGGCGTCTGTTGGAGCAGAAGGAGGTGGTGGAATACATCATGTCAACCACCCCGGTCCTGCATGAGGGGAGGGAATTGGACCTTGGTGCTACCGAGTGGCTCGCCCTCACCCAGATGGCGGGTATCCTGCAGCCTTTTGAGGAGACCACCCACGTCCTCAGCAGCTACAACGCCAGCCTGGGCCACGTTCTCCCCCTAGTCAATGCCCTTCGCCAACGCCTAGAGGCCAGTATCCGGGAAGAAGGCAATCTTCTCCCTAGAAGCAGGGCATTGGCAGAGAGGCTGTTGACCGGCGTGGATACCCGCCTTGGCCCACTAAGGAGGGAAAACGTGTACCAGATGGCCTGCCTGTGCGACCCTCGCGTCAAGGGTTCCCTGGCGGCCAGCAGTGCCGAACTGAAATCCTGGAAGACGGAGCTATGCCGTCAAGTCAGGGCTCTCTCCGATCAGAGCCAGGCGTCTCAGAGGGCGCACGGAAGCCAGAGCGATGCTGAGGAGGACTCCTCGCAAGGATCCACAACTCCAGGAGCGTACACCCAGAGACCAGGTTCCGTTCCAGCAGCCAACTACCTGGCCTCTGCCCTAGCCATGGCAGTTTCCTCCTCAGTGGAGCCAAGGGAGGAAGAAGTAGCGGAGCCCGCTCAGACCATGGTGAAGGAGTACATGGCCGAGCCCCTCCAACCCCTCACCTCAGACCCACTGCACTACTGGGCCAGAAAGGCAGACCTCTGGCCCGCTCTTTCAACTCTGGCGTTGGACCTCTTGTCCATCCCACCCACCAGTGTCCAGAGTGAGCGTGTCTTCTCCCACATGGGTGATGTCCTGAGGCCGCACCGCTGTCGCCTGGACCCGGAGACGGTGGAAAGGTTGACTTTCATCCGCTTCAACCTTTCCACCTTGGGATTACCCCACCACTCCAAGAACTAAGTTGCTGCCTGTAACCTAACCTCCTGTCTGCAATCCTCCATGCCCGCCCGCAAGCCTGCCTGCCTCCCCTTGGCCGTACGAGCCTGCCTGCCCGCCTGGCCCTGTGACTACCTGCCGACTCCAGTGCTTAATGCCTGCAAAACTGCCTGCTGGACTGCCTGCCTGCCTGCCTGCCTACCTGTATTCTCTCTCACACACAACTGAAGGGTACTATTAGTGGCCCAATGTTTCTAGCCCTGGCCTCTGTCTCCTAATCCAGGCAGGGCCACACCAGCTTCCTTGGAAAGGGTCCGTATTGGCCCAATGTTTCTAGCCCTGGCCTCTGTCTCCTAATCCAGGCAGGGCCACTCCAGCTTCCTTGGAA
The DNA here is from genome assembly GCA_023846285.1 of Phrynocephalus versicolor. Taxonomy (NCBI): domain Eukaryota; kingdom Metazoa; phylum Chordata; class Lepidosauria; order Squamata; family Agamidae; genus Phrynocephalus; species Phrynocephalus versicolor. The sequence continues at coordinate 21,307,698 of JAHTLZ010000016.1, read as the reverse complement.
AGGGTCCGTATTGGCCCAATGTTTCCCCGTTGGCCTTGGCTGGTCTGAGTGAGACCCTAATACCTGCCTTCCTTGGTGCTTCACACCGTACCCTGGGGTTTCGGCGCCAAACTGCTAACAAAGTGGTGAGGAAGCACTTTACAACAACCTACCTCAAAGACTGATGATCAGGGGGCTAGCTCTCCTCCTTACAGCCTTAGAGAAATAGACCCACCCAGTTCTCCTGCTTCAACTCTGTCTCCCTGTTTGGCAACTCCCGTTCTCCTGGGGTGGCAATAGAAACTCTGCCTCCCAAAGCACAATCAATCCTCCCTACGGGCACTGTGCCTTAGTGCCTTCCCAATCCCTTGCCTTGTTGGCTGGTATCCTCTAAGCCTGCGTCTAGGCAACCCTTACCTGTAAGCCAGACTAGATGCTTCCCTGCCTGCCGTGCCCTCTGCCCACATGCCTGCCTGTCAGACTCCACCAGTCCCGGCACTGAGCATGCCTTCCAGTTGCTTATCATTCAACCTCCTCCAATCTGCACTTCTGGCTTCCAAGTCCCATACTTTGTCATCTGGGCTGGTCTGTGATTCACGTGATCCACAAAGAACGGCTGTGGAAAGGGAAAGACAGCTGCTCCGCTTCTATTGGAATTTGGGATTGGGAGTTTTTTGGATGATACATGTCTCTCTGCAGGAAGTGCTGCTGGTGTGTGTGTTTTTTTGTCCTCCTCCTCTGCTGCTCCTCTTCACTCACAGCTGCATTGCACAGTGAATGGAGGGACCAGGAACCTTCCAGCCTTGGTTCCTCGTGGATACTCTGACCCACTCGGAATGTGTGATTCCGTTTCCTCCGCCGCCACTCTTTCCACTGGGCTGCCAGCGGTGCCTCACAAAGAAGGGAAACGTACTTGTTGTGTGCGTAGCGTACTCCATTCAGAAAGAACCATGTGTGGGTTCTTGATGCTGTGCTGCTGATGCTGATGCTGTGTAACCGGAAAAGAAAAAATACCGGCTGCAAATCTAGGTTGTGATTGAGTTACGGGAACACTCATCAGGAACAGCAGTGGTGGTGGGCTTAGGGTTAGGGTTAGGGGGTATGTTTCGGCCTCCGCTACTCTGCCCTCTGGGCTGCACAACGCTGTGTTTCACAACGAAGGGCATGGAGATGGAATGCCGGCAGTTAGGAGCAAGTCTACCAGCACACAGCTGGGAAAGGCTGTCACACACAACTGAAGGGTACTATTAGTGGCCCAATGTTTCTAGCCCTGGCCTGTCTCCTAATCCAGGCAGGACCACTCAATGTGTCCCTGGAAAGGGTCTGTCCGTATTGGCCCAATGTTTCTAGCCCTGGCCTGTCTCCTAATCCAGGCAGGGCCACTCAACGTGTCCTTGGAAAGGGTCTGTCCGTATTGGCCCAATGTTTCTAGCCCTGGCCTGTCTCCTAATCCAGGGTCCGTATTGGCCCAATGTTTTGCCGTTGGACATGGCTGGTCTGAGTGAGACCCTAATACCTGCCTTCCTTGGTGCTTCACACAGTTCCCTGGGGTTTAGGCGCCAAACTGCTAACAAAGTGGTGAGGAAGCACTTTACAACAACCTACCTCAAAGACTGATTATCAGGGGGCTACTAGCTCTCCTCCTTACAGCCTTAAAGAAATAGACCCACCCAGTTCTCCTGCTTCAACTCTGTCTCCCTGTTTGGCAACTCCCGTTCTCCTGGGGTGGCAATAGAAACTCTGCCTCCCAAAGCAGGATCAATCCTCCCTACTGGCACTTTGCCTTTCTGCCTTCCCAATCCCTAGCCTGGGTGGCTGGTATCCTCTAAGCCTGCGTCTAGGCTACCCTTACCTGTAAGCAAGACAAGATGCTTCCCTACCTGCCGTGCCCTCTGCCAACAAGCCTGCCTGTCAGACTCCACCAGTCCCGGCTTTGAGCATGCCTTCCAGTTGCTTATTATCATTCAACCTCCTCCAATCTGCACTTCTGGCTTCCCAGTCCCATACTTTGTCATCTGAGCTGGTCTGTGAGTCAAGTGATCCACAAAGAAGGGCTGTGGAAAGGGAAAGACAGCTGCTCCGCTTCTATTGGGATTGGGAGTTTTAGGGATGATACATGCCTCTCTGCAGGAAGTGCTGCCGGTGTGTGTGGTTTTTTCTCCTCCTCCTCTGCTGCTCCTCTTCACTCACAGCTGCATTGCACTGTGAATGGAGGGACCAGGAAGCCTCAAGGTCTGGTTCTTGGTGGATACTCTGACCCAACAGGAATGAGTGATTCTGGGAGCTGAGGTGCAAAACATCTGCAGACACCTAGTTCAGTTTCCTCCGCCACTCTTTCCACTGGGCTGCCAGCTCTGCCTCACAAAGAAGGGAAACGTACTTGTAGTGTGTGTCCTCCAATCAGAAAGTACCATGTGTGGATCCTGGTGCTATGCTGCTGATGCTATTGCTGCTGACTGACCCTGTCATACCCTATTTGTTGTCACGTTTTCTTTGACCCGAAGGCTGCTGGAAAAGAAAAACTACGGGTTGCAAATCTAGGTTGTGATTGATGATGATGATTGAGTTATGGGAACACTCATCAGGAACAGCTGGTGGTGGGCTTAGGGTTAGGGTTAGGTGGGATGTTTAGGCCTCTGCTACTCTGCTCTCTGGGCTGCACAACGCTGTGTTTCACAACGAAGGGCATGGAGATGGAATGCCGGCACGGCAGTTAGGAGCAGTCTACCAGCACACAGCTGGGAAAGAAAGTCAGAAAGCTTGGCTTGCTGTCCTTTTGAAAGCCTGTGTGGCTCTAGCTCTGTGTCTTCTCCCTGCCTGCCTGTCAGCCCCCCCCCCCACTTCCGGCTTAGCGGAGGCCTTCCAGCCGCTTCTCCTTCAGCCTAACAGCACGGTCCAGTTAGTGCTTCAAGTTCAGCCCTGTCGCCACTCCCCTCAAGTTGCCCATGCAGCAACCACGGCTGCGCCCGCCTCTAGGCGAAAAATCACTTGAGGAGAAGAAGACCAACAGTAACAGTGCAGTGCATTCCAATTTGTTTAGAACTGGGGGACTCTGTCATCCCACAAAGGGGGGGGGTTCTTCACACAGTCTAAGTTGGGAAATCCCTAGACAGAAGGAGGGGAGATTCGGTGCCTCTCCTTCTACCCCCTCTAGTCTGGCCTTCTGGCCTCCACTACCCTTCTGGGCTGCACCCACTGTGGCTCACAGAGAAGGGCATTGCGGTGGGTGGCTTGTGTGCTAGAAAACAGCCGTGGGCCCGTGATTGCTCTCCTCAAGTGGCTTGCGCAGCCACCTCATGCGAAAGCACCCTTGGACTCTGCCTGGAACAGTGACAGGCCTCTGCAGGAAGTAGTGCCGCTGTGTGGGAGTGTTGTCAGCCTCCGGACCGCTACTTAGTCTTCACTGGGCTGCCATAGACTCTGGCTCACTAAGAAGGACAACTTACTGTCATGCTGGTGGCCCTCTGTCACCATTATAAATAGAACAGCTTATCACAAAGTTCCAGGCTTGGCTGTTGGAAGTGTGGAAGTTGTGATTGACCACGAAGGGCATGCCACTGGGCTGGGCTGCAATGCACTGTGTCTCTCTGTGAAGGGAGGGACAAGGAAGCCTCCATGTTTGGAGACTCTCTTGATGCACACTCTGTTTCCTCCCCCACTCTTTCCACTTGGCTGCCAACTGTGTCTCACAAGGAAGGCAGAAGTTGAGAACACACCCACCCAAATAAATGAAGTGTTTGCCTCGGAGAAGGACTGAGTTTGGAGGCAGTTTGGCACTGCTGCTGCCGTTGAAAACAACGTGTTTCCCTTGTGGAAGGCATAGGTTTTGGGGTTCTGTTACTCTTTCCATGTCCTGCAACCCACTGTGGTTCACGAAGAAGGGCATTTTCCTGGCGTCCTCCTCAGGCCATTCAGCCACGCTGGGGAGCTGGAGCTTCCTGGCAATGATCCTCCCCTACGGAGGCCCTGTGGCCTCAGACTCAGGCTATGTGGCCTCCTCCTCCACTCTTTCCTCTGGGCTGCAAGACGCCGTGTCTCACACTGAAGGGAGTGCCTGAATTTGAACAGCGTTGGTACGTACAGCACCACCAAGAAGACTTAGTCCAAAAGTGACATGTGGTGGTGCATCGCATGGAAGTGTGTTGCCAGACCCAACCCAAGGTGATTGGCCTCCTCCTCCAGTCTTTCCTCTGGGTTGCACGACGCCATGTTTCACACAGAAGGCGGGTACTGTTTTGAAGAGCGTTGGTACGTACAGCACCACCCAGAAGACTTAGTCAAAAAGTGACAAGTGGTGGTGCATCGCAGGCAGTGTGGTGCCAGACCAGACTCAAGGTGATTGTCCTCCTCCGCAACTCTTTCCTCTGGGCTGCAAGACACTGTGACCCAAGGGCAGTGGCATTTAAATTCCTGTCATGCCGTTCAGCTCCATCCATCCTTTTTATACTGGAGCTGGCAATGAGCCTGCCGCACTCTGGCTCTGTGCTGTGGTGCTCTCATACTCTGCCTTGTGGCCTGGCCGGAGTGGCCGCCCTTACTCTGGCCTTATGGACGCGTCGACGTCGACCATAGAGATAGTCCTCCTCCTTGTATAGCCTAGTGGGCTGGGCTGTGGGCTGTAAAACTTAAGTCAGAGCAACCCAGAGCCCTATGCCATTCCCATCCTAGTCCCTACCAAAACTATTCCTGGCTGTATACTAGCTACTAGGTACGTAGGTACAACGTAGCTTTAACCACCTCAGGCTCTAACTGTAGTGCTCCTAATGCTGCTGACCAATCCATGACCAAAAGCAGGGTTGCATTGGCTTTGGCTTTATTGCTGCTTGTCCTTTACGTGTGTGTGACTTTGTCTGTGAAGTGTGAATGCGAACTGAAGCCAGAAGGACCTTGGAGATGGGGGGGGGCAATTTGAGAGTACTAGAGGAGTAGAGTAGACCCCTCATCCAGATTTGGGGAGGAACGGAATGTCTTTCTCCTGCTGCCTCTGAGAGAGGTGGAGGGGAGATGGGATGGATTCAAAACCAAACAACGAAAAAGTACAACAAACAGGCACGTCAGCCAGACCAAGTAGGGTGGCTGCTGGCTGGTTCAGCATCAGCAGATTCAGCACAGCAGCAGACCAAGAGGAAAACGAAAGAAATGCAAATTTGTTTCTACCCCACTTTGTTTGCTTAGGATGCACTAGCCTTGTAGTACAGCAACAAGTCCATCACCCAGGCAACTGTATTTCGCCTGCTCGTTTGCGGGACCCGCGCCCGCCCGCGCGCCTGCGCGCTAGCCACTCCCCCTGCCGCTGCCGCCGCCCACGCATGTCCCCCCGCGCCCCTGCCGCCCGCGCTACGCCCGCAAGCCGCCCGCAAGTCTCGATCGGACGTCAAAATGCGCGAAATCGCGGCAGAAACGAAAACGAAAAAAAAAACAAAAAACGAAACGACTAATTTTTTTTGATTTTTCGCGAAAACGGAAACGAAACGACTCGGACCCTAGCCGAAAACGAACACGAAAACGAAGTTTTTTTTCTGAGTCGTGCCCATCTCTAATCACCATCTTCGGGCCCTTGGCTGAAGTCATATAGTTCTTCAGGGTTCCACCTGCCTCTTGGTCAGGCTCCTCTACCCCAAAAATGTTTTCTTTTCCAGAAAACTGCTATCATTTTTTTGGCATGGTTGAGATATGTGGGGGAATATTCAGTATAATTAAGTCTGCTTCCACACTATATGTAACAATATAATATCTATGCAGATACTGCTGTATTCAGCACCATGGGATCCCCCCTCCCCATTAAGCATGTAGGCTTGAAAACTTATGGACTGGAGTGGTCTGTGTAAATAATTGTGTTAGCAAGTTCCTTGGAGAAAGCAGATGTCCTTGTCTACTTAAAACCCAAACAGGGAATCTTAAAGACAAGTTTTATTCTACATACAGTATATCTTGCCTCTGAAGAAGTGCACAATGAAGTCATTGTAAGCTTATGCCAAATATAATCAAGGCTTGGAAAGTTACTTTTAAAACTAGCCTTAATCATCATTTCAAGGTGAACATTAGTAAGCTACTGTTTAAGTTATAGTCAAAAGTAACTTTTCCCCGTCCATTTTTTCAAAATGAATGAATGTGGTTATATATACAGTAGCTACTTAAAAATACACTGTATGCAACAAGCAACTGAATCTTTGGTATAAAACCAACCCCTCAGCACCCAAAACAGATCATCATAAGGCAGCAGCATGAAGTGCATCATCAGACAACTTCTGCACATATGATCTCCTTCCTCCACCATTTAGTGAGATCATAGCCATGCACCCGTAACTTTACAGTGATTAAAATGTTACATTTACCCAGGGATGGGGAATCAGATTGTGGGACTGGCGCTCAAGTCAGATTTAGGTTACACTGGTGACCCTACTTGGACTCAACTTGGGTTTCTTTTTTCCCAATTATTTGGACTTGAGTTGCAACTTGAAACCCACAGAAACATCCCCTTTTCTGCGGTAAAAAAAGCTTCTTTCTAATAGGAATTCAGAGCTGGGCTTGGGACTTGGGATTTGGGAGCAAAGACTTGGACATGGACATGGGATTCTGACCCAAAGACTTGCCAACGTTCCTGCCTTTACACCATAAAAAGAAGTGAAATTAATGCTGCTTTAGTTCCAATTATTATTTAACCTAAGAATGCATTTGTTAGTTGTTGTGAGTTTTTAAGGCTGTTTGGCCATGTTCTGGCAGAACACGGCCAAACAGCCCAAAAAACTCACAACAACCATTGGATCCTGGCCGTGAAAGCCTTTGAGAATACAATGCATTTCTTGTTAGTAACTAATTACAGGGTCTGATTAAAACTAGGTAGTCTTTAGAAGCCACAATATGCTTTTTGTTTTAGTTAACATAACATGCTTTTTTGTTTTAGTTAACATAATAATCATAGCAATAATGTGAATTTAAATAACAATGAGTTATTATTATTATATGTTTAATAATCGGTAATTGATAAATCTCTTTTTCTCTCTCTTTTTGGGAAACTGAAGCATTGAAACTGAAAACTGAAACTACTTTGGTTTACTGTAAATACTAGCATAAAACCTGTCTAAAAAAAGTCTAGATTGAATACCATAACATTTAATCAGAAAGCAAAGGAAGAAGTAATAAATGAAATACAGCCTCAGCTTAGCAGGTGGTCGACAGGAACAAGAGGACAGCATAAGCTTCTTAGTAGACCCAGATTATCAAGTACCATTTTTTAATGTTGGGGGGGGGAGTAGAAAGAAATGTGCTGATTCAAGGAGAGAGAGGGGAGGAGGGGAGGAGGGAGAAACAGAGAGAGAGAGAGGGGGGGGTCTGAATCATTTTATTCCTTGTAAAATAGCCTTATGAGCTATTCGGATACTTAAGCTATAAGGATTCATGAAAATCTATTTGTAAACCAGATGTAATTCAGACAATTGCTCTTATTCTGATCATAGTGCTGTCAGTATTTTAACTATTGTCTTCAAAGACAGTAAGAGCTCTCTCCCATTCTCTCTCCCCCATCTCAGTACAGCTAAATATAGATCACCTGAGATGACTCAGTGTAAGCAGCATCACAACCAAAGTGATACAGTGGAGCATGCACTCTGGTTCAATATAAAGAACCCATGACAGTAAGGAATCAAATAGGGCTTGTAGGTTTAATTGGATCATGTTGGGTCTCGGAAAGTTTATGCAATGACACTTCCTTCTGCTCAGCTAGATGCAAGGAAGGGATGCAATTTTTTAAGTTAACCAATTCATGGAAAGTGAATTAAATTCACTACAAAGATTTTGAACAGTCTAAGACAAATCATATTGAGGATCCGTACCGGCTTGTTTTCACTCTATATTGAGAATCACACAGACTTCAGCTGGCATACTCAGGATGGGGCCCTGCATGCACTGTGTAAGGCATGGGAGGAGGAGGGACAAGCTGGCTGTTGGATATATCGAAGCCTCCCATGTAACAGTTCTTCTTACTACATAATATGAACTTGAACTATCTATGGGGATGGTAGCTGCTTTGTTGGAATGCTTCCAAGTAACTCTGCAGTTTTACCAAAACCACTCCTATATTTAATACTAGCAACCACTATACTTGGGTGCAAGCGGCCTAGATGCCCTAAGCACATATGATCTTGCCTGATTTTGGAAGTTAAGCAGGGTCAGCTCTGGTTAGTACTTGGATGGGAGACCACCAGGGAATACCAGGTGCTGTAGGCACCTGGAGTAGGAACTGCTAAACCACTCCAGTATTTCTCCCAAGAAAACTCCATGGACATGGGGTCACTAAGAGTCGATCACAACTGTAACGACACAACACACATACTTGGGTGCAGCGAGGTTTCTGTGGTTGGGGCAGCTATCCCATCCCCATCATATTTGATCACCGGCAAGACTAAATGGAGGAAATGGGAATGGAATAACATCTGGAGGACAATGTCAAAACATGCCCTTTTGTTGTATCTTGCATTTGGGTTTTTTTTTTTAAAGCTTTTGTTATTGGCCTAAAGCTGAGCAAGCCTGGGCCATTTAAAACATTTACTCTTAACAATGATCACAACATGGGAAGGACAGGACACAATTTTATTGCTTATAGAAGTATTCTACCTGGCCCTGCGTTGGAAATGGCTCTGGTGCATTGAGAGACCTGAATGCCTCTCAATGCTACCAGCACCCTTCAGCAGTTTGCTGTGGGGAGTGACAATTCTTCAGCAACCACAAGAAGACATAGCACTCTGTGGTTCCCTGACACCCAAGTACAGAGCGGGGCCTTCAGCATCCAAGCTAAGGCAGACCAACACCCTGCCCCTAGCATCCCTCAAGAGGATTCCTCCTTACCCAGAAACAAGAGATTCCTACTTGTTGCCCCAACACCACCTGGACCCACTTCAGTGCCCAACCACCACCAGAGCTGGACACTGATCATCTCTCACCAGCCAACTGTGGCTGCAAGCATTCAGCCATGGCTCCTCGAGCATCCTTTAGCCACTCATCCTACCCCCAATCTAGAAGCTGCACTCCCTCTGCACAAGAGGCCTCTCAAGTTGTAGGAGATACCAGTGTGCCAAATCCAGCTGTCACCCACGGATGACACCGTGTGAACAATCATCCCAGTCTCCTTCTGCCCAGCAATGTCCTCCTTGTGAGGGTCCTGAGTACTTGCCACATAGCTCTTCAAGAAGTCAATCCATATCACCCCAAATTATGGAGTAGAGGTAATGCATATCTGTTTGATGAAATAAGTCAAATTAAATGCTGACAAGTCATTCTCCTCTAATTATAGTAGCTGCACATCGGATGAGCTCCTATAGGTATGTACTTGGCATCGCAAAACTCATATTAGCTGGCTCTAATTAAATGACCTAGAAGTCAATGAGAACCAGTCCAGGGCACCCTGCTCATGATCTAAGTTATTTTGTTCTTCATTATTGGAGCTTTGACGTTTTATGTTTTTGCAGAGAATGCATTCCCATCCTTTCAGGCAGTGGGACTGATTGTGCTGATGCATACAGTTTCAGAAAAATGTCTATGGAGGGATAGGTGGTGATTCTATTTCAAGCCGTTTGACCCTGCAGCAGCAATAGGAGAGGCACTCAGCAGGCCCATTCACATGGGAATTGGCTGCCCTTTGGCTAACCTCCCCCCCACCCCAATGTCTTCCATTTAAGCTGATAGTGTAAGAGCAACTACGTCAGGGCTGTTCAGATTTGAACAGGCCAAGGTCTACTTTTTCTGGCCCAAAGTGCCTGAAGGCTACTATACTAACACCTCTACTTACAAATTTTATCTGTTCCGAGCACGTGCTCATAAGCAAAAACTTTTATAAGTAGAGCAGTGGTTTCCCATAGGAATGCATTGAAAACCAATTAATCTGCTCTGGAGGGAACATTTTCAATGCACCATGGCTGAGACAGTGGGCTGGCAGACCCAGAACTTTGCTGGGGCAGTGGTGGTCTTTGGGATGGGGGAAAGAAGGGTGGAGAACTTATCCCCTCACTGTTTTTATTGATGGGTGGCGGGCTACTTTTGAACCCTTCACGGGCTACCAGTAGCCCACGGTCTACCTGTTGGGCAGGCCTGAACTACGTAATATAAACAGAAACTAGCCTGCTTGTTTTCCTCTTCCCTTCATGTTCCATGGGGCCCAGTTCTGAGTAGACACACACAAGACAATCTGCAAAGGTGGGCTGACTGCCCGTTTCCTCCTCTCTCTGCTAACTTCTGTCTGATTGGCTAAAGCAAACTCACATAAGGAAACCCAGATTTCCATTTGCAAATTCATAACAGATCAATTTGTATTTTTTTAACACGGTGTAACTGCACCCTTGTCCTGTTTCCTTCCATAACCAGTTCTATTGCCCTCTCTGTATGGAGGTCTGAAAAGACCTTTTGTATTCAACTATTTCTGGAGGACTAACACAATGTGGTGAACCTGGACAATACACTGAGAAGAATCAAGAGGGGACCTACTTACCATAATAACTTCCCATGATTATTCCAGGGAGGGGGATCAGTTTTGTCGGCCTGCCTGGCTTGCATATTTGCTGTGATTAAAGATGGGCACAAAATGAAAAAAAAATCATTCTGTTATTCATTATTCATTTCCTTACGTAATTAAACAAATAACAAAAATTGTGATGAAATTGGAATGAACCAAACAGAATCACGAAAATTAGGTTTGTTACATTTTGTTTTCATTAATGGCGATGCACAATGAAATGAGCTGTTTTTAAATGTTAAAAAAACATCCTGAATATCTATAAAAACCCAGCGATAATTAATTATTCTGCCTGATAATACCTACCGGGGGGGGGTTGGGGTC
>JAHTLZ010000016.1:21283085-21296881 GCA_023846285.1 Phrynocephalus versicolor | reverse complement strand
CCTGATAATACCTACCAGGGGGGTTGGGGTCCTTAAAACGTGCATTTATGTCTTTTCTCAGATCGCTGTATTTTTTTCCTTTAAGGAGAGTTAGGGGACATCAACCCAAAATGGCTCCCAGATGCCTAATATTGATTTCTTGTGTATTAAAACGCCCTGGACATCTGTAAAAACACAGCGATAATTATTTGAAATTATTACCTATCAGGGGGTTGCGGTCCTTAAAACTTTTGTTTTTGTCTTTCTCCCATTGCGATGTATTTGTTCTTTTCCCTTTAAGGATGACACAAAATGGATGCCAGCCACAAGATGGATGCAAGCCATGAGATGGGATCATGTAAATTCTTTGACAATTTCAACCAATAGCATGCCCAGGTTGCAGATTGGGTAGGCGTGGCAGCCACAGAGGGCATAAAAAGCTTTGGCAGCCCCCGTCCTCCTTGCAGTCTCCGGTGGGAGTTAGGGTGGGATTGTCTGTCTCTGAGACTCATTACTTTAGGCCAGCCAGGCAGGTGTGTGTCTCTGTGTTCTTGCTGGCTGCCGCCTGGCTCTTAGGGGAGAGAAAGAAGAGATTTCTCTTCCAGCCTCCCTGTGTGTGTGCATACCTCTTGGTGAGTACCCTCCCCTGCCCGGCAGTACAGTCACTCTGCGGCTGCCTTATGCCCTGGGCAACGTCCGCCGCTGCCTTTGCAGCCTCCCTGCATACCTAGTCTATACTGTGTCTCTGCCAGCATCATTTTTTTAGTGTTTTCCCTCTGGTCTGGGGTGTTGGGGGACGTCCGCGCGCGGAAATGCTTTAAATTGCACAAAAAGCGGGTAAAAACGAAAAACGAAAAATGAAAAAATGAAACGATTTTTTTCAAAAAATTCATGAAAAACAAAAACAAACCAAAACGAGACCCACAATGAAAAACGAAAAACCAAAATATCATTTTTTCGATTCGTGCCCATCTCTAGCTGTGATTCCTATTCTTCCTGGCATAGCATCAACAGGTGGTGCTGAGGGAGCACTATTTAGCACCATGGCCTTTGGCATATCCTGTTCCAGAGGTCTTTTCTTATCCCCTATATTATGACCTGTGCATGAAGCAATTGAGAGGTGCCATTCAAACTCTGAGTGAGGTGCCACCAATATGCTGGTGACACCTTCCTCTATTGCTCCTTGTCACTTAACACCAAGAAAGCAGCCAATGCCCTTGAATGCTGTCAGAGTTTGATAACAGGCTGTATGAGAATGAATAATTTGAGGTTAACCCTGGGAAGCTGAAACTGTTGCTGCTCAGTAGAAAATCAGAATGGAATCCAACCTGTTCTAGAACATTCCTCCTTATAGATGAGATTTCTAGCTTAGAGTCCTCCTTTATTGTACATTATCCATGGACATAGAGTATTTAGTTACTTATTTTGAATATTTTTACTCTGCCCTTCTCCTTAGCAAAGTACCCAAGGCAGATTACAGTATTGAAGGACAATATGCAATTCAGAACATTTAGGACAGTTAAGAACAATGGATTTGTAGAGGTATCATGCATTGTTAAAAAGGCAGTATTGAAGCTAACAACAGTAAGTGAACGATTTAAAAAAACTTGCATTATGTGAGATGGATTTTTTTAAAGTGGAAAACACAGCTAGTTGTTCAAATTCTGTGTAAGTGATAATGCATGGCAATCCATCTAAGAGTCACATCATAGGCAGTCATTCATTCAGGAAAGCTTGCCTGAAAAGAAAGGTCATTGCCTGCTCATGGAAAGACAGAAAAGATGGGTAAGTCATGCCTTCCAGGAAGTCCCTAAGCCTGGGAGCAGCAACAGAGAAGACCCTTTCATGTGTACTAAATTCTAATTAGACGCACCCATGAAGATGGCAGGATGGAGAGAAAGGCCTCTCCTGATAACCTTAGAACCTGAGCTGGCTCATAATGTGAGATTCGATCTTTGACATAGTTTGGACTCAGGCCATTTTAATGCCTTGTAGGCTGAAACTAGCACTTTGAATTGTGCCCGGAAACTTGACTGGCAGCCAGTGGAGCTGCTGTAACAAGGGTGTTATGTGATCCCTGTAACCAGCCCCAGTCAGCAATCTGGATGCTGCATTTTGGACCTGCTGAAGTGTCCTGAGATTTTCCTTTGGTAGCCCCACGCAGAGTGCACTAATCCAGTTGAGACGTCACTAGGGTGTGCCTCACAGTGGCCAGAGCTGATTTGTAGGTGGCAGCAGGAGAATGTTAAACTTTGCAGCACTTGTCCATGGCATAGCCTTGTGTCTCGACTAACGCCATGTGCTATACATCTATCTGTTCTTTATGACAGGCTTGTCCATACTTCAGCCCTCCAGATGTTTTGGACCACAACTTCCACAGTCCTTTGCCATTGAAAATACAGGCTTGGAATTCTGGAAGTTGTGGTCCAAAACATCTGGAGGGCCGAAGTTTGGACATGCCTGCTTTATGATATTTTGTTGTTTTATGTATTTTTTGTATTGTACTTTTGTAATTAAAAGAAAATTAAAAGAAAGAAAGAAAAGGACATAGGAAAATGAATTTGGTGCAATAAATAACATCTAGGAATTTGTTGCAATATATAGCTTGCCAGAGTGGCATCTGAAAGGGAATAAGTTAATTTAATTTTAAAGATATGTAGGGAGATATCATAGGGACCAGTAACATATGATGAATCTGTATCAGAGCACTGTTTGTGTTATAATCACTAAGCATAAAGATGGCAGTGGAAAACTGCAGGTCTTTCAGCAAGTTTTCTTCTGGTGTATTTTCTGAGAGGAGGAAGGACCTTTTTATTTCTCAAAATAAAATAGAAGGGTATAATCAAGTTGGTAGTGTTAGTCCATGGGTGGCAATCTAGACCATAAGTAGCAAATGGAGTAATTATTCATCTCTTCCTTCTCTAAAGGCTGGGTTTTCCAAGAAGGACTCAACAGAACAGCAACAACAAAAAACTAGACTATTCACTTCTTCACTTTAAAGGATTAGCTTTTACAGCAGAATGTCAGTCCACTTCCTGCCCTAGTTGTCAAAATGCAGACAGCTGTAGGCAAACTTTGGAGCAGCTCAGATTTCTGTCTCTGCTTTAGCAAAGTCAATGCCACCCTGCTTCCACCTTCATGCTGTATTTTTTTAATGTAAGCAGTTTTTTCTTCAATAAATAAAACAAGTGAAATGATAATCTGTTTCTAAAATGCATTCTGGTTTGTTACTAGTCTTTTGAAAATAAAGAAAACCTCTGGTTTATGAATTGGAAGAGTGAGGGAGATGCTAGCATATATCCCTGCATAGAAAAACAGGATGATGAACTTCGTTATGTCACTGAGAGCATCTGGATTAATATAATTGGGTCAAACAAAAAAGGGGGCTTGGTAGTTGGGATCTACTACCAACTACCCAATCAAGAAGATGCAGAATAAATTTCACAAAAACAAATTGCAAGAGTGTTCAAGAAATGCAGTGGAAGGCTCTGTTGGGCTTGAGCAGCCCATTAAGAAATGCACTCTGAAAAGGAAAAAAAGCCACACTTTTTTTTAGTGTGAAAAAGCAATTCTTAAAGGGCTGCTCAAGCCCAATGGATCCTGATCCTGCAAAAAATAAACTCACCAAAGCCGAGAGCAGTGTTTAGAATTGGAGATGAAAGAAAACAGTGGGGCGGGGGTGGGGATGGGGGGTGGAGAACTCAAGGAAAGACGGAGCCCAATATGTCAAAAAACAAACCCACCAAAGCAGAGAGCAGTGTTCAGAACTTGGAAATTAAAGGTAACAGTGGGGGTTGTGGGGGTGGAGGAGGCCTCAAGGGGGATTTATTAATTTTATTTATTTAAATAAAAGTGTGGGGAATATAATAAAAAGTGTGGGGGACTATAATAAAAGTCATCTTATAGACGGAAAAATATGGTAGTTAGTTAACAATCTTACATCAAATAGTCACTATATGATGGTACAGTAGGACCTCCGCCTCTGCTGCTGTGGATGGGCACTCACAGACCATGCAGCCTCTGCAGCCACCACTGCTGTGCCACTCAGGCCAGGATGCCGCTGCCATCCCTTGCACCTCTACTCAGCGTCCACAGATAACTGAATCCGTGGATGGTGAATCAGTGGATATGGGGGGGGGTGCTACTGTATAAAGGACAGCTCCTAACACAAGCAGATTAAAGGCAATATTATCAGGTTTCAAATAGAAAACTTGTGCAGTTTTTCTTGCTTGCTGTTTTGAAAAATCACCAATAAGGTCTTCAAAATCAATTCAAACTGTGACTCTCAATTGACATTAATGTTAATCTGCTAAGGCCTTGTTGTTGCATTGAACAGCGTAACACTGATTTTATAAGCTTTAGTTTTGAAAAAAGAACACACTAACTGCAGAATTGTGATGTCAGATGGAGACAAAAAGCTATACTGAAATTTGGTTAGACTAGGGTGATGTTTCTTTCTCACAAGAACTTGCTATGATACACTGTTTGGATAATCTTTGTCCTCTTTCCTGCAGCACCTGCTGGAAAGGCAACATTGTGGTAAACTCTGAAAAGCAACATCTTCATCTGTTGATATGTTTTCCAAATCATCCTAATGAGCTAGTTGCAAAGTAAAAGCAAGTTTTCTTCATTGTTGAACTGATACGAAAGCCAAGTTATTCAAAAATCCCAACTTGCTGCTTACTGAAAAATATTGTTCCCTCCTTTCATACAGATGAATGAAAAGTGTGCTGTTCATTGCATTTGAAACTTTAAACATTTTGCTTCCTTTTAGAACAACATATTCAGTCCTGGCCTCATTAAAAAAAGGTTTTGCCCTTTCTATTACAAGTTTCATACTCATCAACAGGCAGGATAGTCCAAGCATCATTTTTTCCATGGCTTGAAACTAGAGATGGGCACGACTTAGCGGTATTTTCGTTTTCGTTTTCGTTTTTTCGTTTTCGTTACATAACGAAACGAAAACGAAAAACGGTTCAAAAATGGACCGAAAACGGAAACGAAACGACTAATTTTGAGCCAATTTTCATTTTTCGTTACTGGAAAAACACATAATGGAGCTAAATGGGGAGAAACGAAAAAATTTTTCGTTTTCGTTTTCGTTTTTCGTTTTCATTACATAACGAAACGAAAACGAAAAATTTTGAAAATTAGCTCACGAAAACGGAAACGAAACGAAACGGACCCTAGCCGAAAACGAAAACGAAAATGAAAATTTTTTTCTGAGTCGTGCCCATCTCTACTTGAAACTCATTTCTGAAACTTTGAACATATTTCAGGAACGACTCAAAGCATGTTGGTTGCACTGCCCAAGTGCAGCTTACTTGAATGGAAATACACATTTATTTCATTAAAGATTTCTGTTGGACCTCAACCTCCATCTACCTGGGCCTTCTGCTTAACCCTACTGATGAGGAGAATTGGGAACTGTGGTTCCAAGAAAAGATATTTCCAAGCTTTGATTTCAGGGTACCCATTATCTAGCTCAGAGCAACACTTGTCATTTAAAAAAATAATCTCTATTTTTTTCTAGAATCTGAGATACTGGATAAAAGGTCAAGGCACTCTTCCTTTCAACGGTTTTGTCAGGAAAGAAACTATTAACCCCTTTCAGTGGTTTGAGCCAAAGAAATGACTGACCTCTGCGAGCAGTGCAAGCAGCAGCCAAAGGGACAGGGAGACCTTTTGCCTGCAGGAGAGATTGCCTAATTAAATTTATCTAAACCAATTGTCGGTTTACCTATGTGAAGCAGTGATTGCTGCCCATAGAAAACCATGGGCAAATTCAGAACTTTAGGGTAGCTCTAACTAAGTAGTCACATATCCAGCCCCAAACAAGACATAACAAAAGCAACGTTATGATCGTATCACCCCAATTCTGGCTCGTCTGCACTGGTTGCGCTTTGTGCTCCGGATAAGGTTCAAGGTCCTGGTTTTGGTTTACAAAATCCTCCACGGCTTGGGATCTGAATACCTGTTGGACCGTATCTTCCAAAGATCAACTGAGGCCCAGCCCACTAGAATGTCGCAGGCACTCTCACTCCAAGTGGCCACGCCTAGGGAGGCGCGAAAATTGGCTACCCATAACCGCGCCTTCTCGGAAGTCGGCCCCTCACTCTGGAACCATCTTCCGAGTGAGTTGCGCCTTGCACAGTCCCTGCCTGCCTTCAAATAAGCTTTAAAAACCTTGCTTTTTAGGGAGGCATTTGGCGGCCTTTATTAATTTTTTTTTTTACCGTCTTGCCGATGACTAATCGACTACTTTGTCGATTTACTTTTTATTATATATTTTATTTTATCTACATATTCTTTATTTTTATTTTCCTTTTGATTGATGTACTGTTACTTTGTTGGGCTTGTCTTGCCCTCTTTGTTCACCGCCCAGAGTTCTTTTGGGAAGACGGGCAGTATAAAAATGAATGAATAAATAAATAACTAAATAAATAAACATTAATTCACACTTGTTTTGACTAACAAGCAAACAAACAAGACAGATATTATCTCTCAAATGTGATTGGAGGCCTTTTTAAAATCACCTGATGTAAATAAAACTCACTATGACACTCACCTTTTGAGGGACAGGATAGCATTGTGGCTCAGCAGGAGTCACCATACAGCAGGAAACTTAGTGAAGTCAATGGCATGTATGTCTTTGGAAACAGGTATGGAATTGCATTGTTAATAATGGTTCTTAGATTCAAGGCAAATGAGAAGCAAAACATGCCTTACTGACTTATGTATGAACTTTTGGCTTTCCATGAAAGCATAGGAAGCAATTTTGACAAAGACGAGTGGCAGGGCCTGAATGGTCACACATAAAATAGACTTGATTCTATATGTGTCTGTAGCTGCCTTGATGCCCCAAGCACATCCAATCTAGCCTGATTTCGGAAGCTAAGCAGGGTCGGCCCTGGTTAATACTTGGATGGGAGACCACCGGGGAATACCAGGTGCTGTAGGCGCCTAGAGTAGGACCTGGCAAACCACTCCAGTATTCCTGCCAAGAAAACTCCATGGTCATGGGGTCACGAAGAGTTGGTCATGACTGTAATGACACAACACACACATATGTGTCTGTGCACCTGTGCACACAGAAATGTCACATGTAAGTTCAATTTTAGGGTGGGTTGGGGAGTTGACGACTGCTTTTTCACCCCAGGGTCCATAGCCTTGATCTAGACTGGCCATTGGTGCCTTCCTTAGGAAACAAATGAAGCACTTAGATGAAGCACTATACCAGTCAAGCTCAGACCATGGGTTGCCAACATCCCATAGGAACATATGGTACATTTCTATTTATCATGTGTGTTCTGTGTTGTCAAGTCAGAACTGATGTAAATAGATCTGAATAGGGCTTTTGAAGTAACTGTGATGTTTAAGGAGTGGCTTTACCAGTGCCACACGTCCCAGTGTGTTTCTATGGCCAAGTAGGGATTCAAACCCCAATCAGTAGAAGAATCATCACACTGCGTAGCCCATCTATTCATTACAATTCTACATTGCATTTCTGCTAAGCAATAACACTCAAAGTGGCTTAGAAACATAATCAAAACACGCTTAAAACAATCTGAAAAAGAAAACTGATAAAATATAAATTTAAAAGTGAATCCCTTGTAACCAATGCAATGCTCAACATAACAAGCTTCAAGGACCAATTTGAAGGGATGTCTTCATGCACATCCTAAAGCAGCATGCAGTACTTTTCTTTTAAGAGTGTTTTATAAGCTATATTTTTATTTTTATTTTAACTTTGGAATTTATTATGTATTTAGTTCAACTTGTTTTAAGTATTTGTACACACCTGGGGTCCCTACATCAGAAGAAAGGTGGCATACAAATGAAACTAACAAGTGATAAATAAAATGTATTAATACAATTGTCGTTCTCAGGGAAATATTTTTCACTATTGGGAACAACTCGAGAGATCCCCTTCCTGCTTCCCATCAAGCCAGCCTCCCTAGGAGGTGGTATTCTTCAGAGGGCCTCTCATGAAGATCTTGACATCTGGACAGGTTCATAAAGAGACAATAAGATCCTTAGCTGGATAACTCCAGAGTAGGGATGGGCACAAAATGGAAAAATGACGTTTCGTTTCATTTCGCGTTCACCCCATTTCATTTCGTTTTAATTCTTACATTTAAAAAAATAATAATATGAAACGAAATGAAATGAAACAGCTCCCCTGAGTCCTAGAGGCACCAGATTTGGTAACCGGGAGCCATTTTTAAAGGGGTCCCACTGAGCTGTTATCGGCTGGACCCCTTTAAAACTGGCCCAGTCGGCACCAGGGGGACCTCATGGTACTGACTGGGCCAGGTTTAAAGAGGTCCAGCCATTGACAGCTCAGCAGGAGCCCTCAGAAAACAGTCAGCTAAGCAGTTCTGCACGATCGCGCTACCTACCTGACCATTTTCTGAGGGCTCCTGCCGAGCTGTCAATGGCTGGGCTCCTTTAAACCTGGCCCAGTTGGTACCAGATGGTCCCCCTGGTGTGGACTGGGCCAGGTTTAAAGGGTCCAGCCATTGACAGCTCAGTAGGAGCCCTCTGAAAATGATGGAACAAAACAGTTCGTTTCAATGCAAAAATGACCGTTTTGTTTTGTCTGTAACTAGATGCTCCTTTTTCATTTCAAATTATGTAATGAAATGATGAAACAGCATTTTGTTTTTTGTTTCCTGCCCATCCCTACTCCAGAGCTATTTATGGCATTAAACCTCAAAAACCAACACTGTGAACTGGTAACATATTAGCTCAATAGAGTTACGACCCCTAGTCCTTTCACACTTCATCAACCAAAACTCCTAGACTGATTTTTCTTTCTTTCCTTATCTTTCTTTCACTCCCAAATGCGTCAGGGTGGCTGCTGGGAAGAAGGAAGGAAGGAAGAGGGAAAATTAATCACAGCACATAGAAAGAGGCTCATGGTCATTCTCTCTCAGCCTTGCCTTGGCTGGCTCCATGCTCTTCTGAATCCCTTAATAGGGGAAAGGGGGCAGTCAAGCTATTCCTGACACTGCTGTTGTCGCCCAAAGTGAGGGAGTAAGGGATGAAGTCAGCCACACAGTTCATCCATTTGCAGGGCTTTGGGGTTTTGGGCCAACTTGGAAGAAAGGCACCTCACTGCAGTTTGGGGTCCTAAGGGGAGAATGATTCAGCTGTATTTGCCACCTTCAGCTGGGCTGGAGTTGTCCATCAGAATTCAGTCTTTGGTCCTTCTGCTCTTGCTCTTTCCATGCCTATCCTATCAATTTTTCCTTGTGTTCCTTTTATTTCTTATTGGCAGGCTGTGCAGCAGCCCCTATGTGGGCCCCTAATGACAGTGGGCCCTGGATAAATGCTCTTTGAATAAAGCAGGCCTAAGCTACATGGGAGTAGCTTGCCATTTTGCCCACAATAGCTGCTATCACACCAAGGTGGATGTGCTATACAGAAACATTTCTGCTGGCACATTGCACAATTGGTTAAAATGGGAACCACATGACGAATTGCACAATTGACTTCTGTATTCCTAGTTGCCGGGGTGGAACACTGTGGAAGATTTAAAACAGTGTAATGTTATGTCATACCTTGATGGCTAGGATTGTTGCCAGTGAGCCCCGAATAGGTGTTAAATGGATATTAAATGTTGTTAAAGTCTACTTTTCATTCTGAAATCAATGTACTGGAAAATATATTAGGCAAACCTTGCTAAGATTCTCCTGTATCTCATTATTTTCAAAGGAACTGCTCAAGTCAAAACACACAGTTCCCACGTGGAAATCAATGAGATATACAAGTGATTAATTTTACCTTTCTTATTTTGTTATTTTCTTTTGTCACAGACTGGAACACTAGTTTTCTTTTCTGAAATCAGATCACTGTGTCAGTTCTGCTATAATCCATCTGTGGCTCAGCTGCCATTCTGACGTGTTCAGAAATGTTTTAGTAGGGATACAGCTGGTATCAAGGCTCATACTGACAGAAACACATACTGGAAGCATAAGCAACCACCAGCCCGTTCATCAGCCAAATAGAATATGGGAATGGGGTTGGGTGAGACCATGATGCATGTACTGTCAAATATTTTTGGCATTACCTTTTCAGTTCGGGTGTACGGCTTGTTTGTACAACCTTCAAAAACAATAAAAATGTTTTCCTCACTGTCAGGGCTGTGAACAGGTCCCCTGGTTCAGTCTGTGAAGACTAGTTTGATCCTTCAGACCAGATATTGCTTCAGTCCTATTTGATTTCTACCACATTCACTTTAGTTTGGTTTGAATCTGAACCAGTTGGGAAATAAAGATCACCAGCCTGCTTGTTGCCTTGTAGTGGAAAATCTAGCAACCACTAGATTGTGGTTTCTCCCCCCTCACAGATGTACATTGTTGTGTATTGATCTGTAATTGCTTGTTGAAGTAACTGCCTTCCTGTTCCAAAGGGAACAGGCCTATTGGTTGATTCTAGTTGCTCCATTTGGATCTTCAATCCTATTGGTTCCCGCCAAAAGGCAGTCTTGTGATTGGTTGAAATTGTTCCCTCCAAAATGTATCTTTTCCTAGCCAGTCCTGGTCCCTATAAATGTAACTCCCTCTCCCCAGTCCCCAGTCTTGTCTCTCCCTGATTAAAGAGCTGTTCACTAGAAGCTGTCTCCAGCCTGCTTTGTCTCAGAGCTGAAATCACTGCTGAATCACTAACCCCACGCTACAATATACATAAATTGGTAGAGGTTTTCATACCAGGCAAAAATTCATTTTCAAATGAACCAGTTTGTGTAGTTTTGTAAAGATGGCAGCACGGGTGTTGCTGCTGCTCCCAACCTCCACCTCTTCAGCCAATCAGCCACTCACCAGGCGCAGCTTGCTTGCTTTTTCCACCTCCTCAGGTAATCTCCCAGTCACAAGCAAGAGCACAGACTTCTCTGCCCTGCCCTTTTGTCTGAGTGGGAGATCAACCAAAAGGGCAGGGCAAAGAAACCTGAGCTGATGCTGGGACTGGAAGATCAGTTGAGGAATAGGGGGCACACTGGGCCTGGTGAGTGTCTGAGTCAGAGGAAGTGGGTGAGGGGAGTAGCAGCACATGTGCTGCCACTTTAATGAACTGGGATGAACTGGTTCGTGCCCATTTTAATTTTCAAAACCAATATAATACAATGTGGAAAAGTATATGCACCTAGATGAGTGGTCACTTGTTGGGCATTCAAACTATTTTTTGCCCTTTTACTTTCCCCCTAGTATTGAAGTGCTTTCTTACAGGCAGTAGAAAATCTCAAGAGAGATAGTTAAAGAACTGCCCCAGATGAGAGTCACTTAAAGAATAAGGATTAGTTTAGGATCAAGTACGGCACTAGAAAGACAATGAACACCATGGAGTCCAGCAGTAGCACCTTAGCAGAAGCCAAGCAGGTACATGGGATTAGAGATGGGCACGACTTAGCGGAATTCCCGTTTCCGTTTCCGTTACTCGTTTCCGTTATGGAACGGAAACGGTAACGACAATTACTCCGCCAGAACTCGAACTCGAACCGACGAACGAATAATTGGGTCTGATTTGTCGTTGTCGTTCCTGGCATTGCGGCGATCCCGCGATGCCAAGCGGCACAGAAAAAAAGTTTTTAAAAGTTAAAAAAAAAAAGATTCCCGGCCCTAAAAGCAGGCGAAAACTGTCTGAGGGCACCTACCAGGCCAGAAGGGTGTTTTATTTGGGGGGGGGTTCCCACCCCCCTCTCCTTGGCTGGTGCTACTGCTGCGCTGCTGGTACCAGGCGGGGGGGCATCGTCTCGTCTGCCTTTGCCATGCGGTGTGCGGGCGGGGGGATCCAAAATGGCGACCGCAATATTTTTTTTGAAATCGTGGTCCAAAAACACACCAAAGCACCACAGAAACATGCGAAAATTAGCTATTTTAAATGCTTGAATTTTTACAGTAGCAGCAGTGAGTTTGTCTTGCCAAAATACGTCTCCGTTGATTTTATTTTATTTTATTTTATTTTTATTTTTTTACACCTGCGCATGTGCAATGATGGGCTGGCCATGGGATGGGACCATGCAAATTTTTGGAGCCATTCCACCAAATGCATGGCCAGGTTTTGCTGAGACTGTACCAGGCTGGGAGGGCGCATCCTCGGCGTCTCCATTTGCCATGCAGTGCGGGGGGATCTAAAATGGTGACCGCAATATTTTTTTTGAAATTGTGGTCCAAAAACCCACCAAAGCACCACAGAAACATGAGAAAATTGGGTATTTTAACTGCCAGAATTTTTACAGTAGCAGCAGTGGGTTTTTCTTGCAACAAAACGTCTCCATTGATTTTATTTTATTTTATTTTTATTTTTATTTTTTTACACCTGCGCACGCACAATGATGGGCTGGCCATGGGATGGGACCATGCAAATTTTTGGAGCCATTCCACCGATCGCATGGCCAGGATTTGCTGAGACTTCTGGGTGTGCCAGAGAGGGCATTAAAAGCCCACAAACCCGAACCCTAAACCCTAACCCTAACCTGAACCCGAACCCATACGCCAGTACACTGTGTTCTTAGTGGGCCAGAGGCACCCAGAGGTACAGCCCACTAACCCACCCTAACCTTAACCGTTACCCTAAGCCTAGCCCTTACCCCCTACCCCATGCTCTGGGAAGTCAAGTCGCACTAAATCACGGTGGTAATGACAAACGAAAAAACAAAAAACAAAACGACTAATTTTTTGCGAATTTTCACGAAAAACGGAAACGAGCCGAAACGGACCCGTCCCGAAAAACGACAACTCGAAAAAAAAATTTCCAAGTCGTGCCCATCTCTACATGGGATAAGAAAGAGGCAACTAAAATCAAGTCAGGTTTTCCAGGTGAACGCAATCCCCTTGGTTGGGGCAACAAAGCCTAAAAACTCAGGAATTTCACTACATTTCAGAGTCAATGTACTGAACATAGCACAACAAGTACCAAAGGTAATGATCAGTGTTTACCTGGCAGCCCAACGTATGATGGCCTCATTTTTGTCATTTTTGCCTCCAGAAATAGTTCAGGCTTGACTTAAGCCAGGACCCTTTTAGCAGCTCAGGGTTTTGCAAACCTCTCCTTCAGCACAACATTTCAAACAAATCATTTTCTTCCTGTCAGCTTTCTTCACCATCCAGTTTTCTTACTCATATTTGGCGGTCAGGAAGCAGTTACAAAGCATTACTTTTAAAAGTACTCTCTGTTTAAATTTCTCCATCTTCTCCATCTCATGTGCACAATTAGAGAGATTTGTGTAAGCTTGAACCTGCCTCTCAGGACACTCAGGTAATTTGGGGTGTGTGTGCATTCATATAAACAGATGGTAAGAGGGAAGCAGATAGTGGGGGGTAAGGGCTTGATTGATCACCTCAGAAACATCCAGTGTCAGATCACCTTCAACTCCCCCATCTGTTTACAATGAGAATATAACATTAACAAGGCTTGAAAGATTGTGTTCTTCTTTTCCAGCCTGGCCAGATTCTAACATCTTGTGATGGTCCTACCACATAATGTGACAGAGAGACTTTTCTTGGTGATTGCTCCCAGATTTTGGTGCTCCCAGATGAGAGCAGCAACGCTGGTCTTCCCTGTTCTCTCTGTTCTCCTTTCACAAGATTGGATTAAATTGGGTATGTTCAATGTTATATAATGGAGATGACTTGTTCAGATAGGTTATGAACATTTGCTGTAGCTGGTACATTATCTGAAGGACCTGGTGTATCTTTTTGCTCTGCCTTTTAATTGAATTTTTCTTATTTGAACTTAGTTGGTTATGCCACCCATCAGATAGTAAGTAAGTAAGTAAGTAAGTAAGTAAGTAAGTAAGTAAGTAAGTAAGTAAG
>JAHTLZ010000016.1:21257265-21283075 GCA_023846285.1 Phrynocephalus versicolor | reverse complement strand
AAGTAAGTAAGTAAGTAAGTAAGTAAGTAAGTAAGTAAGTAAGTAAGCAAGCAAGCAAGCAAGCAAGCAAATATTATTAACCTTTCTAATTACCTTTTTTGAGGACAAACATTTGGGGGTATGCATTTAATCAATAGATAAATGCACATCCCTTTGGGCTAGAATTGCATTCTGCTGAATTCTGCTGAGTAAAATTCTATGCAAGTTAAGTTGAAAGTAAGTTTCATTGGCTTCAGTGATGTGTACTCCCAGGAAAATGTGCTTAGGACTGCAGGTTTTATGCAGGCGATGAAACACTCCTGAAAGTAGACACTTCCACGCTTCCTTGAGAAGACTTCATATCATGGCATATGAGAGCATCCAAGAGTTTTTCACAGTTTTAACCTCCTGCTTAGATTTGGAAGGGATCTTATTTGCTGTCTTCTTACTGGGTGGGGGGTGGGGGGGGGAGAGGAGAAACCTTCCTGTGTCCAGAAAACATCCACAATTTTAATCAATGGATGTGGATCTTAGCTTTGATCTGGATGACATGTGGAGTAGTCCATTCATGAAGAATATTAACATTTCATTGCACTAAAAATGGCTGGCCCTACCATTAGGCAGCTTGAAATGAGTACTTTAGGCAGCAAGTAGAAAGTGGAATCAGTTTCTTGAAGAGCAAAGTTTCATGTGCCTCCTGACCTCAGGTGCTAAAGAGACACACTGTTGCTATAGTTGAAGTACTGGAATTTATTTAGAATTTATTTGAGAATATTTTTACTCCACCTTTCTCCTTGGAAAAGGACTCAAGGTGGTTTATAGTAATGATGGATAATATAAAGTCCAGTACAATTAAGACATGTTCAAGTATTTGAGAAAAAAAGAACTGAGGGACATCTTACAGCATTAATAGGCAATGTTACATTAAAGCTACAAGGTTATAAGTAGTTCTAAACATAAGGTCTACGTAAAGCAAAAGCAAAGTGTTCTGCTTATATACCAGCCTATACCACTTCAAGAAGTCTCTGGGCTGTTTACAGTTTTAATTACAGTATCCAGGCTACTGATTGCTCCCCACCAGCAATCTGGAAGAACTTGGAAGAATGGAAGACTGAGTCAACCATGAGCCTGCTAGCTGGAATAGAACCCCAGGTCGTGAGCACAGTTTTACCTGCAGTACAGGCAGCTGACAATATGTGAACCTATAGATTCATATCAAATACACATGGTAGTCCATCATTCAGGGAAAGCTTGTCTGAAGAGAAAGGTCTTTGCCTGTTTCCAGAAGGACAACAGAGATGAGGCAATCCTGGCCTCTAGTGGGAGCTCCAGAGTCTGGATGCAGCAGTCGAGAAGGCCCTTTCATGGGTTCCCACAAGACGTACCTCTGAGGGTGACGGTATGGAGAAAAGGTGAATGCTCCTTGTTGAAGTATATTCTTCACTTGCATGCTGGTTAGCTAGTATGAGAAGATACCATTTTACACTTCAGCTCAGGTAGCAAAATACTCTGAGATCTATGAAAATAACCTATTTATTACCAAGGGAAAAGAAAAGGACATTCTAGTTTTTTAGCAGTCTGTCAAGGACAAGAAATTAAGCAATTAATTCACAATTAGTATGAAGATCTCTTGAATCCTGCCAAATTAAGAAATCCAGTTCTTAGACAGCTTTTGGGAAAAGCAAATCTATACAGAAATCTTTGGGAATAAATGTCACATGTCTTATCCTTCTGGTTATCCTGCCAACAGTGGGTGAAACACTAAAACGATATGTACTGTACGTCTGCATTTTTCTTGCAGACAAAGCAGAGAGGAAGCACACGGCCTGAGAGCACAGAGTAAGTAGGGGGAGGAGCTTTATCTTTAAATACTTGCTCCCAGCAGTAAGTAGGGGGAGGAGCTTTATCTTTAAATACTTGCTCCCAGCAATCTCTCAGTCCCTTTTCTTGCAGACAAAGCAGAGAGGAAGCACACGGCCTGAGAGCACAGAGTAAGTAGGGGGAGGAGCTTTATCTTTAAATACTTGCTCCCAGCAGCACGCGCCTGACGGCGCGTGCAATCTAAAAAAAAAAAAAAATGAAAAAAAATTACAAAAAGGATATTTGAGTCCCCAAGCCAAGCTACTCCTAAGGAGTTCCTACACACATTAGTCTTACTAGATTTTAAAAAAAATAGTGTAAGTTTACATTTTTGAGACCTTCAATACATTTTATTGCACTCGTTGAAATGGAGTTGGAGGGAGCAGCTGTAGTTTCCTGTAGTACTTGTGCCATGTTTGTCATTTTGACAGAACGTGTACAGAACTACATTTGCTGCAAGTGCAAACTGGTTGCGCTATTGGAAGAGAAGGTCCAGCAGCTAGAAGCTCGCATATCGGACCAGCAACACATTGAGGAGCTCGAGAGGTTCCTGGACAGAGCGGAACAGACTATCCAGGTCAAAGAAGAGACAGGGCACACTTCTGAGGAGGAAGTCACTGCCCCAACTCAGGAGGTAGATGGGTGGAGGAATGTGACTCAAAGGAGTAGAAGGCCAAGGGATCGCTCAGAGAGTCTCATATTGCACAATCAATTTGAGGCTCTTTCCCTCAGCACACCTCATGAGGCA
This sequence comes from Phrynocephalus versicolor, assembly GCA_023846285.1. Classification (NCBI taxonomy): domain Eukaryota; kingdom Metazoa; phylum Chordata; class Lepidosauria; order Squamata; family Agamidae; genus Phrynocephalus; species Phrynocephalus versicolor. The sequence continues at coordinate 21,280,488 of JAHTLZ010000016.1, read as the reverse complement.
CACATAGAGGAAGAATTGGTTCCACCGGAGGATCTCTCCCTCATCACTATTGATGAGACACAAGATCAGGTACATGTAGATGAACAGGCTGCAGGAGAGAAGCTTCTTGTACTAGGGGATTCTATAATTAGAAATACAGAGGGATGGATTTGTGACGAGCATGATAACCGGATGGTCACTTGCCTGCCAGGTGCAAAGGTTGCAGACATCACGAGAAATATAGATAGCTTGTTAGAGAGAACTGGGAAGGAGCCAGTGGTCCTGGTGCATGTTGGTACCAATGACGTTGGGAAGGCAAAGCGGTCAGTCTTGGAAGCCAAATTCAGGTTGTTAGGTAGAAGATTGAAGTCCCGGGCTTCCAAGGTAGCATTTTCAGAGGTGCTACCTGTTCCTCGTGCAGGACCCGCCAGGCAGGCAGAACTCAGAAGCCTCAATGCGTGGATGAGGCGATGGTGTCGAGAGGAGGGCTTTAGATTTGTCAGGAACTGGAGAACATTTTGGGACAAGCCAAACCTGTTCAGGAGGGATGGGTTGCACTTGAATCAGGATGGGACCAGATTGCTGGCACTCAACCTCAAAAGGGCAGCAGAGCAGCATTTAAACTGATAACTGGGGGAAAGCCGACAGGAGCTGAGTGGCATCCGGTTCGGAACACATCATCCTCGGGGAATGAGGTTGAAGAAGGTAGAGAATCACATAGAGATGGCGTAGCAGGTATTAGCACTGGGAGAATAACGGAATATGACAGTTTGTCTACTGATAATAAAAGCTGTGCGGGAGAAAGAACAAGGCAGCAGCTGTTGTTGCGGGACCCACTGTACAGGTGCTTCTACGCCAATGCTCGAAGCCTCTGAGCAAAGATGGGAGAACTTGAACATTTGGCAGCTAGGGATAACATAGATATAATAGCCATAACAGAAACCTGGTGGAATGTGGAGAACCAGTGGGATACAGCAATCCCAGGCTATAAACTCTATAGAAGGGATAGAGAGGGGCGGGTTGGAGGAGGAGTGGCCATCTATGTCAAAGAAGGGGTAAAATCCAGCAGAATGGAGATGGACAGAGGGTCTGACTCCACCATAGAATCACTGTGGGTTAAACTACCAGGTCCAAGGAGTGATGTGATCGTTGGAGTATTCTATCGTCCACCAGATCAAAACCTTGAGGGGGACCTTGAAATGAGGAGAGAAATCATGGAGGTGGCTAAGAGGGATAGGATAGTAATCATGGGGGACTTCAATTATCCCCACATTGACTGGGCCAATGCGAGCTCCGGACAAGAAAGAGAAATTGGGTTTCTCGACTTGCTGAATGACTGTGCCTTAGAGCAACTTGTCACGGAGCCCACCCGAGAACAGGCAACTCTGGATCTAATATTGTGTGATACTCAGGACCTGGTCAGGGGTGTGAATGTCACTGAGCCTCTGGGGAACAGTGACCATGCTGCAATTACCTTTGCCATGCATGTCGGAGGAAGAGTGTCAACCAAATCAGACATAAAAACCCTTGATTTTCGAAGGGCAAACTTCCCTCAGATGAGGAAAATAGTTAGAGAGAAACTGAAGGGGAAGGTTAAAAGAATCCAATCTCTTCAGAGTGCATGGAGCCTGTTTAAAACAACAATAATAGAGGCCCAGCACAAGTGCATACCACAAAGAAAGAAGAGCTCATTTAAGTCCAAGAGGGCACCGGCATGGTTAACGAGTGGAGTTAGAGAGGCTCTAAAGCACAAGGAGAGGTCCTTCTGTAAATGGAAATCCTCCCCAAATGAGGATAATAAAAAGGAACACAAACTCTGGCAAAAGAAATGTAAGAAGATGATAAGGGAGGCAAAGAAAGACTTTGAGGAACGAATGGCTAGCAATATAAAGGGTAATAATAAAAGCTTCTTTAAATATGTTAGAAGTAGAAAACCTGCCAGAGAACCAGTTGGCCCTCTGGATGGTGAGGGAGGAAAAGGGGAGGTTAAGGAAGACTTGGACATTGCAGAGAAATTGAATGAGTTCTTTGCGTCTGTCTTCACGACAGAGGACCTTGAGCGGATTCCGCTGCCTGAGCCGCCCCTCTTGACTAAAGAATTAAATCAAATACAGGTTAAAAGAGAGGAGGTTTTAGGACTAATTGATAAATTGAGGATTAACAAGTCACCGGGCCCAGATGGCATCCACCCAAGGGTTATTAGGGAACTGAGAAATGAAATTGCAGATCTCTTAACGGTTATATGCAACTTGTCTCTTAAAACGGCCACAGTGCCGGGGGACTGGAGGATAGCAGATGTCACACCAATTTTTAAAAAAGGAAGGAGGGGGGACCCGGGAAACTACAGGCCGGTTAGCCTTACATCTGTCCCAGGGAAGATGGTGGAAAGCCTCATCCAAGAGAAAATCTTAAAACACATAAAAGAACAAACCTTGCTGAGAGAAAATCAGCATGGCTTCTGTAAGGGTAAATCTTGTCTGACAAACCTCTTAGAATTTTTTGAAAAGGTCAACAGGCACGTGGATTTGGGTGAACCGGTTGATAGAGTCTATCTGGATTTTCAAAAAGCTTTTGACACAGTCCCTCACCAAAGGCTGCTGAGAAAATTGCACAGTCAGGGGATAAGAGGGCAGGTCCTCTTATGGATTGAGAACTGGTTGAAATCCCGGAAACAAAGAGTAGGTGTCAATGGGAAATTTTCGCAATGGAGAGAAGTGAAAAGCGGTGTGCCCCAGGGCTCGGTCCTGGGACCGGTGCTTTTCAATCTGTTCATAAATGACCTGGAGACAGGGATAAACAGTGAGGTGGCCAAGTTTGCAGATGACACAAAACTTTTCCGTGTGGTAAATACCAGAGAAGATTGTGAAGAGCTCCAGAAGGATCTCTCCAAACTTGGGGAGTGGGCTGAGAATTGGCAAATGCGTTTTAATGTAACCAAATGTAAAGTAATGCATATTGGGGCAAAAAACCCAAACTTCGTTTACCAACTCATGGGCTCTGAATTATCTGTGACGGATCAGGAAAGAGATCTTGGTGTGTTGGTGGACAGCTCCATGAAGGTGTCTCCCCAATGTGTGGCAGCAGTGAAGAAGGCCAATTCCATGCTAGGGATTATCAAAAAGGGGATTGAAAATAAAACAGCCAACATTATAATGCCATTATACAAAACAATAGTAAGGCCCCACCTGGAGTATTGTGTACAATTCTGGTCACCGCATCTCAAGAAAGACATAGTGGAACTGGAAAAGGTGCAGAAGAGAGCGACTAAAATGATTACCGGGCTGGAGCACCTCCCTTATGAAGAAAGGCTAAAACATTTGGGCCTCTTTAGTCTGGAAAAAAGGCGCTTGAGGGGGGATATGATTGAGACGTACAAAATAATGCAGGGTATGAGTAAAGTGGATAGAGGGAAGCTCTTCTCTCTCTCCCAAAATACCAGAACTAGGGGACATACACTCAAATTGAGGGCTGGGAGAGTAAGAACAGACAAAAGAAAATATTTTTTCACCCAGCGCGTTGTAAGTCTATGGAACTCCCTGCCACAGGATGTGGTGATGGCATCTGGCCTGGATGCCTTCAAAAGGGGATTGGACAGATTCCTGGAGGAAAAGTCCATCACAGGTTACAAACCATGATGGAGATGTGGAGTCTCCAGGCTTTAAACCGGGTTACTTCAAGGGCCAGATGCAGGGGAGTGGTATCAGGAGACAGATATCTAGTCTCATGCACTCCCAAACGCACCTGGTGGGGCCGCTGTGAGATACAGGAAGCTGGACTAGATGGGCCTTTGGCCTGAACCAGCATGGCTCTTCTTATGTTCTTATGTTCTTATGTTCTTAAGTGTATCCCCATGAAGAGAATAAAGCAGCATAAGTTCCATTCAGAGTACACTGCTATAATTCCTACTTGGGAGTAACCCCTGTTGAACACAGTGGGACCTAATTTTTCAGTAGATATAACTGAGTTTGCACAAGACATGGCCACTCAGGAGCACCTAGGCGTCATCATTACTGAATAACAGTAATTAATATTTTAGCAGATATGACTGTGACAGACAACTGATGCAACTTCTTCCAGTGCTTTCCACTTTCCTGGTCTAGACCATCTTTAAGGGTTTTTCTCATTGGGCTCAATGCCAACGACTCATGGAACAACATTTCACACAATGCCATCTCGGTCATGAAGCCAAAGAGGATGGAATGAGCAGGCTTCAAGCCAATCAGCTGTCATCACAGTTGGCCTGGGAACTGCATGAAGAGTTAAGAAGCAGGGAAGGCAGCTTGGTTTACTGCCCTCACCTCTGCTAATAATCCATTTTCAGACACAATAATAATAATACATATGATATGAGATGATCAAAGTACAGAAAGATACAGAAAGGGGATCTTGGTGTTTTGGATTTATCTGTTTGTTTGTTTATTTCACAGGTCTATTCTAAGTTGTTGATTTTTTAATGTAACTCCATGCTGTATCTAACCAATGAAAGGTATGCATATCAAATGCTTCTGCACATGCTGTGAAAATCTGGAGAGGAAGGAGGAATCTTCAGTTATCCTGTTCCTAACAAAATTAGTGAAGAGACTGTGAAGGGAGTGTAGTGGGGATGCTATATAACTCAGAATATTGTGTACCAATTTTTGGATAAATCGTTTGGGACATGTTAAGTTTCCGGGTATTGATCAATTCAGATTAAATCTAGCTCTTAAGCATGACTTGTTCCCTTTAGCAATGTTGTCAGTTTAATAGCAATGCTAAGAAAGATCTCTTCCCTTCAGAGATGAGGTAAGCAATATCTCAGCACGACAAAACTTATCACTCCTCCTTTGTGAATTTTGTTCTCAGATATTGTAACAGGTTTAAATTCACACTTTGCAGAAAGAAGAGGCCGTATAGCTTGTTGAAGCTTTTGTGTCCTTGGGTTCTTCTTTTCAATGTTTGCATCGAGCAGACTCCATTTAGATGGCCTGTGGAAAGGTTGCGGAAGAGGTGAGAATCTCTGTGCTTGGACCAGCACTTGATTTATTTTAAATAAATTAAAGATTTTGAGACCATACTCACTCAGGGTACAATCAGATAGCAATTTAACTCGTGTTTTAGACCCATTTGGGCTCTGACCAGTTCTACTTTCCAGTGACTACACAACATACAGGAAATTGCAAACCAGCTCAATCCTGTTCTGTGCCCACCTGGACCTTTTTTTTTTCTTTCTGTGCCCATCTGAACCTTTTTTTTCCCATTGACAGGGCTTCACTTTCAATGGAATGAGGGGGACCAGATAGTGCGTACACAGAAGGGTCACTTTAAATGAGATTGTACCCAGTGGTGACCCTTTTCATCGCAATCCAACATGATCTGCTTTCTTGTCTGATTGCAGCCTCAGACAGTTATGGGAGGTAAGAAGGCTCTGGTCTAGGGACTCTGACAACACATTCAGTGCTTCAGAAATATGGGATTGAGAAACGATTTATGTATGTGCTCTTCCTTCTAAAACAAAAATACTCTAAGTCTGTTATTCTCAGTGATTTTCAAGTGATCGAAGACGCAAAGTTTCTTGCTCAGTTGTTTCTTGAAATTCACTGTTGACATCAGGAAATGCATAATTACATATAAAATCTTCCTAATCCTTGTTTTACAACCATCCTGTGTGGTCCTGACGAAGCTGCTTGGATGAGTAGCAAAACATTTTGGTTTCACAAGAAACATTTTGGTCCAGTTGCCATGACTCAATTTCCAGATATCCCTGTGAGGTAGGATATTTAATGTTAGTTGCATATGCTCTATGTAGGACTGGGTGAGGGGGAAAGTAGTTGGAAGCAAATAATATGTTAATTTCAGTTGTACCTCAACATGTTGTTCACACTCTCTTTTAACTCTGTATGATGTTAGAGTGGAATCTCTCTAGCAGTGGTTCTTCACATTGGGTCACCAAATATTCTTGGACTTCAAATCCCAGAATCCAACACCAGTAGCTGTGTTAGCTAGAATTTTTGGACGTTGTAGTCCAAGAATATCTGGTGACCCAAGGTTGGTAACCACTGCTCTATATGAAGGAGAAAACTTGTTGGACCCAGAAAATACTTGAGTGAATCCATGGAAGCAAACTACAGAAAGGCCAAGCCCTGAGAAATCCAGATCTGCAGGGATCTGCAGGTGAGTCCAAACCACAGAAAATTCCTTGAATTACACCTATCTCCATCCTACCTGCAACCTGCTTTCAAGTGACTCCTCCAGCAAAAAAAAAATGATTTCTATTAGGAGTGTGAGCCTCAGGTTCAGAAATTATTTAGAATCCAGAGTGAAGCAGGGTATTCATTAATATCCAAATTTACCTTAAGTGAAATGAGGAAGACCAAACCAGTGCTCCAAACAAATTTACTATTTATTTATTTAAAATAGAATCATAGAGACCTCAAGGGCCATCCAGTCCAACCCCCTGCCATGCAGGAACCCCCATCAAATACTCCTGAAAGATGGCCATCCAGCCTCTGCTTAAAAACCTCCAAAGAAGGAGAGTTCACCACCCTCCGTGGCCTCATATTCCACTACTGTACAGCTCTAACCACCATGAAGTTCTTCCTAATGCATATATGCCACCTTTCCCTAAGTATCCAACGTGGCTTATAGTACTAAAAGAAACAAAAGTTAAAGTCAAATAATAAATTATTACAATAGTTTAAAAGCACTAAACATACATCATATTAAAATTCATAATAAGAGCAGGACTAAAAATGCAACCAAGACACAGAATAAAATGATCCCCTTAAAATAAAATCTTAGTCAACCCATCATTTAAAGAAAAGCCTGCCTGAAGAGAAAAGTCCTAGTCTGCCTAATAGAAGGACAACAATGATGGGGCGCCCATCGAGAAGGAGTTCCACAGTTTGGGAGCAGTAACAGAAAAGGCCCTTTCCCTTGACCCCACGGAACATGCCAGTGAGGGGGGTAGGTGGGACTGAGAGAAAGTTCTCTCCTGATGAACTTAATAACCAGGCAGGCTCATTAAAAATGGGGCTTTCTGAAGTACTGATTATCACTTGGCTGCTTTAGGGGCTAAAAATACTGGGGGGGGGGCGGGGAACATTCACTGGGAAAGTGAAAGTAATACTGTAATGGAACCAGGAAGCCCAAAGCAGAATGATACAGGCAGCCAAAGTGTAAAACAAAGACAAAAACAAACAAAAGAGCACAATCTGTCCTGGAAACCACAATCACAAAGTGCCTGGGAAGCAAGAAGCCCAGAACAGAAGAAGATTGACAATGGCCCCGGTCTCACAACGATTTTGCTGCTCTTTTTGCTGCAAAAGACTGCGCAGCAAAAGATTGTGCCTTCACTCCGAAGAACAGTATTTTGGTACCCTGGTTGACCATGCCCACAGGAAGCGCACGTAAACTGCAGCATTTTGTACCACCACTAAGGGTTGTGTTAAAATACTTCTATCATTGATGTGCATTTTTAACACCTCAAACGAGGTGCAACCCCAGAAAATTCACACCAATTAGATTTGTACCCCTTTTTTCTGCTATTTCCTGTAGTTCTGCCTTGGTAATCATTTCTGCTACTGAATTGGTGGCATACCAGCATGCGGGCACAATTTGTACTGGCAATTACAATCGATTTTAAAAAGAAAAACTGCTACCTAGCTGCAACACAGGTATTCGCCACAAGGGAAAAGATGCACAGAGAACACAGAGAAGTAAAATACTCCCCTGTCGTCGGGGCGTTAACTGCGCATCAAATGTCATGTGACCACCCGAAAAAATATTACGCGTCATATTAAGATGTGCAGATAATGGTAGTGAGACCGGGGCCAATGTCAATGAAAAGCCCAAGCATTTTTAGAAACCTCAGTCACAGAGCCAGTGGGAGACAATGCTTCTCCTTGTGATCGGTGGCCCAGATTTCATAACTTGCATTTTCAGGAGGTAGGGTGGGATTGGACAGGCAGCTCTAGATCTTTTCAGTTGAATTGGCTCATTTTTCTGAAATTTATGCCAGTATATGGAATTTAAGTAGGATAGGTTAGAAGTATTATGAGTAGGGTTGTATACATTGTCCAAGTCCTGGTAGTGGAAGCGGGGGGGGGGAGGGGAGGAAGGAAAGAAACAGTAGTTAATGACACTGAGTTTCACTCTATCCCACCCTTTATTTTCTCTGCTTATATGCCATATTTACAAATTCAAGCAAATATGAGGAGTTCAAGTACCTTGGTTCCATTATCACTGCCAATGGGAGTCGGAGTTATGAGGTCACATCAAGGATCAACACTGCCTGGATAAAATGGTGTACAACACCAGGCGTCATGTGTGATAAAAAGATCAGTCGAAGATCTATCGCACCATTGTACAACCTGTTCCACTCTGTGGTGCAGAATGCTGGCCGGTGACTAAAGATGCTGAACATCGCCTTAGTGTCATGGAGACAAAGATGCTGCAATGGACATCCGGACGCAAAAGGGTCATGTGCGCAATGATGACATCTGAGCAAAATACGGCACTGCACCCATTGCTGACAAGATGTGCAAAGTTCACACAACATCTTGCATGCCTTTGAAGGAACTCTGGCCAAAAAGGGTCTCACCTTGTAGGTTAGCGGATCCTGACCGAGGGGACGTCCAAAACAGTGGTGAATAAACATCCTTGACAATGACATGAAGTTGTCCTGGGTTCACCTGGACCTAGCCCATGACCATGGAAGGCCAAAACAAGTATAGTGACCCCACTACCAAGTGGGACAAGCACAATGAAAAAGAAGAAGATTTACATATTCAAGCAAAATATAAATAGAAACAAATACAGATTATTCTACAAATTGGCTTAAAACAAATTGATTGCAATTTGAAAGATAAATAATTCAGACTGACTGCACGCCCCCAGAAGAGATCCAGTATAAAGAGATAGACTACTATGGTTCTCCTATTCTTCAATATGAGATAATCAAAAGGGAGGACACACATCACCAAGTAAGATGATAGCTGCTGATTTGCATAGAATTACATAGGCTATGACCTTCTTGATAATAGTATTTAAGTTCTTTCAAGTCAGTTCCTACATACAGCAATTGTTCCTAGGATTTGCTACAAATATAGAACAGAGAAGCGATCTTCCAGTTTCTCTTTCTGCTGACACAGGCAATGTGCAGCATGTCCAAGGACGTACTGGTGGCAGGAGATTTAACATAATCAGCCACACATGCCCCGGTTTATTTATTTATTTATTTTTATATTTATATACCACCCACTTTTCCTGAATGGGAACTCAGGGTGGTTAACAAGTATAACATAACAAGAATTTAAAAAAAAAAACAGTTCCACAAAATAACATACAGTGGACCCTTGTAAAACAAACAGTTTGTATAACATAAAATCTGTACAACATAAAAAATTCTGGAGATAGGGGAAATTTGCTTAACAGAATAGCCTATAGGGCGAATCCGTACAACATAAAAATGGTCACAATTAGGGATTACTTTGTTTTCAATGCATTCCTGTGGGAAATTTGTGTAAAGGAAATTTTGCTTAATTTTGTTTGGAACAAATTAATTCCTTTATACAAGGTACCACTGTCAACAGCAAACAGTAGAACCCACATTTAAAAAGCTAAAAATTCAAGATAAAAACATTCATGGTTGATCTCTGGTGCTTCTCCTAAGAGGTGCAGTGGGAATTCAAACTCCCAACCTCTGATTCTGCAGAAGATACTCCAATACACTGAGTGCCAGAAGTATTTTTTATTTTTACATGATCCTTCTTTGACTGCCTTGCAATGGCGAGAGGAATGATGATTTCTCTGTGTGCTGCAGTTCAGCACTGTGAGTCCTATAGAGAACAGAGAGGAGCATGGAACAGAGAAACAGAGATGAATGGTAGAATGGCCTCTGCATGAATCAAAGATGCCAAACTTACAGCAAGTTTTCTGCTGACTCTCCTCCAAGTTTGACAAATATTGCATGTAGAAGATCTGTGTTATACCCCCTAAACATGTCCCCAGCAGATTCCCCCAGGAAAGTGCTCTGTACCACACTATTCACCAAAAGTGCAGGGGGGTGGGAAGGAGAATTAGCCAAAGACTCATTGTCAGTTTGGCATCTCCTAACTTGTGTTGTGTTGCATTTTGTCACTCCTAGAAGTCCCAAATTATGCAAACCATGAAATAGTTCATTTCATCAGAAAGTTCGTGAAAGTTCGTGGTTCACAATTTGCAAATACTGATGAACCATAAATGATCCCAAATGACTGTTTCCCCCAATTTGTGTCCATTTTGAATGGAGAACCAAAGCCTGCTATAGAAAGGGTCCAGGCTGATTTATCCCCAGGTCGTTGCAACAGGATATATTCTTGGCAAATTACACAAGGGACATCAAAATGTCAAAAATGCAGAGGTCAGGAAAAGCAGTCTGCCTGTAGTGGCAATGACTGAGCAAACAGCTTCAGCAGCTGGAAACTATGACACCAGTGCCAGTAAGGCAGCAAGACCATCTGAGCCACAGATGCCCTCTGGCCCCTCCAATTTCCCTTGGGATACAGTTGGCTCTAGCTTTTCTATCCTGATGATAGCTCCTGCTTTCTGATGATTGCCTATTTTGATGTTTACAGAAACTGCTTTACTGATGAGTACAGCACCAGGGCAGATATCAGTAAAGTAACACCACTTTTCTCTTGGTTTGGAGTTCCTAAATTTTTTATTTGGGATAAATTTTTCCTCTGATTGTTTTTAAGGCAGTTTGTAGAGGCCTATGGCTTTTCGCATACCATATCCATCATTCCCCTGCAACAATAAGGCAGCAAATCATGTGGTCAAATTCTTAAAGTATTTGCTTTAAACCTTTGGTTATTTATCCTGCTTTTGAAAGGATATTATTCCACACAACTAAGAAAGGGTTTCAACCCAACTGAGCAACTAATGAAATGAAAGTTATGCCCCCACAATCTAAAATTTAACTTCTTAATTATAAACCTATATTGGCCTGGCTTGAGAAGTGTTACAGATCTAAAACTCTAAGAGCACAGAAACCAGGACAATTCATTAGAGAAAAGATTCCCAGGAATAAAGGTAGTGTAAAAACAAACAGAAACATCTTGATCACATTTGTTAACAGTAGCAGGTTGACCAATCCATCTCAACCAAGTCGATGCAGGGAAGCAGAGGAACTTCCAACATCTTCACACAATGGCCCAGCAACACAACTCACTAATACACCGGACTGCCATATCGGTAGGACTGTTGCTTAATTTTGTTTGATATATTTTATTTTATTTAGGTCCATGGTTACTTAAGTCCATTCTGATCTAAATATGGCATCAAACCAATTGGTGACAAGGTGTGTGAAACCTGACTGTGTTGATATGGACACATCTTGCATGCTGATGTGGAAACTCTGGCCAAAAGGGGTCCCACCCAGGAGGTCAGTGGATCCTGATCAAGGGGAAAACCAAAGCAGCATTGGATGAACACCCTTGACAATGACATGAAGTTGCCTCACGTTCACCCAGACCAAGCCTATGCAAAGTGGAAGACAAAAAACCAGAATAGTGGACCCTGCCACCAAGTCAGACAGATGGTAAGAAAAAGAAGACGTGTTAGCTCCATTGTCTCATTGTATTCATGTGATATTCGTAGAATCATAGAATCATAGAATCATAGAGTTCGAAGGGACCTCAAGGGCCATCTAGTCCAACCCCCTGCCATGCAGGAACCCCTTCACAATATTTCCGACAGATGGCCATCCAGCCTCTGCTTAAAAACCACCAAAGAAGGAGACTCCACCACCCTCCATGGCAGCATATTCCACTGCGGAACAACTCTAACTGTCATGAAGTTCTTCCTAATGTTCAAATGGAATCTCTTTTCCTGCAGTTTGAAACCATTGCCCCGAGTCCTAGTCTCTGAAGCCATGGAAAACAAACCTGTTCCCTCTTCAATATGACATCCTTTCAAATATTTAAACATAGCTATCATATCCCCCCTCAGCCTTCTTTTAGAGAGGCTAAACATTCCCATTTTTCCTAAGCCGTTCCTCATAAGACATTTCCTCCAGACCCTCAACCATCCTGGTTGCCCTCCTCTGCACCCGCTCGAGGTTGTCAACATCCTTTTTAAAGTGAGGCGCACAGAACTGGACACAGTACTCCAGGTGGGGTCTGACCAGAGCAGAATAGATTGGCTGTAAATATTGCTGTAAATCACCCAGAGTGGCCCTGTTGTCAGATAGGCGGTATAAAAATCTAATAAATACATAAATACATAAATAAATAAATATCTGCAGGTGCAGTACATGTTGTTTCACTTATCTCCCGACGATTAGATCTGGCCTGACCCACCCGATCCTTCTTGGCCCTCTCGCTTCGGATTGCCATGCCGAAGGAGGCTCATAAAGCGAGCACTCGTAATCGGGCCTTTTCGGTTGTTGGACCTTCTATTTGGAATGCACTACCAAGCGAGATGCGTCAAGCTCCTTCGTTGGCGTCCTTCAAGAAAGCCTTGAAGACCTGGCTGTTTAGGGACGCCTTTGGAAACTGCTAAGGGTTTTTTTTTTTTTTTCCCCTGCCATACTGGTCCGCCGTCTTGGATGCTGCTATCTCTGTTTTTATTTTTTAATTTTGTGTAAACCGCCCTGAGTTCCCGTTTAGGAAATAGGTGCGGTATACAAATTTGAAAATAAATATAAATAAATAAATTATCTGCTCCCCCAAAAAACAAGCAAGCAAGCCCCGAAATACACATTCCTAAGGTGTATTACCAGTACTGGCCACTAGACTTCATCCAGTAACAGACTACTGTACTGTACTCTAGTACTAGGAAGGTATAGTAGTTTCCATGTACTGTTTAAGATCATTTTTGTCTAAAATTGTTAGACTAAAAATTCAAGGTTATCTTATATGTGGAAGAAAGCTAAGGACAGAACCACATGGTTGTCAAACTGTAATTCTGGGATGGAAAAGTGGGAACATCTTATACATGGGGGCAGATTATAGATGGAAAAATATGTTAACTGTGGAGGACAGTAGTGAGAAACTATTGGACTCAGCATTGCTGTTGGCTTATCTGGTTTTTTTTTTTTTAAAGAATAAAGTTTATTAAACCAGGTGGATAGCTCAGAGATTTAGGTGTCAGGCTGCAGAGCCAGAGGTTGTAGACCTAGACATTTAGATGTGATGTTACACACATTTCTGACACATATTTAATATGGTAGGACTTCTGTAAAGAATGGTTACTGATTGTTTTTGGAATGTATAGAGGTATTGTAATTTTAATGCTTTGTTGCACATCTCTTGTCCATTGTTTTGTGCATCAATATACACCAGGAAAATGTCAGAAATGTACCTTAATATTCTTATTTCCCTCCCTTCTGTCTTCACAGCCTCAGCCCAAGTGCTGCCTTTCTGACTTGGTAGTTAAAGGAACAGCCTCAAAATAGAAAGAACCCTCAAATGTCTGAGGGCATTAATCATATATCACTGCTGGCATTCATTTCTTTGCATGAAGATGCAACATTGCTAATGGCTCTTGCTCTGATCTTTAACTTTCATTATTGGAGTTCTTGGATTGCAGATACAGTACTTCTTTAATATTTTCTAAAATTATCTACAATCAATGCCACCATAATGCTTATCTGATTTCTGTGGGAGGGATTCAGATATGTTTCTCACAGAAGTCACAGTGAGTTTGAGATGCCTAATTCTAATTTGTTTATGCCCAGGCTTTACAGTAGTACCTTGATTTATGAGCATAATCCATTCTGGAAACATGCTTGTAAACCAAAATGCTTGTATATCAAAGCAAAATTCCCTGTAGGAAATAATGGAAATTTACATGATCTGTTCTAGGGCCCCAGTTTCCATTATTTCCTATGGGGAAATTTGCTTTGGCTGGGCCCCATGTCCTGTTCTATAATCTTCCAGGTAGCCCACCAATCAGGCTTTGAGTTCCCTCAGTTATTTGCAATTTAACACAATAGTACTTTCTGCCCCCTCACTTCACACAGCTGAAATAATCTCCCAACTATTCCAGTACCAAGAAATAAACTGAGTGGGCTGGGAAGACCTCTCTCAAAAAGATAAGCTCTGGATGTTACTCCCTTCTTGATACTCAGCAGACGCTGACCACCATATTGTTGGCCAGCTTTAAGGCTGATTTTCCCAGAAGGATTCCATTGTTTCCCCCAGTTATTTGTCAGTTTCTTTACAACCCCACTTCATTTTGAATTACTTTGGAACTGAGACATCTGATATAGAGAGGGAATCTACATGATGAATCAAATATCCACCGGAGTGGGTATATTTGCCTGGAATTGATTTCTCATTTGAACTCTATGTAGCATGAGTATAGAAGACACTCATAATGAAGAGTAGTAATCTCAACTAGTACATATACCACTGGTGAGATGTTGAAGCAGTCTATATTTTCCTCACAACTGTACACGAGGATGCTAAGAACTACTAAGAATTTTCCTTAGTCCTGATATTTTACTGCTAATGTGATACGACTGATGCTACCTGCTGCAGATTATTCATCTGTGGCCTATTTGAATGCTCGCAGTCACTTTAGACATTCGGTGTTTCTCCTAATCCTATTTGCCCTGCTCACTAGGGAACATCACTAATGTACTACTTCTTTGCAGGGATTATCCATTGTGCTTCTGCCTCTAGTTTAGTCATAGTAACATATTTTTATGAATATATATTTGTTTTAAAGTGATTTTAACAGCATAATTTGTTATTATGCTTTCAGCTACTAATGGCATTATTTTGTTTGTATTTACCTTCAGCAAGACTGCTGCATTTTTAATTCCCTTAAGAGGTATTAAATGAAAACTGTGATAGTATGCTCCTATAAATATAAAAAGGTAAAAGTGAACAGTGGATTCTCATCCCCATGAGACTCAGTGACTACAGTGGGAAGTATTTCATAATTTGGTCGGGAACTAGCACAGGAGAAATTGAAGTATTTTTTTCAATAAACACATGAGGTAAAACTCAGTTCAAATCAGCCCCCCCCTTTCCTTGCAACTGGAAGCTTCTAATTTTTCTAACCACAACAATTCAAACAATGTTTTGCCTATGGTTTTTTTTTCATTCTACAAAAGGCCTGGTGGATTTTCCTCAATGAATTAAGTTGGGGCATGATATTTTTTCCGCACAAGCATTATCCATGAGATAAAGTTAAAGAATTATAAATTGGTAGCAACTCTGATGAATTTCAGCAGACTACAATGCTTCCATGGTATTTGCATGTGACTGTACATGTATGGAGAATTTTGGAAAATTGTCACCCTTTCTCTACATTTGTGCGACTCTTTAAACAAATCAGTCATCTTGACAGAAGATCATACAAGGAGAATGACTCCTTATTAAGCACTATTAGAAAATTATATGCAGGTAATGGGCTGGGAAAATTACAGGATTGGCTACCAGAGGAGAATATTTTTGAAGAAGAACAGGCAGGGTTTAGGCAAGGGCAATCTACAATTGATCAGAGTCTTATCCTTCACCACGTAGTTTGTAAATACTCCTCCCCCAAAGGTGGGATTCTATGCACTGCCTTTATAGATTTCAAATCCACATTTGATTCCATCCCAAGAGACAATGTATGGTCCCAATTTGAGCCCACCAGTATTGATGAATGGCTTCTCTTACTGATGCGTCGACTTCACAAAAATTCCCATCTCTACGTCCTTCGTAACTCTGTGAGGATACTATCTAACCCAATACCTGTACATAAGGGCATGAGAGAAGGCTGTATTTTAGCTCCTATTCTATTGAATTTTCTATTAACGGCTTAATTGAAAGCTTATCTAGTCCAGATTTTCATCAGCTCAAGCTTGCAGGTTTGACAGGAAACTGCAACCATCTATTCCTACAATTTCTATCTCAGATTTAACAACAACTGAGCCTGTGGAAATTCACCCCATTCCATCGGGTCCTCCATCTTTGGTGATCACAGAGAAGGAGGTGCAAGGTCTGTTTTACAGACAGAAGTTAAGGAAAGCACCAGGTCCAGATAAAATCACTTCTTGTTTAAGAGTTTGTGCTGAACAACTGGCTCCTATTTTTACCCGCATCTTTAATAGATCACTGGAGATGTGTTATGTTCCTTCTTGCTTCAAACATTCCTTGATTATTCCAGTATAAAAAAAATCTTCTGTCAAGGAATTGAGTGATTATAGACCAGTTGCTTTAACTTCTGTGGTCATGAAAACTTTTGAGAGACTAGTGTTGGCTCACCTGAAATCTATCACAGATTTGTCATTAGATCCATTGCAATTTGCTTATCGTGCAAATAGATCAATAGATGATGCTATTAATATGTCCTTACATTATATATTGCAACATCTTGAATCTCCAAAATCTTATGCAAGGGTTCTTTTTGTTGATTTTAGTTCTTCATTTAACACTATTATACCAGATATCCTTATGACTAAATTAAAACAGCTGTCTGTACCTGATTACACTTGTAAATGGATTGTAAGCTTCCTAACAGACAGAAAGCAGCAGGTGAAGTTAGGTAAAATTATATCAGATATTAGCAAGGTTAGCATAGGAGCCCCTCAGGGCTGTGTGCTTTCTCCATTTCTTTTTTCCTTATTTATTTATTTATTTATTTATTTATTTATTTATTTATTTATTTATTCAGCTTATATGCCGCCTACTACCCAAAGGTCTCTGGGTGGCTTACAGTCAAAGAATTAAAACAATTTAAAATAGTTATAAATAAAATATCAGTAAATCATCAAACAGTAATAAAAACCTTCTTTAAAATCATTATCCTAAAATTGTCATCAGCGGACCCACAATCTATATTGTATCAATTAAAACCTTCTGGAACAGGAAGGTTTTTACCTGGCGCCGAAATGTAATCAGTGTTGGCGCCAGGCGGATCTCAATAGGGAGGGCATTCCATAACTTGGGAGCAGCTGCCGAGAAGGCCCTTTGTCTACAAGCCATCCCTCTCACCTCCTTGAGGGATGGCTCTTTCAAAAGGGCCCTCTGGCTCGATCTTAATCGCCGGGTAGGTTTGTATGGAAGGAGGCGGTCCTTCAGGTATCGAGGTCCTAAGTCGTTTAGGGCTTTATATGTCAAAACAAGCACTTTGAATTGGGCTCGGACAGCAACTGGTAACCAATGCAGGTTACGCAGAATCGGCGTGATGTGATCCCTGGCGGCTCCACCACTTACCAGCCGCGCTGCACGATTCTGAACCAGTTGCAATCTCCGGACTGTCTTCAAAGGCAGCCCCACGTAAAGCGCATTGCAGTAATCAATACAGGATGTTACCAGTGCATGTGTAACTGTCATGAGGCTCTGCTCGTCTAGGTAGGGGCGGAGCTGGTATATTTTCTGCAGCTGAAGGAAGGCACCCCTGGCCACCGAGTCCATCTGGGCTTCCAGAGTTAGACCGGGGTCCAGGAGCACCCCCAAGCTGCGGACCCTGTCCCTTAGGGGGAGTGCAACCCCATCCAAGACAGGAAGATGGCCCTCTAACCTGTCCAGCAAAGCACCCATTAACAGCACTTCCATCTTGTCTGGATTGAGTTTCAATTTATTAACCCTCATCCAGTCCATTATCTGGCCCAGACACGAGTTCAGCACAGAAACTGCCTCACCTGGATTGGTGGAGAACGAGAGGTAGAGCTGAGTATTGTCAGCATATTGCTGACTCCTCAGCCCAAACCTCCTGATGACCACTCCCAGCGGTTCCATGTAAATGTTGAACAGCACGGGAGACAGTATAGAGCCCTGAGGAACCCCATGACATAAACGCCACAGGGCAGAGCAACTGTCCCCCAGCACTACCTTCTGGACACGGTCAGCCAGGAAGGATTGGAACCACCGCAAAGCAGTGCCTCCAACCCCCAACCTGGCCAGTCTATCCAGAAGGACACCATGGTCGATGGTGTCGAAAGCCGCTGAGAGGTCCAGGAGTATCAACAGGGTTGCACTCCCCCTGTCTCTCTCCCGGCAAAGGTCATCATACAGGGCGACCAAGGCAGTCTCTGTACCAAAGCCCGGCCTGAAGCCCGATTGAAATGGATCCAGAAAATCAGTTTCATCCAGCAGCGCCTGGAGTTGTCCGGCCACCACCCGCTCCAACACCTTGCCCAAATAAGGGAGGTTTGCTACTGGTTGGTAGTTAACCACCAGCCCTGGGTCCAGGTTTGTTTTTTTTAGGAGTGGTCTAATCACCACCTCTTTCAAGGTGGTGGGGACCACTCCCTCTCTTAAGGATGCATTAACAACCTCCTGGACCCAGATGCGAACCCCCCTGGCAGATCTTTCAATTAGCCAAGAAGGGCAAGGGTCGACTGGCGTGGTGGTAGCACGGACAGATACAAGCACCCTGTCCACATCCTCGGGTCCCAATAATTGAAACTCATCCAATAATACTGGACCTAAGCACGGCACACTGGACATATCCCTTGATTCTGCACCAATAGTGGAGTCCAATTCCCTGCGAATTTGAGCAATTTTTCCCTCAAAGTGAACAGCAAACTGGTCACAACAGGCTGATGAGTTGTCCAGAACCTCCCCCGTATTTCTCGGTTGAAGAAGGTCCTGGACCACCCGAAACAGCTCTGCTGGACAGCACTCTGAGGAAGCAATACGGGTTGTGAAATATTGCCTTTTCGCCAACCGTATCGCCACGGAATAGGCCCGATAATGGGCTCTAAGCCGTGTTCGATCAGGCTCGCAGTGAAATTTTCTCCACTTGCGCTCCAGCCGTCTCCCCTCCTGCTTCATTGCCCGTAGCTCAGATGTATACCAAGGAGCTGTCTGGGCTCTGCGTAAGGGGAGAGGGCGCTTAGGTGCGATCGTGTCAACCGCCCGGGACATTTCCCTATTCCATAGGGTGACCTGAGCTTCGACAGGAGCGCCGACCATATCAGATGGATAATCCCCCAGAGCTTTCAGGAAACCATCTGGATCCATTAGTCTCCGAGGGTGGATCATCTTAATGGATCCCCCACCCTATACTAATGACTGCACCTCAAAGGATTCCTCTGTTAAAATAGTGAAGTTTGCAGATGACACTACAGTGATTGGCGTCATTCGAGACAATGATGAATCTGCCTATAGGCAAGACAGAAATTGATCAACTAGTTTTATGGTGTACTCAAAATAATCTTGAATTAAACACATGCAAAACTGTTGAAATGGTGGTGGATTTTAGGAAGACTCGTTCTATACAGCCACCTCTTATGATATCAAATAACTTAGTGTCCATAGTGGAGTCCTTTAAATTTTTAGGTACTATTATATCTCAAGATTTAAAATGGTCATCTAATATTGAAAGTATTATTAAGAAAGCACAACAAAGAATGTTTTTTCTGCGTCAACTTAGGAAGTTCAGACTGCCAAAAGAACTGTTGATTCAATTCTATAGAGGTGCTATTGAATCTATTATCTGTTCCTCTATAACTGTCTGGTTTAGTTCTGTGACTAAGCATGACAGATATAGGGTATTTGTACACAACCCCTAAACTCCGCCGCAAATGGCTGCCAGCTCCGGAGCTTACAATTGTTTCCCCACCAGCTCCGGAGTTTGCAGGAAATTAAGTGCGACCACGCCCACCTAAGCGCGTCCCAGCGCACTTTTCATGTGCCTGCTCTTGGAGGGTGAAAATCCCCTCTCCGGATGTAATCTGGTGAGTGCCCGGCTCTCCTAGCTTCTGTTTGGGTTTTTTTGCCTCCTGCCCCTTTAAGAGATCTGAATGCTGCCGGGAACAGAGGGAGACCGGCAGAACGGAGGTAAGCCGGCATTCTTTTCTTTTTTTCTCCCTCCCCTCACGCAGACAGGAGCAAGGAAGTGCGGAGGAGTGGGGACGCAGGAAGAGCAACGGACCCCCAAGATCTCTGGTCCGAATTTAAGTGGCCAGTGGATCTTAGGGGTCGTGTGAAAAGGCCCATAGACTTCAAAGGATAATTGGAACTGCAGAAAAAATTATTGCTACTAATCTGCCATCTATTGTGGAATTGTATACCACACGAGCTAAAAAGAGGGCAATGAAAATATACACAGATTCCACACATCCTGGACATAACCTGTTTCAATTGTTACCCTCAGGGTGGCGTTTTAGGCCATTGCATACTAGGACAACTAGATATAAAGATAGTTTCTTTCCAAGTGCTATCAAACTGTTGAATAATTAATTTTTACTTCTCTTCTTCCTTTTAAATAATAGCTTATATTGTATTGTTGTACTGTGTTTTTATTGTTGACTATCTGATTCTTATATTTCCTTTTATATCGAGAGCATATTTTACCAAAACAAATTCTGGGTGTGTCCAACCACACTTGGCCAATAAAAGTATTCTGATTCTGCTTCTGCTTCTGCTTCTCGCCCAATTTCAATACTTCTGTACACTGATGATGTTGTACTTCTATCAACATCATGTGTTGGGTTTAGAAGATTTTTGAGATCCTTCTCTTCTTATTGTATCCAAGAACATTTAGAAATTAATTATACTAAAACAGGAATAATGGTTTTAGTTCAAGTAGAATTAATCACAAATGGTCCCTTAATGGCCAACCAATTGAACAAGTCCAGCAATATAAATATATTGGCGCAACATTCCACTTGTCTGGTGCTTGGTCTACATATATCATCTGTACAGCAGTGAGAATCCAAGGAAATAGCAAAGCCATAATTAGGTTTTTCAACTCGGGGGGGGGGGAACATATCCCCTCAACCTTAAAAGTTTTTAAGGCCAAAATAATCTCTCAAATGCTCTATAGCTCCCAATTCTTTGGATATGCCAATTTAAAATTGCTGGACACTGTTCAGACTAGATTTGTAAGAGCCATCTTGTGTCCCCCTCATGGATTTCTAACACAGCACTTCGCCTAGAGCAGGCATGTCCAAACTTCGTCCCTCCAGATGTTTTGGACCACAACTCCCAGAATTCCAAGCCTGTATTTCCAATGGCAAAGGACTGTGGGAGTTGGGGTCCAAAACATCTGGAGGGACAAAGTTTGGACAAGCCTGGCCTAGAGGATGGGTTAATTCCTATTGAAGCACGAGCCAAAGTTCTTATGGTCAAGTACTGGCTGAAACTCATTTTCTCCTTGGAGGGTTTAGTTGCATTGCTTTTACCTTCCAGTCTGAATCGAAAAAGCAAATAATAAAGGTGATATTTAACTTAGGCTATTCCCCCTGTACTCTTAAAGCATTGGGTCCTAGCAAAGCTATGGATCTGGTGAAATTATAGATCAGGGACATACAACTGCAGAACCATGTTGGCCAGTTGGGGAAATCCAAATTTCTTATGAAACCTGCATTTACCACCACCCCGTATTTAGAAAGGCTCATCTTTTCCAATTTTAGAAGGGCCTTTACACTGGCCAGACTTAATGTTTTCCCCACAAACATTTTGGAGGGGAGGGTGCAAGGTCTACCTCAATCAGCTCCCAATTGCCCATGCACCAATCATCAAATGGAAACAGTTGAATGTGTACTTTTATTTTGTTCTTACTACCGTGATCTTTGTAAGGAACTCATTTTTCCAATTATATGTACAATTCTTGAGAGTTCAACAGAATTTTATGTACATTTGCTTCTTTCTGATAATACTTACCAGACTACTAGCCAAGTAGCCAAGTTTTGTGCTGCTGCAATAAGGACTCACAAACAGATTTTAAATAGAGGTTATGACAAATAACACTCTTTTATCTTGCAACTTGGTGACTATACTTACTCTGATTTAAGGTTAAACTTCTTAATTCATATCTATGAATTTTAATCAATTTTAAGACCCAACTTACAAGAAATAAAATGGAGTGCTCAATGTGGTTGTATTATTGTATTTCTTTTTGGTCTTTGACCATAAATAAATTTATTACTACTACTACTCCTCCATGCAAGGAGAATGATATTAAAGAAATTGGAACTATGGGCATAGATTGAACCACATTGTATTGGGGGCCACTGTGGTCACTGATGCTGAAACAAGCAGTGGTCTTTGTGTGGTTACCTACACTGAATGCAATCACATAAAAGACCACAAATCAAGGTGATGTAAAGCTGAATTCTCCCAATTCAGCTGGCCAGTGTAATCACATTTCCAGTTTCTTTGATACAATGGTGGGAGATAAGATTCACAGGGTGACAAATCACTGGTTCAGAAAAAATATTTAGGGGTGCAACAGCTATAAAAGTTAATAGTAATTAAAGATACTAATGTTTTCCATCAAGATATTTTTCAAGCAAGGTCAGTTCTTAAGGCATCATTCAGTGCACTCCACAAAGTAGATATACAAGATATACTCATTTGGAACCAGTTGCTATTCAATGTATTTCTCTTGTAGGGTCAGCATTCCATCAGTTAGACAGAGGTAATCCCTTTGGGGAGCAGATTTTGAGAGGCAGAAAAAACAACAACTTCCTGCCCACAACTTCTGAATGTTTGGATGCTCCTAGAGCTTGGTACCCAGATTGCTGATGTGCAAAGTGTTCCTTGCATAATTATGTTGTAATCTTCTTGGAGAGTGCTCTAGCACTATGAAGGGGTATAATCGTCAACATGATAATAACAAGAGTTGGACATGACTCATGAAAATGGTGATTCATTTTCATTCATGATTCATCAAGGTCGATGGATCATGAATAACAAATGAATGATTATTTCTTATAAATGACAAATCTATTCATTGATTCATTTTTGCATTTCAAACCATATAAAGCAGCACCCCACAAGTACCTAGGGACACCGACATTTCAGGTAAGCTTCCACTGACTCTCCTCTACAAGTTCTGAGAATTTGGTGAAGTTTGTATTCCAGATGTCTGTATTACCATCCCCAAATATGTGCCCACATAAAAATGCCCACCAGATACTTAGAGACACCAGAATCACTGAGAAGCTTCTCCCAGCTCTCCTCTGGAAGTCCTAAAAGTTTGGAAAAGATGGGGTTTCAGACATCTGAGGTATGCACCCACAAAGTGTCCCAGCTAGAAAAGTGCCTTTTACCAAGTGGCTTGGGAAAATCCAACAAATTTAGAGGGATTGTAGGGCAGTAACTGAGGAAGCTTCTCAGAAAATATGGTGGCTCAGATGCCTGGTGGAAAGCTTCCAGGGAGAGGGTTGTTGGGGCATATCTCAGGCATCAGAAGTCCAATTTTCAACAAACTTATAGAGGGCAGTCTGGGGAAACTTCCTTTCAAATGTGGTGCCTTGGAGGCCATTTTATAGCCCAATGAACCAATGAATCAAAAATAGCTAAAATTTCATTGATTCAGGGGACATAGATTCAT
>JAHTLZ010000016.1:21237008-21253765 GCA_023846285.1 Phrynocephalus versicolor | reverse complement strand
GAAAGACATAGTGGAACTGGAAAAGGTGCAGAAGAGAGCGACTAAAATGATTACTGGGCTGGGGCACCTCCCTTATGAAGAGAGGCTAAAACATTTGGGCCTCTTTAGTCTGGAAAAAAGGCGCTTGAGGGGGGATATGATTGAGACATACAAAATAATGCAGGGTATGAGTAAAGTGGATAGAGGGAAGCTCTTCTCCGTCTCCCAAAATACCAGAACTAGGGCTGGGAGAGTAAAAACTGACAAAAGAAAATATTTTTTCACCCAGCGCGTTTTAAGTCTATGGAACTCCCTGCCACAGGATGTGGTGATGGAATCTGACCTGGATGCCTTCAAAAGGGGATTGGACAGATGATGGAGATGTGTAATCTCCAGGCTTTAAACCAGGGTACTTCAAGGGCCAGCTGCAGGAGAGTGGTATCAGGAGACAGATATCTAGTCTCATGCGCTCCCAAACACATCTGGTGGGGCCGCTGTGAGATACAGGAAGCTGGACTAGATGGGCCTTTGGCCTGATCCAGCATGGCTCTTCTTATGTTCTTATGTTCTTATGTACTACAGTTGACTAAAAATTCAGCTGCTACCGTTTTTGTACAGCAAATGCAGGAGAACATGGCGTTGCTTTTGGCTTTAGGCACCAAAATGCCTTGAGCCAACCCTGCCTGAGATTGAAAGCCCTGTTACACAATCAATGTTGTCTACAGAGATTCCTTGGTTCAGAGATACCAGAGAGTTGATCTTTTGGGGAAACAGTTTGAAGTCCCAGGGACAGATGCAGGTCAGATTGTGTGCCCATGCATTTGACATCACATGCTCCTGATGATGATACTGCCTCTGTTCAAGTTACAGACCAGATTTCCAAACCAAACCCTTCATGTGTGTGCTGTTGGAACGTGTTTTCCTAGACTGACATGGTTTCTTCCCCTTTAAAGAGTGGTGTGGCAAGATAAAATTTCAGCATCAGCAATCCCTTTGTCTTTGCCCGGCTCAGATATGAAATGATAGACAGAGTGCGCCTACTTAACTTCTAAGTGTTAGAAGGCTGGCAGCTAAGACCCCATAAAATGCTGGAGTAGAGCTTATTTGAGAATGAACTTCCTCTCACCTAGACTTTGACATATATCAAAAAGCCATGAATGCCTGTATCAAATTAAACCCCTGACCTTTAATATTTAAATTAACCTTATAGTGTGAATCAGATTAGACATGAGACAATCTCAATTTATCCTGATTTTTCATGATTATGTGTCACTAAAATAAACCCCATTTTGAATTCTGCTTCCTCTGGATGACCTTCACAGAGTTATCCTAGAATCCTCCTACAATGCCACCATTTTCATTCCTGCATTTAAAAAAATCAGGGCTATTTGTAATTATGCAGATATACATTTCTGTGTATTTCCAAGCTCTGTCTAGAGTTAAAAATGAAAAAAAAAGGCAATGGCCTGACTCAATATAAGACAAGCACTCCATGCTCCTGTTACTGATCATGTAGGTACTTCTCTTCTTTGAAGCATTAAGACAACCTGCACCCAAATAACCCCAAGGGAATGTAGATACAAAGGTGCCCTTATACACTTCATTCAGGCCTATTGAGAGGCCAGTTTGGGGTTATAGTATGGATCCTAATTACAGTAGAAGCCCCATATCTGCTGGAGTTTGGTTCCAGGCCTTCCCATGGATAACAAAAACCGTGGATAAGAGAATGCCAACCCCCCCAAAACTGCTGTTTTGCAAGAGTACTACATCTTGCTTTACAGCTGCTGTTCACAACAGTAGCTTGCTTTACAGCTTCTGTTTGTGACAGTAGCTTGCTTTGTGGCTGCTGAATTTTTATTTTTATTTTCCTCTGTCAGTCGTGGATAATTGAATCAGTGGTTAATAAATCTGTGGATACAGAGGTCCTATTGTAGTTTGGAAGAATTCATGCCCCATTTAATTCATTCCCTCCCCCTGTATCTGAATGGATTTGTAAAATCAGATAGTGAAACTTCCATGGACAAGTAAAGTAGTGTTCTTGCAATGCAGTATATAAAGGTTGGTGATATGACAAGCCCTAACAACAGTGTGGATTAGGAATGTTGGAAGAGAGCAGCACACTGACTGGAAGAAAATAAAGAGACGGTGGAAACAGTATGCTGGAGAATATACAGCAGAGATAATTTGATGAAGAAACTAGAAGCAAAACAAGATCCATGTTTCAAGAGGCATAATGTCGTAACGCTCTTTGGTAGTTCATATCATGTAGGGATACGTCAGGGGGGAAAAGTCTACATTGGTTTTATTTCAGGGTATCTTGTTTTTCAGTTTCAGGTCTTTTGGGTAGATTTATTTCACTGTTCTATTAACATTAAATGCAAAAATAACATCTTAATATTTTTATGGAAATATTGGATATGTTTTCATGGTTTTATCCAGTTTATCTGTCTGGTTGCTGCAGAAATAACACACCTTTGAGTGCGTATTACTGATGAGCACTGGCATGTCCTGCTGTTCTACTGTCACACATCATTGTGTGCCATTCTCTGGCTTTGCAACTTTTATTAGGAGGAGGAGGGGGGTGCCTGTCTCCCTATTACCACCTTCCTGCATATCCTGTCTACTCTTTGGCTGGCCATGGGACTGATGTGTCTCTGCAAGGAACCTGATGGGAACAAAGATGGGGACTCTCTTTGTCTTGGTTCATAGTTGGTTGACAAAGCATGAACCACACATTTTCCCATTCTGAACTGAGGAACCAATGAACTGGTTCATTGGTTCATAGGTCTGGCTTTGTTTTTTAACAGCCCTACATCAGACAACAGAAAATGGGTCACTTGTGGTGACTCTATTTATTTATTATTTAATGTTTGCATTTATTAACTGCCCAACTTTCCCATTGGAAACTCTGGGTGGTGAACAGCATAAAGACAGACTAACAACAAGATGTACCACAAGGTAGCAGATAAAAGATTTTAAAAGAAAACGAAAACACATGAACCGGCATATACAAGATAGCAAGCAAAAGACTTATAGGGTGGCAACTGAGACTCACAAACAAAGCTCTGAAAGCAATAAACCAGGTTAAATAACCAGGTTTTAAAAAGTTTCTTAAAAGCCAAGGGGGGCTCTGTGGTTCTTATCTCACTAGGAAGTGATTCCACATGGTTTGGCCAGCTACTGAGAAGGCCCGGCTCCAATTTGAAGCCTTATGGGCCTCCCAAGGGCTGGCAATCTAAAGCAAGAGGGCCTGTGATGCTCTGGTGGGCTGGGCCGAAGCTGACCTTTGAGTGATACACTCTGCTAGATACGCTGGTCCCAATCCATGGAGAGTTTTACAAATCAAAACCAGTACCTTGAACCTAATTTGGGAGGCAACGGGTAGCCAATGCGGGCAAGCCAGAATAGGGGTGATGCAATCAAATCCTCCCGCACTGACCACCAATCTGGCCACCAATCTACACCCATGGTGTCTCTGTTGCTATCCCCAGTCCTCAGACAGGTCCTCAGCCTAAAGAGGCTGTCTCAGGTGGGCTAATGGCAGAGTCAACCCTGACATGTCTTGAGATTCAGTGCATGAGACAGCATTTATAGGAAAATACATGTTTTCCCTCTGCACATTAAACCTTTAACTGAGACAACATCAGTTTGTTCATCTATTATGCTAATCTGAATGATCAATGCACAGAGGCATAGTTCATACATGTACCACAGTGTCCCTCCATATGTGTGGTAGGGAAGCATGAGCATGCATCCACATTACCTCAGTTTCACAAATGATCTGGCCATCTGAACAAGTCATTTGCATTTAAAGACAAAATTTATTCTAGGGTCCTTGTAAGCAGGAAGTACTTGTTGATACTTCTGAATGAACAATGCAGCGGATAACAGGAACTTCCCTCTTGGCTCAATGTTGATACCAATACCACAGTCTCTATGCAGAGACAATCAGAATTTTACTGCATAATTAATGCAGTGCATAAAATGATAAAACTATCACTACTGTAGTTCCTAATCAAATCTCCATTCCAGTTATTCTTTGGACAAATGACTACATTACATGGGCTGATGTCCTGCTGTATAAGCTACACTGCAGAGCAAGTGGGAGAACAAAACAAGTAAACTATACTCCAAAAACTGCTGACATCAATAATCATGTTCCCAGCTCCTCCTGCCATTATTCCAAAGATTCCCAACCTCAGTTTCACATTTTGTCAGTAAAAATGAAAAATGAACATGGGGATATAGCAGTATCCAGTTTTCCTGCCCCCCACCAAGAAGGCCACAACATAGATCATAGTAGCAAATAGAGATGGGCACGACTCAAAAAAATAATTGTTCGTTTTTCGTTTTTCGTTAAGGGGTCCGTTTCGGTTCGTTTTCGTTTTTTGGGGTTTTTTGCGCATTTTTTCGTTTTCGTTTTCGTTACGTTAGCATTCTTTTCATTGTGATGTGTCTGTCATAACGAAAATGAAAAACACGGCAAATTTTTTCGTTTCGTTTCATTTTCGTTTTGTTTTCTGGAAAATTTTCATTTTCGTTTTCGTTGCGTAACGAAAACAAAAACGAACATTTCGCTGAGTCGTGCCCATCTCTAGTAGCAAAGGAGGAGGAGGAGATCTTTGTGAAATCTTCCTCACTTTTAGTTCTTTTAGTAAAGAACTCAATAGAAAATGGCTGTCACAGCTGTAACATGGCGATTACAGCAGACATTTGAATATAAGCAATTTGTATGCCATGCTATAGAGACTGTGGGTGCAAATAAGTAGAAAGAATAAACCACGAACACCCCTTTGAAAAGCTTCTCATGCTGATTTGAATGACAGATTATTTCATTCATTTACAATATTTATGTATAGATTTGCAAGTTCAAAGACAGATGTTGAGGTCCCTGGTAAAATACCACATCTAAAAGGAGAAATTTTACTTCATCCTTGTGGTCAAATAATTTATTCATAGCTGGTAAATTATGTAAGGGACTGAAGAGCATGTTACTTTAATCTTTGAAAAATAGAACAGTGTTGTGTGGTGTGTTTATAGCATGCTCACCTAAAAATAACCCAGAACATATTGTTTATTAACAGAATGCAGACAGGTATTTTGATCAGTGTGAAGAAAGAGAAAAGGTGTTTGCCTATTCAGAGGCAAAATATTTCCTGAGAATATTTGTAAAATCTACTTCCGTGGTTCTGGTTTTCATATTCTAGAAGAAGCAATTTGATTAAGAAAGGTATTCATTCATATACTATTTCTTACTTATGCAATGATTACATAAACCCTGTTCATACCTATGAATATACTTAGAGTGGCCAGAAAAAGAGAGACTCTTGCTTATTTAAATCATCTATGTTTGAGGGAAAACCCTGGAAAATCTAAGTTCTTATTTGTGTATACAAATCACAAGTATTTGTACAATATAATGTACAGTATATACATCGAGGCAGACATGAAGAATGTAGTGATGTGGGGTGTGAGGTTAGACATTCTCCTTTAGGTGTGCCCACAATACTTGGGCTGAATAATG
Organism: Phrynocephalus versicolor; assembly: GCA_023846285.1. NCBI lineage: Eukaryota > Metazoa > Chordata > Lepidosauria > Squamata > Agamidae > Phrynocephalus > Phrynocephalus versicolor. The sequence continues at coordinate 21,248,262 of JAHTLZ010000016.1, read as the reverse complement.
CCTCAATGGGGAAAAAAGGCAGGCTGTAGACAATCTTCACACTTACTGTGTATGTTTGTTTTATTCGCAAAGGGAAAGGACACACACTAATTCTGACAAGGAAAAATACCACTCTTTGTTTTGTCCTCTCTGAGAGTCAAGAAATCTCATGGGGCTTTAAAATTCCTCACTAGGTGGCTCAGCAAGTCAAGAGAACCAAAATGGAGGACAGCAAGGAATTTAGCTAGTACAGTGGTACCTTGTATAAAGGAATTAATTCGTTCCAAATGAAATTACATTAAGCAAATGTTCCTTTATACAAATTTCCCATAGGAATGCATTGAAAACAGAGTAATCCCTAATCATGACCATTTTTATGTTGTATGGATTTGCCCCATAGACGATTCTGTTAAGCCAATTTCCCCTATCTCCGGAATTTTTTATGTTTACAGATTTTATGTTATACAAACCGTTTGTTATATGAGGGTCCACTGTATGTTTATGTCCCTAAATGTGGGCTTGCAATCCTATATAGATTGTTTTACCTTAGGGGCCAAATTTGAAATAAAAGCTTTCAGTTCTGTGAGGGGAACTCCTCTATGAATGCTGAAGAATATGCATGTGGAGATATCCCGCTGATTTAACCGGCAGAAAGCTTGGAGCTCATGGGCTCTGACCAACCCTTTGTGCTTGGCCAGAAAAAAAATGTTGTTTATCTAACCCTCTCACCTTGCTTTGCCCACTCTAGATGCATTTGTAGTAGCGTGGGGTTTAGTGATTTCAGCAAGTGATTTCAGCTCTTGACATAGCAGGCTGGGGACAGCTCTAGTGTAACAGCTGTTTATTCAGGGAGAGAACAAGACTGGGGACTGGGGAGAGGGAGCTACATTTATAGGAGCCAGGACTGGCTAGGAAAAAGTTACATTTTGGAGGGAACAATTACACCCAATTGCAAAGCTGCCTTTTGGCAGAGACCAATAGGATTGAGAATCCAAATGCAGCAACTTGAATAAACCAATAGGCCTGTACCCTTTGGAACAGGAACAGAAACCAATAGGCCTGTTCCCTTTGGAACAGGAAGGCAGTTACTTCAACATAAGCAAGTACAGATAATAGGAATACAGATCAATACACAACAGCATTGACACACGTTTGATATGTTTTATTTTATTTCCAGCTTCAAATTTCTGCTGCGTGTCCCAGACAAACCAAAAGGAAATACAGTACATCCTCTCTGGATGTCAGATCAACCAATAAACTTTAACCATTTTTACCAGTTGGGAGCAAGGAAATCCTGTTTGCATTTGTGCAATATCAAGGTATGCCTGCATAAATTTGCCTGGCCTTATGGCCAGGCAGTGAGGACTGCACAGTTCGATGGTGCAATCAGTTGTGTGGTCTTTAGTCATAACTGAGACACAACACATATGCAGAAGTGCTTCAAGAATAGCACTTCTGCTGTGCCACTTATTTTCTAAATAAGCTCCTGCATTTTCATAATGTAACTTGAACATTCTTTTTGGCAATTCTTACTGTATATTTATTTTTCTGGTTTTTGTTTTAAGCAAACCACTTGAACACATCTGTCTGGACTCGAACAGAACATTTTAATACCAAGGGAGAGAAACCTACCAGTTACTGCCAGTAATTATGAGTGTGTTCAGTGCCATCAAGTTGGGATCAGCTTTTAGGGACCCTAAAAGGTTTTCAGGGTATGTCACCATATACTTTATGCAGAAGGTCCCAAGACAGCTCCCATGTAATACTCTTCATCATTAGGAAGCCATTGTAGGCCACAAGATGGAAGAAATACACAGAGTAGGATATTAATGTTCTTCACAATTATTTAACATAAGGTAAGAAGCTGATAAGTATTATCAGCAGTTATTTTAAATGAATAAATGGTTAAGGACCATATCATCAGAGGCTAATGGATATAAAACAAATGACTAAGAAATAGCCCAGCAGAAATTAGGCTCACTGGGAAAGGAAACCATGTTCATAACCAGGAGCTGGTTTCATAATACTTAAATATGTTTGGTGTTTAGAAATGCAGCCTAGACAAGACAATGAGTAGAGCGAAGAGATAAAATAGATTATTTGTCCTGTGGCCAGTTGTGCTTTAAACTAGCCAGAGAAAGTAATCTAATCAGACTTTATTAAACTGAATCTGCAATGCATCCCCTGTGCCCTCAAGCATTGTTGAGCTGGCCAGTAGACTAATCCTGCTTTAGGATGCTTGCCAGTGCTGTAGCCTTTTCACAGCAGGAACTATCACTATGTTTAACTTAATTATTAAGAATGCTGTTTTTAATAAAAAGGAAAAAAAAATAACACTACCGATTTTAAGGTCACAGCATCTATGAAAGCAATGTGGAAAATCTCTGCATAACCAAACATAGCTAGGGTGTCTGTATAGATCAGTAAGGGTAGGTGAGGAGTGGGTTGCTCTGAATTTGCACAAAGAAAACAAACACACTGGAGTTCCCAATATCATGAAGATGGTATAAATAAACTTCCAGGGCTCCCTTCCTATTGTTTAACTCCAATTCTAGCTCTGTCAGTCATTAAGACAAAATACAGTAGTTGTTCAACACACACAGAGTAGGGACACTCTAGGCCCACCCCCTCTATTGTCAAATAAAAGTGAAAGGGCTGAAAAGAGGAGACTCAAGGATGATCTCCAGGTGAGCCAGAAATCAACATTCCACCTCACATGGATAGTGTTAATGAGTAGATGAATATTCTCTCTCTCTTTGGAGCAAAGTGACAACACTTAGAGTAGATCACATGTTCCCTTCTCACGTGCTGAATGAACATGGTCCCTTGATTATTTGAAGAGGGCTCCTATGGTCTATGATTCTAATACTTCACTAAAAGTATGTGTTGCTTATATACCACCCCATACTACTTCAAGTAGTCTCTGGGCAGTTTACAGTTTAATTACAGTATGCAGGTTACACATTGCCGCCCCCCCTCCCCCCCAGCAAGCTGGGTACTCAGTTTACCAACCTTGGAAGGATGGAAGGCTGAATCAAGCATGAGCCTGCTACCTCCAATTGAACCCCAGGTCGTGAGCACAGTTTTAGCTGCAGAAGTACAGGCATTTAACCACTGTGCCACAAGGCTCCTAGTAGTGCTGCTAAATGCTAATCATGTAGATGACTGGATAAAGACTTCTCAAACAGACATTGGACTTTGTTGATGTGTTTTATGGGGAGCTGGAATGGCCCAGGAAGCTGATGAGTCAAGAAATGATGCATCCTTCTCTCCAGAATATGTTATTTTGTTTGGTCATTAATTAATTAATTAGTTAATCAATATTATTTATTTGCTGCATTTCTCTCTATAGTATAGGGGCTACAAGGCAGTTCACAATTATTAAAAGTACACAATACTTATAATTTTTTAAAATGTCTTAGAACTATATTAGAAAGCAATTAAACACAATATTAAAACGAATGTGAAAAGCAATTTTGAAAATGTTATTTAAACAGCTACAATTCACTAAAATTAATAAATATAGACTATCTGAGACACCACCACCACCACTTTATTGTTTCCATGAGAACAAGAGTAAGCTAAATCTGTTGTAGTATTAGAGATTTAAGCACTCCTTGTGCCATGACTGTATTCTGTTGGATGATTCTTCTGCTCCAGAATAGGGATGGGACCATATGAAAAATGATATGCTGTTTAGTCATTTTGTAAGGGTTTGAAACATTTTGAAATGAAATGAAATGGCAAACAGCATGTTTTCAAGTACCAGAACAAAATGATGTTTTTGGTTTGGAGGATCTGAGCCAAGGAGCCACGACTGAATCTCACTTCAGGCAAGGGGCTGCAGCAAGATCAATGGTGGTGGTGGAGAGAACCGAAGAGAAGAGGTGGGAGGCTTTTGAATTTCCTGCCCCAAAAGCCTTCTTACTCTGTTCTTTGTTTCACAACAGTGTCAGCAGTTGCTCTCTCAGACCGCTACTGCTGTGTGGATTCCCCACACTGCAGGTATCTGAGAAGGTGAGCACTCACATCAGCACTGGCCTTCTCAGACTGCTGCATTTTCCCCCATTTTGTGTGGGTTTCTTTGACGAGCTGGGGTGTGGAGAGGGGGGCCACCCTCACTCCCCACACCCTGACCTGTCAAAAAAAAAAAACCAGGTGGGAGGTGGGGGAGGGGCAACATGGCAGAAGGGAGCAGGTAGCAGTAAAAAAAGCCAACTCCCTTCTGCCTGTCACCCCACCCCGGCCTCCCAGCTGGGGCTTTTTGACAGGTTGGGGTATAGGAAGGGGGGCAAACCCTCTCCACACCTCAACCTGTCAAAAAGCCCCAGTTGGGAGGCAGGGGAATGGCAACATGGCACAAGGGAGCAGGCACGCTCTCCCAGGGGCCCAAATCGACCCATGTCATGTGGTTCCACCCCGGCGTGCCCATTGGCTGGATCCTTGCACATGACACAGTCATTCTGGCTTCCCTCTCCATGTGGTGGTCACCATCTTTTGTTGTTTCAGCCGGGACTGCTCCAGCAACAACACGGTGGATCGAGTAAGTCGGGTCCACTTCCTTTAATTCCATATTCATGTTTCTTAACATAATTGAAACATAGTACTTGTCCAAAAAATAAAGGACAGCTTACTTCAACTGCTAAAACAGTTAATACTAAAGATAAATACAATTCCCAATATGAATGAACAAGTATAGGAATATTCTTCTTCCAATAAGATAAAACCAAGTACCCTTCTGGTAAGACTTGAATTTTGGTTACTGATTTTTGAATGTGGCCAAGTTGCATTCCACAGTTTTTCCAGTTTTTCGATGTATTGTAAAATGAAATGGAAAAAAAAGTGTGTGTGTGTGTGTGTGTGTGTGTGAGAGAGAGAGAGAGAGAGAGAGAGAGAGAGAGGGAAAGAGAGGGAAAGAGAGAGAGAGTCATGAAATGAAATATGGTAATATCTTGGTCTATGAGCATAATCTGTTCCAGAACCATGCTTGTAAACCAAAACACTGTTATATCAAAGCAAATTTCCCCATAAAAATAATGGAAACACATAATTCGTTCTGGGCTCCCATAGACAACATACTGTACACATAAAATGCCAAAACTCATGAAAGAAGTTGGCTAGAAGTGCATGTCTATATTGTGGTTTAGGTACCTGGCTGTGAAATCTGCTCTACTTGGGACTAACAAGTAGTTTTTTACTCTGTGTTTTTAATGTTGCAATAATAAAATGTGATTTGTAGCCATATACACACTTGACTAGCTGCCACATGACTATAAATTGTTTGAAAAAAATAAGAAAAAGTTGAAAACAAATTAAATAAATATATAAATATAAAGAAAAATAAAACCCTAACCTGCACGTTCTTGGCTGGTGCAAGGGAGACCTCTATTCCTCTCTCCTCCCTCTGCTTTGGAGGCTGCCTGAGATGGAACATTCCAGACAACCCCCACCCCCAATCCCTCAGGCAGAGAGAGCCACCATTGGTTCCCTTGTGATCATGTGACCTTCTCCACTGCTTGTATTGTAAGACATTGCTTCTTGATCAAGGCAAAAGTTAGAAGAAATGTTTGTTTATCTTGCAAAAGATTCTTAAACCAAGGTATTACTGTACATAGATACCAAAATAAATATGTTTCCCTTAATGCTCTTTGTTTTTTTTTTAAAAAAAATCCTTTGTCCTCTGTCACAAACATCTTATTAACATGTCTTTTATGCATCTTATTCTGCCCAGATTTTCATTGTCACTACTTATTAAATGTCCCAAATGTTGATTGATTTGATTTGAAGTGTGGTTGTTTCATGTTAGGGAAAGCTTTCAGACGATGGCACTGAGTGTTTTCCCTTTTCAGAAGTTGTGTAATCATATAATTAGACAATGTCCCCACACCACATGGAAAGGTCAGTGGTCCTCTTCCTGCCATTCCCCCTTTTCTAGGTTATGATCTTGCTGTTGGCCTCCAATTGCCCAACAAGATCATCAGTGGCCACTTCTGTTACTTAGTATGGATTAGTCTTTGTGGCTGTTGTGCTTCTGGACAGTTTACTGTTATGATAACTGACAATTTCTTGCCGGATCAGACACTTGTCTGCACAATCAGCAAAACAGTGTGCCCTGCCTGTGACCCTGCTGTGCAATCTGGAACTGATGCTGAAAAAAAGAAAAATGGTGTCATCTTGGGTAAATAACAGACAGGAACAAGCTCTCCCACTGGCTTTCAAGCTCAAAAATGGCTTGGATAGGACTGTGCAAGATGGAGGAGCAGGGGAGCCAAAACAGCTTAACGAGGTCTGAAGAGTCTTATAACCCACCAGTTGACTTTGAGGAAGTCAGAAATTTGTGGAGGTGAGCCTGAAGAAATAGCTGGAAACAGAGGATCTTGAATGGTAAGATTTATCACAACTTATATTACTCTAGCTGAATATGGAGAGGTTAGTTCTTCAGACCTCCTACCCAACACATGAAGATCTGTAAGTGGAACCAGTGAGGGTTGCGACATCTGCATTACCCCACATTCCTTCCTTCACTCATCTTGGTTTCTGACAGAAGTGTATATCAATAGTACATCCCATTATCTTTATCTTGCAGGTATTCAGGACACTCTATTTTCATCTACATTATTTTAATAGCATAATTGGATGATAGTTAGACAGTTAGAAATCTCTAGTACTCGGGTGCAGAGAAAGTTTTATATTTGCACGTCTTAAAAAATAATTGTATATGCTTTCGGGTTACCAGTTACAAGAATATGAAAGCCCTCTTGCCCTAATGCCATGTCTTCTAAAGAACTCGACCTGTATCGAATTAAGTATTCTGCCAGTGCAAGGCACACCCATCCTTTTATGAGCTGTGGAACATTTTCAGAGTCAGTGTGAGGCTGTTATGCAGCACAGTATTTGCTGCAAAAGTGGCCATGCGAGCTGTGAAATCTTGTGAGTTGCACAAGATAATAACCATAGAACTACAGAGCTGGAAAGGACACCATGGATCATCAAGTCCATTGCCTGTCAAGGAGGCAAAGTGGGAAATCAAACTCTCAATGTCTGGCTTCAAAGCCAGAGACCTGAATCCCTAAGCTATCTTTTTAAATCTATAATCTTGCCCACCACCTGTGCAAGTGCTTATGGAAAATGTTGCACAGTTCTTTGTGCAATCTGCTTCCACACCTATTTGTGCAACAGTGTAATCCAAAACAACATTTGCAGCAGTGGCAATTTTCACTCTCGTAGTGTTCTGTTGTCTGGTGATGCAGAAAAACCCAGGGCTCAGAACCTTTGGGCTGTGACAACTCTTCAGGATAGTCTTCCCTGTTTTCCCTGAGCTTAGCTGCAATCCTTGCCATAACTTTTAAAAAAAGATTTTTCCAGGATTGATATTTTGTTCTAGGCTATCTTTGTATTTAAGGGTAGTTTTGCCTTGAATACACAATGAGGAGCTATTAACTTTACAAAAGATCAGCTCCATATTGTTCTGCATGAACCAGTCTAGCTGCCTGAAACTTTGAACTTGCCATATGGAGGGACTGCTAGGGGCCTTGTTATGATGAGTGCTACAGATTTGCCACTACATTATTGTTTAGGCCTCAAGGTTTTGACATATCTTCTCTATATAGAGAGAAGAATGTATGCGGGGGAGCCGGATGAAAGAACGTAGACTTGAGTCCAGTTGTCTGACCAGCAGAGTGATGATGATGTTGCCCCTTGCCATTCAGTGTTTTATTACATATCATTTATATTCCACAGTATGCACAGAATCAGTGATTGGTTACAAGAGAAAGGGTACATCCCAGAGTATGCACAGAATCAGGGACTGGTTACAAGGGAAACTTCACATACGTTACACATGCAGGTTGGCTAGGGTTGCCCTGTGACTGCCTCATGAACAGAGCATGCCTTGCCCAGTTATTGATTACCATAACCCATGTCCTAGCTGTTTGCAGATGGAGGTGAGTTAATGAGACAGAGGAAGGTGAGTTAATGAGAAAGGTAAGTTAATGAAAAGGAGACAATAGATGAAGGGAAGATGAAAATAGGCAGAGGGAAATGAAAAGCAAACAGTAAAGCAAACAGGAATTATCCCAGTAACCAATAATAAATAAATGAGAGATGAACAGGGCAGATGAACAGGGCAGGGTACACAAGCTGAATAATGAAAGATAGCTAATGCTTTGGCTAAATAGTAAGTAAATAGGTGAACTAAATTTATCCAATTTATCCAAGCTGGTTTGGGAGGATAGCGAGTTCTGCAAGCATGTTGCCTTCCAGGAGCATGCCCCTGCTCCTCTGTGGACCGAGCTGCCCCACCCCCCTCTTCAAGGCAAGATGGCGGGCAGCAGCAGCATTCATTTCTGGTCATGCTGCTGGTTTTTCCTATGTTTGTTGTTTAGTTTTTATTTCTTTGTTTAATTTTTCTATGGGCCCTTGCCAGTAGCCATGGGGGTGCTTACCTCCTCCCCCCTCCCATTTCCCCTTCGCTCACTGTCAGGAATGTGAAATTTCCCTGTCTATCGGAGCACCAGAGCATCTCCTGCTTACCGGAGCCTTGGAGCCTCCCTGCCTCTGCGCCCTGGGCTCGTCACCCACATGGAACATGTTCGTCTGCCTTTGCACCTGGGTCCCCTGCCTGTTGGACCCTTGGAGCCTGCCCGTCTCTGCGGTTGCCTTTGCGCCTTGGGTTCCTTGCCAGCTGGGGCTCGGCACCTGCTCGCCCCCACGTCCCGGCTCCTCATACTTCAGAGCCTTGAAGTTCATCTGCCCCCGCGTTGTGGGCTCCTGGAGCACGGCTTGCTTCTCCTCTGGCTGCCCGCCTGCGGTGTGGACTTCTAGAGCAGATGTGGAGGGCCAGCTGACTGGCGGACCCCCTGCAGACCCTCTGCTGTCTCCCCCCTGGTGGCGGCTTGACCTGGAGATGGCGACTCCGGAAGTTTCCAGCTGCATTTGCCTGGGCCCGGAGAGCCCGCTTGGGGTTGGAGGTAGCGACCCTGGTCTGTTGGTGGTGGGCGGAGGCAGCTGTTTCTAACTGAAGGCGACGGCCCCGGAGATCCTTCTACGGGGCTCCTCTCATACCAGAGGCGATGATCCTGCTTGGAGAAGGCTGGAGATGATGTCCCCCCCCAGAGGCTACAGATGTGGAGGCCCTTCCATCGGGACCCCTTGACCCAGAGGCATTGCCCACCCTCAGGAGTGGCTTCCATCATGGCCCCTGTGGGAACCATCTTGGCCAGAGGTGGGGGCCCCGGTTTGGAGTTTGTGGCCGAGTTGAGGTCTGTCTTCCAACGGGCCTGCTGGAGACTGTCTGGCTGGTCAGAGCGCCGGTGCCAATGGAGCCGTCTCAGACCAGCACCCAAGGTGCCTCAGCGGAGCCACCTGTCGAGGCCCTGGTCCATGGAGACATTCGGTGGACTTGGAAGATCCAACCGTTGGGCTGGGCGCTAGCGGCTTGCACTGGATGTTAGCATCTCAAAATGGCATCAGGGGATTTTTTTCTCACCCCCCTTCGGCAACAGACTTGGCAGCTCCCCTTGATTTTTCGAGTGCCACTTACTTGCTGGGAAAAGACCACATCCCCCCCATCCTCCATTTCCCCCTCCTTTATCACCTTCCCTCCTTCACTCCATCTGACCACTGGCCGACTGGCCCATACTACGTTATATTTTATTCCATATTATTTTTTATCCTTATTGTTCTGTATTATATTTTCTGGTTTAGTTGTACTTTGTATTTTGTATTATCTATTGTATTTGATTTGGGTTTTTTTTAGGTCACCATGCTGGCAGGGACTTCTTTTCCTGTGGTGTCTGGCCATGGGAGGTACGCTTTGAGCGGGGAAATTCGTTGGATGAGAAGAACTCGGGGCTGGCAGTTGGTGCCTGTCCCCCATTCTGATCCCCCGTTCACCAACACGTATCAGTGGGCCACTTTGCCAGGGGTTCCCCAGGGGTTGGCAATCTCCCCCATGCTGTTCAACATTTACATCAGGCCACTGGCTGATGTCACCAGGAGATTTAGAGTTCGCTGATATCAGTATGCTGATGATACACAGCTCTATCTCTCGTTTTCTACCTCTGCAGTGGAGGCAGTGTGCACCCTTGACCTGTGCCTGGAGGCGGTTTTGGACTGGACCAGGACTAACTGGCTCAAACTGAATCCGGAGAAGACTGAGGTACTGTTCTTTGGGGCGCACTTGTCTGGATATAATGGTCCCCTCCCTAGTCTAGGGGGAGTCTCCTTCCAGCCTACGGACAAGGCTAGGAATCTGGGTGTGGTCCTGGACTCGGCCCTCTCCCTGGAAGCCCAGGTGATGGCCATCTCCAGGGCCGCTTTTTTCCACCTCCACAGGATCGCCCAGATCCGCCCATACCTTGATGAGTCCTCCCTGAGGACTGTTGTGCAGGCTCTCGTGATCTTGAGGATTGATTACGTGGGGTTGCCCTTGACCCTTGTCTGGAGATTCCAGTGGGTGCAGAATGTGGCAGCCAGACTGGTGGTGGGTGCCCGTAAACACGATCACATCACCCCAGTTCTGGCTCGCCTGCATTGGCTATCCATGGCTCTCCGGATAAGGTTCAAGGTCCTGGTTTTGGTTTTCAAAGCCCTCCACAGCTTGGGTCCTGAATACCTGTCGGAGCGTATTTATTTATTTATTTATTTATTTATTTATTTATTTATTTATTTTAGGACTTATATACCACCCGTCTTCCTGGTGGGGAACTCCGAGCGGTTTACAGCATTTAAAAAGACAACCTCTCCCAGAGGTTAACTGAGGCCAGGCCCACTCGAATGTTGCAGATGCGCTCACTCAGGAAAGCATGGAGGTCAGCTACGCGCAGCCGCGCCTTCTCCGTTGTGGGCCCATCATTATGGAACCACCTTCCGAGTGAGCTGTGCCTTGCACAGTCCCTGCCCGCCTTCAAAAAGGCCTTGAAAACCATGATTGGGAGGCATACGGTGACCTACTTTAACTTTATGTTTTTTCCCCTCTAATCTCCTCCCGCCCCCCGATGTATCTTGCCCAGGGTTCCCCCCTTTTTATCTGTATTTTGAGGTTTTTCACCTGTATATTGATGTCTTTTTTACTTGTAAACTGTCCAGAGTTCCAGTTTGGAAGATGGGTGGTATAAAAATGAAACAAATAAATAACAAATAATAATGTGGATTCAGCAGAGTTGCCACATCAGGAGTGCTTCCATTCCCTTGGAATGTGGATTCTGGACCCAAATGAAGACTCTGGCTAGGCCTCATCCCAGCTATCTGAATCAGATCCCATCAAATGTATATC
>JAHTLZ010000016.1:21211225-21229422 GCA_023846285.1 Phrynocephalus versicolor | reverse complement strand
AGAGAGAGAGAGAGAGAGAGAGAGAGAGAGAGAGAGAGAGAGAGAGAGAATCTATCTGTTTTGAAAGGGTTAGAAAAGGGATGTTTTGACCTTTTCAGGGCACTTTCAGGTTAAGATTTCAAATAAGGTTAATCCATGATTTGTTGCTTCTGCTGAGGTTATCAAGTACCCTTTACTTGAACTGGATGCCAATTGTCTAGACAATCCTGATGAAAGCTGATTTTCTACGATAAGCCCATTTTCTGTATGGCATCTACTGCACTGTCACTATTAAGCCAAAACAGTATTTTTAACATTTACTGCCCATGCTGTACCTGCCCAATTCCTCTTTTCATCCTCCAGTAGCTGTCCCTATCCTCTTATGTCTATTGCTTATAGAGCAGCACAGGTATACATGGCCCTTGCAACACAAATACATGGTGCTCATTCTGAGCAGCTTAAAGCTTAAGACTCGCTTGCTTAGCTGAACCTATGCGTGTTTACCATGAAGTGAACTGTATTCCAGAGGGCTTGCTCACAAGGAAGTGTGCTACAGCAATGCTCCTGTAGTTCTTAAGCCAATAGACATCTCACTGCATCCCGGGGCGTGACAGAATATGAGAGGAACTATAGGAAACTGATCTTTCAAACTGGACTTTTGACTGTCACTTTTGGTTCATTTCTTTGAAATATATATCTGCTATTGTTGAAATTCCTGCTTGCTATCCTCACTCAAAATTATGAAAGGACAGCTGGCAAAACTGGTGAAGAGGTCACATGGATGCACCATCAGGAACCTAGCAGTTTGTAGAAGAGAGAGAATGAAGATCACTAGCATCCTGTGAATCGAGAGCAGAGACTGGGTATCAAGGTCTGATGCCCAAACATCTTCCTAAGAGTATAAGGATTTTATAGACCTCTAAGGAAAAATGAGTTATTTTAACACTCTCTGGGCACGAAATTTGATATGGAAAAGTCTTAGCTTAAAAGTAGGAATTAGATCAGGTGGGAAAGAGGGGTGCTTGACATTTGAAAGGTTTACTCTTCAGTGGTGGGCATCATTGCGCCGCCCAGAGTTCCTACGGGAAGATGGGCGGGGTATAAATCTAAGAATGAATGAATGAATGAATGAATGAATGAATGAATAAATAAATAAATAAATAAATAAATAAATAAATAAAGACTTTTATTTTCTGTTTTTGTACAAAACAAAATTTTAAAATCTTTGAACTAGACATGGCGCCCTGTGCCATGTCATCTAAGTCATCAGTGCAGCACTCAAAGCACAATGTGTCCAGCTTCCCAACTCCTCTTGCCAGCTTGGCCACTGATCTGCCGTCACTCACTGCTGCTTCCCTCCCTATTTCATGATATTCCATTTGGGCAGGAGAACAGATGCCTCCTCCAGCAGCTGTCCACTCACAGCCCGTGCTGGAGGAATCCCTTCCCTACCTTGTCATCTAGTGACTGGGCAGCTCAGGCAGGTCATTTTAAGAATCACAGAAAACTGCTGAGCCAAATAATAATTTAAAAAGTGAAAGCATTGATGGAGCCAATTTTCATCTCTCCAGGGAAAGAGTTTCATCTCTTAAATGCCACCAGAGAAAGTAGTGTATAAGACCTGAAATTGTTGAAGTTCAAAGAACTTCACAGCAACTTGACAACTTAGAATGCATGATGGCCAAACAAGACACAACACTAACTGTTTTAGTGCAATATGTGGAAATATATTAAAAATGTAAATAAAAGGAGGGCTGAGCAAATAGAAGGATTGCAAGAGATGGGAGAGCGACAACTAATCTTTCCTCCATTTTTTCAGGAAAACAAAGGGAAGTTGATCACTCTAGATCCCCTCTTGCAGAGGGAAGGAAGGTTCCACTGGTATTTAAAGGATCTTCCTTGCAAAATATATATTTACAAGATAGAGTCACAGCGGGTGGGTTTGCTCTGCCAAATCTTGGTTTGTATTATAAAGTTGCTGCCATGATCTGAATTAAAGACTGGATCACAATGTCCAGTCACAGAATTCTGTGCCTGGAAGGACATGATTTAGATAACGGATGGCACCACTACCTTTGGAACAAGAATAACCCACCAACTCTTTTTAAAAAGCATTGAATAAGAAATGCCTTGATTAAGATCTGGTTGCCCTCAAAGGCTTTAATGTATAATAAAGCTCCACGTTGGCTATCTCCTAGTGAAGCTATATCCGGCCCTATGTCGGATATGACAACTAAATCTTTAAATTGTTAAACAAAGATCAAACTCTGAAGTCCTTAAATCAACTGACATTAGAGGGCTATAAAATAAACTGGTGGAACTATCAACAGATATATTCTCATTATAAAAATATAATGAAAGAAACTGGTTTTATGGTAAATGAGATAGCCCTTGACAAAAAATTCTTCTCAGATGGGAAGAAAGCTCTTGGTAAATTTTATAATTCTTTGTTAGACTTGAAAACTAGTGAAATAATGGTTAAAGATTGTATGATTAGATGGGTGGAAAATTTTGGTTATCCAATGCATCTGGATAAATGGAATTCTCTATGGAAAACAGTTAAACAGTTCAAAGCTGTATCCTATTAAAAAACTGTTATAAGCTGTTTTACAGGTGGCACCTTTCTCCGCATTGTTTGTCCAAAATGTATAACTGCAGTTCAAGGTGTTGGAAGTGTAAAAAGAATCCGGGAACGTTTTATCATATGTGGTGGACATGTAAAGAAGCAATCACTTATTAGTCTATGGTAAAGAATTTTATAGAGAGAGCTCTAAAAACCAAACTAGATTTTAAACCAGAGCTCTTTTTACTTAATATATCAGACAGGTGTGTTTCACAGAATCAGAACTATGTAATACAACACATAATTATAACTACTAGGATTCTGTATGCATAGTTTTGGAAACAAGCTGAAATTCCAGCAGAGGAAGAGCTGTATTGTAAGAGAAGAGACTGCATGGAAATCGATAAGCTTGCTAGCTATCTGAAAGGAGATTGCGAAGAACTTTTTACAAGAAGATGGCAAGGTGTGGCAGGTGAACTTGATAACCATTAAGTTGTATACACCCAACGATATACAGCACTAGTTTTGTACTCAATAGTGCTTGGTATTTGTTTTTTCAAACTGTATCCAATGTACCTACTGTCCCTTATCTTCCCCTTCCCCTTCCCCTTCCCCTTCCCCCTTTCCCTCCCTTCTCTTTTTCCTACTCCTTACCTTTTACTCTATATTTTAAAGAAGCCAATAAAACCTTAAAAAAATAAAGGATCTTCCTTGCCAATTTGCCCCACCAGGTGACTGAGATTTGCACTGCTATAAATATAGACTTTACAGTAATACCTTGGTTTACATGTACAATGGTACCTCAGTTTAAGTAATAAATTCATTCTCTGAGCTGTTTCATATTGCAAAAAAATTGTAAACCGAAACACAGTTTCCTGTATTCCATTCCAGACATCAGAAAAAAAGGCAAATGGGGCATCCCATTTTAAAAAAAAATTAACCGAGGCATCCCCATTCCTTTTGTCATGTGAAAATCACATGCCAACTTTTAATGCCTTACAAAAAAATATAAACTGAAGAAAAATTCTTAAACTGAGGCATCTTCATTTCCAATAATTTATTTTCTTAAACCGATTATTTTGTTAACTGAGGCATTATTAAACCGAGGTACCACTGTACCTTGGTTTAAGAGTGTTTTGCAAGACAAGCATTTCTTCTAAATTTTGACTTGATCAATGAGCAACGTCTTGCAATACAAGCACTGAAGGAGGTCACATGATCACAAGTGAGCCAGTGGTTCTTCTCTCTCCCCCCCTGCTGGATTGTGGGTGATTGTCTGGCGTGTTCCCTCTCAGGCAAGCCTCAAAAGCAGAGGGAGTAGAGAGGAATTGAGTTCTCCCTTGTACCAACCATGACGTTTTTCAATGGAGAGTGCAGGTTAGGGGTTTGTGTTTTTTTTAATACATATTTCTTTTGCTTCAGCATCCAGGCTAATATACAAAAAGAGACTTCCAGCAGGGTAATGTTGCTGTGATCAGAATTTCATGATGGTAACAAAAGAGCAAAGAGAGGAAAAGAGGCAAAGGCAGACTACCAATGTTTTGCTGAAAACCCATATAATTGGTAAAACAAGATGCCCCTACTCTTTGCTTACTAATGATGTAGGGTAGAAGATTCTGAGTGTTTAATAAAAAAGTAACCTTTCCCAATTGTTGTGTATCTATGACAGGAATTAAGCCATTTAAGTTTTCCTTCCCTGATATGATTCACATGAAGTAATAAGATTCACTTCCAGCCATCCATTAACCCAGCATTGTAGACGATATCTAATAGCATTAGTTCTGTTGCAGTAATTTCTTCAATAGTGGTTCATTACCATCACTTAACAACTGCCTTCTGGCCTCTAATTAATTACCTTGTTTCTGACTGTTGATGAAGGGAAAATACTGTCCAGGGCATTGTTTGCTCAATTACCCAAAAGCTCCAGACAAATGCTCAGAAATTAATGCATACCGTCCTATGAATTTCATTGTGCTTTAAAACAGAGGTTCCCAAGCCTGCATGTTTTGTTCTTTTTGACCCAGGTGATGTTGATTTGTTTATTTGAATCAGCAGCATCAGGGTAGCTGGTAACACTATCAATCATTTATCATTTCAAACTGCATGTGAAGTAGAGCAGCTATCCCAAAGATGAGAGCAAAAGGGATACATTGCAGAACCTAGAAGTAAAATATTAACATGTAATAGAACTGCAAGCAACATGCTACATGCAGTGGTGACACGGACAAAATCATTTTCCTTTTTGCAAATACAGTATGAGGAAATGTTGTTGACGGAGAGAACATCTTGGACTATGTTAATTGCAGACGTCTAATTTGCCCCTCAGTCTGGTCCATTGGCTGATACTGAGGGTAGGCCCAAGGAGATGTTTTTGGCAGAATTGTATAGTTCATGAGGCTTACCCCTTGCCCCCTGGACTAGCCCACTGCTCTCAA
Organism: Phrynocephalus versicolor; assembly: GCA_023846285.1. Taxonomy (NCBI): domain Eukaryota; kingdom Metazoa; phylum Chordata; class Lepidosauria; order Squamata; family Agamidae; genus Phrynocephalus; species Phrynocephalus versicolor. The sequence continues at coordinate 21,224,445 of JAHTLZ010000016.1, read as the reverse complement.
CAAGGCACAATGCAGACATCAGCAGCAACATGGCACTGCAGAGCTTCTGCAGAAAGAAAGAGGTGCTATTCCCTCTATGATCTCAGGCAGCAAAAATGTCTTACCCTGGGAGGTGTTCTCTTGGTACGGTTGGTCCTTTTGCTGTAGGAAATATGTGTGATTTTTCAGGAAGCCATTTGGGGCATTTAGCGCTCAGAGTAAGACTATACCGCTGCTGAGAAGACTGTCACATGAGATGCAGGAAGCATTCTCCTCAGAATCAGCAGCCTTTCCCATCTGATTTTCTTTCAGCAGGAACAGAATAGAATTTTCGATGCAAACAATTCCCTGCCCACCTTATATCAAGGGCACAACATTTAGGTTCACCGTAATTTGAGGAATGAGCATGTGAGAAAGATGCTTGGCAGAGGTTCTCAATAATCTTTTAGTTTTTTTCAAGTTAACCAGAGGTGAGAGATGTGTATAATTAACATGGCAAGAAAGATCTCATGATGGGAAGCAAAATGAACCTTGAGGAGTTCTTTCTTACGCCAGTTCTTTCAAACAGACAGAACCAGTTGTCTCTCCTTCCACATTGTCCATGCATTTGAAACACTGTGAATCTTGCTATGGAGGTGTTACTAATCTCACCTACTACAAAACAATTACAACCAGCTGATCATCTGAAAGGGAGAACTCAGGTGTAGAAGAGAATGAACTAGCATTTTAAAAACTTCATGCAGGATATAGAATTAGGGATAAGTAGTGTGTTAATCATTGGTTTTGCTGATGATCAAAGAATTTAGGAAGCAAGAAGAAATGGATCATGAGGAACCTCCAGAACTGGGATAAAAGGCATGGAAAGGCCAATGAGATGCATATAAGTCAATGCCAGATGTACACATTTTTCCAGGAGGCAAACATCTGCACTGCCACCCCATTGAGAGTGAACTTCAAGCAATACATTGTATAGCCTTGCATTTCAAATGTTAATCTTATTTGAGGAGGGCTAGCCCTCCAAAGGTCATAATCCCAATTTTGTTTTCTTGAGCTCTAAAACAAATGTAATCGGCACTGCAATGACATTACCAGCAGTCACCAGTTAGGTATGTTATTTGCATTGCCTAGTTTGCTACTCGCTTTCCTCTCTTGAAAGGTCTAGTGCACTTAAAACTTAGACTGAAAAAAGGTATTTTACTTTGCAGTTCAGAGCTAGAGATGGGCACGACTCAAAAAAAAAAAAAAGGTTTTTCGTTTTTCGTTTTTCGTTGAGGGGTCCGTTTCGGTTCGTTTTTGTTTTCGTTGGGTTTTTCCGCAAATTTTTCATTTTCGTTTAGTTACCTAACGAAAACGAAAATGAAAAATTTCTGTTTCGTTAGCATTCTTTTCAGTTCAATGTGTTTGCTGCAACGAAAATGAAAAACACAGCAAAATTTTTCGTTTCGTTTCCGTTTCCATTTTGTTTTTGAAAATTTTTCATTTTCGTTTTGCTACCTAATGAAAACGAAAAAACGAAAACGGAAATGAAAATTTCGTTGAGTCGTGCCCATCTCTATTCGGAGCTGTTAAAAGAGAATACAGTACCATGATTTCAGTGCTTCACTTCATCTGATCTGGAACTTTTGCAGATGAGTTTCAAATGTCTCTGGGTGGGTTACAATTCAAAATTAAAATTAACAATTAAAAGCAATTAAAAACATTGGTGCAGTGGTTAAATGAATGTACTGTAGCTAAAATTGTGACCACAACCTGGGGTTCAATCCCAGGTAGCCGGCTCATGGTTGACTCAGCCTTCCATCTTTCCGAGGTCGGTAAAATGAGTACCCAGCTTGCTGGGGGGGGGGATGTGTAGCCTGCCCACTGTAAATAAACTGTAAACTGCCCAGAGACTACTTGAAGTGTGTATGGGGCGATATATAAGCAGAACACTTTGCTTTTTGCTTTGAAAAACCAATGAACAATTAAAAGCAATACACTGAAATTGCCATCAGGAACCACTCTCTATGTTATATCATTTAAAAATATTCTGGAACAGAAAGTTTTTTACCTGAAACCAAACTGTCATCAATGTTGGCACAAGGTGGATTTCACTCAGGAGGGCACCCCAGAGCTTTGGGGCTGCCACCAAAAAGGCCCTGTTCCTACAAGCCATCCCTCTCACCTCTTGAGTGATGGCTGTTTCAAAAGGGCCCCCTGACTAGATCTTAATTGCCAGGTAGGTTCATATGGAAGGTGGTGGTCCTTCAGGCATCTAGGACCTAAACTGTTAAGGACAAGTATATGTGGCTATACTTGTCCTTTTCACATTATCCTTACAACTAGGGGTAAGTGAGTAGCAACTGTATTCAAATATTTGCTGCCAGACTCTTCTAATAGCATAGCAGCAGCAGTGCGTGACAGAAATTTCTAAATAGTGGACCTGCTTCAGAGCCACTCTGAATCAAGTTCCCCCTCCTTGTATTTGTGTATGTGTTCATTTGCTGGTTAGCCTGAAAAAAACAAAAAAGGGCATGAATGGAGAATATGGTAGGCTATGACCTGGGGTAGGAAGTGTTATGCAGTGCCAACCATTTGGGGATTGTTGTAGACTTGAAATAAAACTCTCAGCAGTAAGCTTACATTTTAGATAGCCACACATTTTTCTGATATGGAAATGAGTCCTCATCCAGATTAGTGTCAGGAAAGGCATAAGTGGGCAGACCACAGTGAATGGCAAAACGGCAGCAGTGCTTGGGAGAAAAATCCAAAAGTGGGCAGGTGGTGTAGGTGATCCTTCCAGAAATGTGCTAGTGATGAGAATATGTACCAAAATAAACAGAAGAGTATGTATAGATTGAGAAACACTTGGTTCTTCTTACATTGGCCAACAGACTGCAAGACTAGCAGTCACTGGCATTTCCTTACTCTGTATCAATAAGGAGAAACCAAAAAAGTAGAAGAGGGAAGGGACAGTTTTTGGCACTATTTTGACCTATCCAATCAGAGCCCAAACAAGTACAGATTGTTTCAGTCTGTTGACTGATATTGGTCTACCTCTGTGTTGTTTTTTAAAGAACAGATCCATCCATCCCCACTTGCCCTCCCTCTTCCCCCATAATCATCATGATCGTCACAATCATGTATGGTCAAGTCAATTCTGACCTATGGTGACTTTTTCTGGGTTTTCCAGATGATAGAGAATACTCAGAAGTGGTTTACTGTTCCCTTTATCTGGGGCTCTCTAGGACTGGGCAGGTTACTCAAAGCCTCTGGTTCTATTTGCAGGAGGCTCACTGGAAAATTAATCTCCCAACCTCAGGCTCCGTGGCCAGATACCTAAACCGCTGAACTATCCACCCCAGAATAATCCTGAGAGTGGAACACCAAAAATGTGAATGGAGGAAAACAAAGAAAATGCACAAAGGTGAAAATAAAGGCAACAATGGAGGAAGAAGCAGTTTGCTGACTGGAACCAGTGGTGATAGGAGCAGCTGAGTGGGGAAGAAAATTTCCCTTTTACCCACAAGTGGTGCAAGGCAACAGGAGACACAGAGAGCACCACAGCAAGCATATAACACATTTTAAATGTACTGTTTTATGTTTGTACCTTAATTTAATTTAATTGCTTGATGTTAGTATCTTAACGAAATTTGAGTTATTTGATTTAATTGTTACATTTATGTTATTTGCAGTGTTTTAAACTGCTCCAAGTGGCCTTGCTGCCAGATGGATAGTATACAAACAAACAAACAAACACATGAGGTTGCTGACTGGCTGGACAATGGCAAAGCAGACAAAATCTTCTTTCTTATGGTTCCTTACAAATGAACCAGATTTGGCCTGGACAAGTCTTTTGTAATGGTTCACCTTAAAAAAGAGGATTTAGGTTTTTCAGCATACTTCTGGCTGACATATAGAAAGGAGATATATTGGATGGGAACTATTTTTATAAAGGAATTAGGAATTCTGTCTTTTGAAATGCTTAGAAATCAAGTAATTTGGTTAGATTAGTACTGGGTGTGTCCCCCCCCCCCTTAATTTTTGACCAGTGCCCCTTGATTCTCCTGTGATCAAATTTCCTCTCTGCATTTGCACTTGTATTTTCAGTGCTAGCTACAGCTCAAAGGGAAGGGCGGCGAAGATCAGTTTGGAGGCAAAAGGGAAAAAGTCTATAGCAAGGAACATGATGATCAGAAGATCTAATTCAGTGACCTGGAATGCAATCAGGAATGTCTGGATTCCTTTTTCAAACAGTGTTGATAAATGTTAATCGAGAATCTTGTGCACTTTGCAATGCCTTCAAATGACATTCATAGGAACTTGTATACTCTCCCTATTCATTGATCTAATCACAAAACACATCCAGTTAACTTTGAAAGGCCATTCGCTGTTATGACAGCAGAGCAGCCCTGCATACTTTTAAAAGCTTCTTAATTCTTACAGATTGTTCTCTTTGCATCACAAGAAACCCGGCTGACACTGTTATGCAGTGTGAACAAAATGTCACAGCAAGTTCCACAGCTGCAACCCTAAAGGATAATGAAAACCTGGTGACATCTAGATGACAATCCTCCAAAGACATCCAAATGGAAAATCCTGGCTTCTCCTTTCTAGCAGTGCTGCAACGCTTTGAATCCGCAAGAACTGAACATCAATAGCAAGAGTCTGCAAATGTAAGCACTTTGCAAAATGTGCCTGTTTGGGATAGCAGGCAATTAAACCATTTCCCTTTCAACTGTGTTCAAAGAATTTTGAAATATATAGGTGCACTATAATATTGTATGTTGATTTTCATGCAGTGACTTCCTTTGTAAACATTCCATTGAAAGTACTGTAATTTCCTGAGCAAATGTGAGGGCGATATTTGCCAGTATCTAAGTCGTTATTATGGCTTTAAACCACCATAGGAGTAGATTCACTGCACCCTTTACTAAGAACTTGGAAAAGTTATTAAGTCCTATTCCGCCTGGGGATTTGGGTAGCTATAGTCAAAAAACAACTCTTCTAAGCTCTCAGCATACCCAACTTGTTGAACTAGTTACTTCCCCTTGGCTGGCAGGACAGAGTATAAAACTTTGAGAAAGAAATATATTTTTAAAAACAATTTCTAAAGAAACGCATTATATTTGGGTTGTACCGCCCAAAGCAACCTTTGGACCTAGATGGCTATGATATAGAAAGGAAGGAAGGAAGGAAGGAAGGAAGGAAGGAAGGAAGGAAGGAAGGGATAGACCTTAAAATGAATCAACCATACCAACAGATATTGCAGGTTCGTAGGCGATTCATCTCTTTGTATTCATCAGTTCCAGAGACCCCGATTCATATGAAGGGACAGATTTCCCCCCATTTAATTTGTCCCTTTGTTGAGCTTCCCTCTCTGCCTATGCCCCCATGGATTAACTGTTCCTCGAAGGCATAGGCGGGAAGGAGGGGGAGATCCCTTCCCAGAGCAAAGGCAAGGCATTATCTATCTGATTGATAGGGTGATCAGATAGATAGCACTTTGCCTGGGCTCTGGGAAGGAATTCTCCCAGTGGAAAATCCTTTCCTGTAATCCAGGAAGGCCTGGCTGAATTCCCCTCCTTTTAAAAAGACAGCTCATATTGTGAGGTGGGCACCCACGGGGTGCTAGTCCTGTGACGATAATGGTGATGGTGGCTATGGCTGCTTCAAACAAACAAACAAATAAAAAAGTAGGGAGGCGATGGGGGTGCTTTGGAGGAAGGAAGCTCTTTTCTTTCTTTCTTTTTAAAAAGCACGTGGGTTGTCGGTTCACCAATGGGGGACTGTCAACCTTGACGAACCACGAACCACAACGAACCACCATTTTGCAGATCTTCCCCATCTCTAGTAATAACACTGGAATAATTTCCAGCCGGAAAAGAACATACAGTGGTACCTTGTATAACAGACAGCTTGTATAACAGAAAATTTGTACAACATAAAAAATTCCAGAGATAGGGGAAATTTGCTTAACATAATTGCCTATGGGGAAAATCCGTACAACATAAAAATGGGATTACTCTGCTTTCAATGCATTCCTATGGGAATTTGTATAAAGGAAAATTTGCTTAACATAATTTCATTTGGAACGAATTAATTCCTTTATACAAGGTACCACTGTACTTTCTATCTCCCCGAACACAAGCCAAGCATCCACCTTAATTTACCTCCTGTTCCCCCTGCTACTAATTATGCCGCACAAATTCCAGATTCAACATGGGCTTTCTTGCAGGGTCCCTTTGCTATGTTACTGCCCTTGGGTTCTCTGCTCTATTCTGTAGTCACTTTGGAAATGTACAAGTATCTTTGATTCTGTTGGTATTTACACATTTGTCCAAATAATCTCTGTTGAAAACTGTGTGCAGGCAATTCAGCACACATCCTTTACAGCAATGTAAGTGAGAAAATGAATGAGGTAATACGTAGCAAATTTTGTTTAATGTATTATTATAAGCACTCAAAAAGGAACACATGGGAGATAATGACAAAATGTGTCAGAGTTATTTTTTCTATTAATGCCAAGCACTCAAATTAACAGTTCTAGCAAATAAATTGCAAGTGATCTGGATGCTAAAATATGTTCACACAATTCCTTCAGCAGCTCATTTCAAATAAAGATCAAATACATACAAATGAGCAACTCTTCAAAGATAATTAACGAAGAAAAATAATGGGTGAATGATCACAATGAATGGATCAGGCAGGGTATGCTGGGGATTTTTTTTATTGCAGATGTACTCTAAAGAGGCTCCCAAAGAACCAAGATTGTACTGTAGTTCTGAACTTTCGAATTAGTTAGTTTGTTTTTTACATTAAAAATCAATCTTGGGGAAATGGAGACATGTAAGATATTTGACTGCTGAGGAAGATGACTGAATAAAACACAAATGCAGGATTACCACTGAACATTAAGAAGACAAAAATGACTAAATAAAGAAATCAAAATGCTGACAGGTCTTCTAAACAAACTGTTATCAATGGAGAGAGGTGTCCTATGGCCCCCTGGAGAGCCCTGGCACATTTGAACGGGGGCATAGGCTCAAAGCACACAACCTTTTAAGGTTTTTTATGTGATTTATGTAATCCAAATTTGGCCTAAACTCCTTTCATATTGTGTTTATGGTCATGATTTTTTAAAAGGCTAAGAATGGCTGTTCTGGATCTTGAGTCCCTTTCCAGTCAAAATGAAGGTTGCAGCCAATAAAGCAGAAAGCAGAAATTTGGAAGGACAACTATGAATGAAAAACAAACATGTATTTATTTACAAGTGGGATGTTGTATCACTAAGACCAATGACAAGACAATTTGTTCTGTGGTATTCATGATTACAATGAATGGATGTGAAAGCTGAACAAATCAAGAAAGCAGATGGCAGTGGTGTGTGTGTGTGTGTGTGTGTGTGTGTGTGTGTGTGTGTGTGTGTGTGTGTGTGTTTTGCATAGTGGTGAGTCTTATGCATATCACGGACAGCCTGAAAGAAAAATAATTCAGTTGGAGCTGAAATGAAGTCTGGACTCTAACTGGAAGCTAAAATGATATAACCAAGGTTTGGACATATCATGAGAAAACAAGAGTCACTGGAAAAAAAGAGGACTGTGCTATTTATAGTGGAAAGCATTCCAAAAAGCAGAATATCTAAAGTGAGATTGATATAGTTTTCTAACCCTGAGCAGGACTGAAATAGGGACTTTCGGGATCATTAATTCATAGGGCTATCATAATTTGGAGGTGATTAGATAATAGTACATTTATTGTTGTATTTATATCCCGCCTATCTTCAAATTTGAACTAGTCTAGGCGGCTCACAATGTGTCGAGCATATGCGACAATACAAAACAAACAGTAAGCAATTAGAGCAAATACAAACAAGCAATAAATTAAATATAGGTAAAACAGTTTAAAAACAGTTATGGTGAACCCGCGCCCCAGAGTCGCCAGTAGTGTAAAGCGAGAAACAGTAAAAGTTTCTGGATGGCGGGGGGGGGGGAAATTAAAGGTCGCCGTAGGTCTCGCGAAAGAGGAGTGTTTTTAAAGCTTTGCGGAAGGCCGGCAGGGACTCTGCAGAGCGCACTTCATTAGGGATGGAATTCCACAAGGAAGGGGCTGACACAGAGAAAGCCCGATTCCGCGTTAGCGTCTTACGGGCTTCTCGGGGGGTGGCAACCCGAAGCGAGTGCGCTCGCGACTGCCGAACAGGTCGGGCCGAGGTAGATCGCTGGACGATACGCTCCGACAGGTAGTCCGGGCCCAAGCCATACATAAGAACAGCAGAATATTTAGCAAGAAGGCAAGCATCTCCATGCCACTGTTATTTCACAACTAATCTAAGCTGGCAGTGTACGATCTGGCTAAAAAGATAATATAGCAGAAATTTTAGGTTTGTTATTGTTACCCATTCAATGGCATCTCTTTAGGGACATGAGAGACACCGGGTGAAGGCTTCCTGCACTGCTTGGTAACAACTAACAACTTAGGTCTTTGGGAAGACACTGAGGTCATCCACAACATCCCAGTGAGCATGACTGTTGATTATGCTAGATGATGATGATTCTGGCAGTCATAGTCAGAGAGTAGTTTCCCCCTGCTCCCGGATCTCACATTCTGGATACATATCAGTGGCACAGGAAGCAGCTATACCATGAAGTCACCGCACTTCATACTACACTTGCAATTAGAGATGGGCACAAAATGATTTTTTATTTGTTTCATTATTTGTTATTTGTTTCATTACATAACAAAACAAATAATGAACCTAGGAGTAAAATCCAAACGAAACGAAACAAACTGGGAAAAATTGGTTCATTACGTTTTGTTTCATTAATGGTGGTGCATGAAGAAATGAGCTGTTTTTAAATGCTTTAAACAGATGAGAAACACTTCAAAAATATAATTTTAATGCCTGATTATAGCTATTAGGTAGATGCCAGTGATTTAAAATATCTAAAAATGTATTTTTAAAAAGTTTGGTTTTTTAGGGGACAAAATGGCTGCCACATACCTTTGTTAATGGTGGCGAATCTGTGCAGAATAGCATTTTTAAGGTATTAAAACGTCCTGAATATACTTAAAAACCCATTTTTTTCTGCCTGATAATATCTAGCAGGGGGGTGAGGAGTGCTTAAAACGTCTATTTGTGTGTTTTCTCAGATTGCTTTTTGGAGAGTTAAAATTTGTGCAGTTATCAACTTTTTATTTTATTTTTAATTTTTTAAAATGTTTTCCATCTGGCCTGTGGTGTTGGAATGCCCACGCACGGTCAAATGCTTTAAATCGCACAAAGTGGGTAAAAATGAGTAATAAATTAACAAACCAACAAAATATTTTTTTGAAAAAAAAATCATTAAAAATGAAATGAAATGAACCGAAGCCTTAAATGAAACAAAACAAAACAAATCACAATTTTTTTGGTTCGCGCCCATCTCTACTTGCAATCATTTCAAACTGAGGATGGCACTGCAAGCCAGTCATGCAAAGCATTACTAAGGCAAAATGGTCAAACAGGTAGAGGAATAAGACTTTTTAATGGAGCATCAACAGAGCTTCTACAAAGATAAATAGCAGCTTATCAATGGAAAGGAAGGCGGTGTTGCCTGTTGAGACCGTTTATCTGATACATGTATACAACAATAATTTCACTGAAAGGAGTGACATAAGTTGAAAGAATCCAAGCAGGATTGTGAGATCGAAACATTTCTAGTCAGATCTGAGACATAGCATTTCGCTCTCACAAGAAAAGAAGTCTAGTTGCCATATACTCACCTTTCAGATATCTTCACTTGGATGAGGGGCTGTTTGAGAGTGAACAAGGCCTCCTGAGCTGGCTGGAACTCAAGCACTAACATCTTGCCTGCTATGACTAGCTGAGCCAGCCAGCCTAGCCCTACTGGACCACCTCAACACCTGTGAGTGCCTGCCAGAGTGCTTCACAGCCCTTTCAGGCTGAAAACCACCTGTCCCTCTCTTCTGGATTGGTGGCAGAAACTCAGAAGGGAGAGTCAGCAGCATCCGCAGGGGAGGGGCTGTGTGAGACGACCTAGAGCTTTTATTTTTATTTTTATTTTTGGTTCTTTTAGCCCCTTTTTAATGTTTTTTTAATTTTGATTTGATGGCACCTGCCATTCCCCTTACCCTTACATATTAAGCCCTGTTCACTGCCCTTTTATTGCCTCACTGCTATTGTGGGTAGGGTTTGAGGAGAGTTTCTTCCTCTGATCTTGCCCAGCTCACTGCTTGGGTTGAGGCTGGTTCCTGGTTCCTGGCTCCCGGTCTCCTGCTGCTGGTCTTTTGGCTCTGCTCCAGTTTGGAATGATTGCCTCCGACCCCTTGACCTCCCGACCCTGCGCCACTTCAGATGTACTTCCCTTTTCCCACTCTCACTCTTCTTGGCAGTGGTGGCAGCGGTGGCCTCTACTCGAAGGTGTTCCCAGCAGAGTCTGTGAGGTGGGGCTATGGGGGGGGGGTTCGGCCGGCGCTCCCTGGTTGGCCCTTCACCAACACTGTTGGTCTTCACTGATCGGTTTGTCCCCTCCCCCACTATCTAGACCTGTGGAGGAGGCCCTCAGTGGCTTCAGCAGACTCACCTCACCACCTTTGTTCTTCTCAGCAGTGGTGTCGGCCATGGTTTTGGAGACTGCTATATTCCCAGTGGACCAGAGGTGCCTGTGGAGAAGGCTTTGGCAGCTCCAGCGGCTTGTAGCTGGTGTTTTGGCAGTGGTTCTCTAGCCCAGTTCCATGGTGCCGTGGGGTGCCAGTCCTGCGTATCTGCTGCTGGTTGCCTGGGACCTTGGACCCAGCCACACTCCTTCTACGGTTTAGGGTGCCTTTATGCTGCCTGGAACAACCTAATAGTAGAGTGGTGTTGGGGCACCTTCATCCTCAAGTCCATTGGGCATGGACCCTGGTCTTGTTTGAACCATGACCAGACTCTGGGCTTACAGCTTTACTAGCTGATTTATAGGCTGGTGTTATTGGGACTGGTCTAATGCTGCCATCATATATATATATATTTCTTTACATTATTTACATTATATCTTTGTTGTATTTTTTCCTATTTTTTCTTTTTTTTTTATTAGCCATCTTTGTTGGGTTGTATTTGTTCTCATTTTGTACTGGGGGCTAGATTATGCATTGTGGTTGGGTTGGTTTTTTATTGTTATATTTATTTTATTATGTCTTTCCCTCCCCCTTGGTTCCCCTTCCAGCAGTCGCCTAATTCGAGGGTTGCACCCATATTGGTGGTGTTGGGCCAAAGGATGCTATGCTTGGGGCTGCCGGATTGATCAGGTGAGAAGAACTTGGGTCAGGCATTTGGTGCCTGTCCCCCATTCTGATCATCCGGCCCACTGCCACATATTTGGGAGTCATCCCATCCGTTAGTCTGACCTATCCTGTTTGCTGATCAATGCTAGGTCGGTCCATTATAAGATCCCCCTCATCTACGACTTGATCGTGGATGAGCGGGCTGACCTGGCTTGTCTTACTGAGACCTGGGGGGTGCTGAGGGGGAGCCTCTGTCACCCAATTGCGCCCCTGCGTTTCAGGTTCAGCATCAGGGTAGGTTGGAAGGTAAGGAGTGGGGGCATTGTCTACAGGGAAGCTTTTTCTGTCAGCAAAACTGCGGCATTGGTATATCCAGGGTTGGAGTGCCTTCATCTATCAGTGGGACAGTGGGACAGATTTGGGATCGTCCTGGTTTACCATGCTCCTCGTGACCCAGCTCTCTCCCTGCCAGAGCTTACCAAGTTCATCTCCGATGCACTGTGGAGGTCCCTCGCCTTTTGGTGGTTGGTGACTTCAATGTACATCCTGGGACTGGACTGTCGGGGGCAGCTCTGGATATCATGGAGTCCATGACCTCCATGAATCTGTCCCAGCATGTTTCTGACCTCACTCATAGTGCTGGGCACACTCTGGTGTTTTTCTCCTCTGCTGCAGACTCTAATCTGGGGGTGGGGTGAGTGTTCTCTCAGCCCGTGACATGGATAGATGATCATTTGCTGACCTTTTCTCTGTCAATTGGAGTGCCGCCCTGCAGGGAGCCGGGCCCACTTGTTTGGGCCTGACCCCAGAGGCTTCTAGATCCTGTTTCATTCTTGGAAACCTTTGGGGACTTTCCAGATGGCCTGGCTGACAATCCATGGAACACTCTGGTGGACAAGTGGTATGGTGAGTCCACATGGGCCGTTGACCAGATCACCCCTGAGCATCTCCTCTAGTGCTGAGCCCTAAACTCTGTATTGGAGTGGACCAGGTACAACAGTTTGAGCCTGGTCCACTCTGTATTGGAGTGGACCAGGCTCAAACTCAACCCTGAGAAGACCAAGGTACTGTTCCTTTGGCGGGGGCAAACGGATGCTGTGGCCCTCTTCCCAGCTTGGATGGGATCTCCCTCCAGTTGCCTGATAGAGTGAAGAACCTGGGTGTGACCCTGGATTTGGCGCTGTCCTTGGAGTCCCAGGTGGCTGCCGTCTCCTGGGCTGCCTTCTTCCAACTTAGGCTTCTCACCCAGATTCACCCATATTTTGATGGTGGCCTCCTAAGAATGGTTGTGCAAGCTCTGGTCATCTCGAGGATAGATTACTGTTACATGATCTACATAGGGCTTCCCTTGACCCTTATCCGATGATTACAATGGGTGCAGAATGCGGCAGCCAGATTGGTGGTTGGTGCATGAAGGTATGACCACATCACACACATCCTTCTGATCCACCTGCTTTGGCTACCCGTTGCCTCCTGGATAACGTTCAAGATACTGGTTTTGATTTACAAAACCCTCCATGGCTTGGGACCAGCTTATCTGACAGAGTGTATCGTCCCAAGATCTTCTTTAGCCTGGCCCACTAAATCATCCCAAATCCTTATGCTTAGAGTTGCTACCCCCGGGAAGCTCATAAGACCTCTACCCAGAATCATTCCTTTTCTGTGGTGGGTCCCATTTGATGGAATCAGCTTCCCAGCGATATTAGGACTGTAGGGCCCCTCTCAGCCTTTAGGAAGCGATTAAAAACTTGGCTCTTCCAGGCTGCTTTTGGTGGCTAATGGTGGTTTATCCTATTGTTTTCTTTTTTGCCGCCATCATATATCTCATGTTTTTATTGATTTTAATGTTCTGATCGATTGGGTTTGTTTTGTATTTGTTTGTATGGTTGAACTGTATGGATTCTCTTGTTGTGAGCTACTCAGAGTTCCTTCAGGACGTTGGGTGGTATATAAAGATAGATAGATAGATAGATAGATAGATAGATAGATAGATAGATAGA
>JAHTLZ010000016.1:21193647-21211215 GCA_023846285.1 Phrynocephalus versicolor | reverse complement strand
AGATAGATAGATAGATAGATAGATAGATAGATAGATAGATAGATAGATAGATAGATAGATAGATAGATAGATAGATAGACTGAGAAGCTTCACAGGCATATTTTCCAGTAGCATAGTAAAAAAATGAAGAACATATGTGTTATAGCTCATGTCTTGGTTAGCATTTCCTTGCAATTTATTTGCTCTTAAAAGTTGATGTCTCTTGTCTGAAGGCAAACAGACTAGAACAATAAACATTGCAAGAGAGCTGCTGGGGCGGCAGAGTGGGGGGGGGAGAGAAAATAAATGAAAAATGACTGCATTCAACTATTTTTGTTTAACCTACATGTTAAAGGGGGGAAAGATGTGATGCAGATGTGTTAAAGCATTTTTCTATCTGAAAAATATTTAATTTCACAGAAGGGTCATCTATAAATAGCAGTGTTACTTGAAACTGGTTGACCTTATCTTCTTTAACATAGTTCCAGATACAAGCCCCGTCATTTTTTGTTAACTTCAAACCTCTGGCTACCCACTCACAGTGTCTCATGACAATTAGAAAGCCGCAAGCCAGTACACCAGGACTAGGAGAGAGGCCCTGAGTTGAGGACAGAGAGATTTCATGTGCACATGTGAATGTGTGACCTATGACAGAACAATGCACCATTATTTGACTGAATAAATGAATTCACCCCTCAGTAATAGATTAATCGGTGGGTCATAGTTGTTCTTGACTTGATGAACAGCACAAAATATTTCTGCAGTTATGTGCAAGACTTAAGCATTCTTTTTGTTTAATTTTACGATCCAGTGCTGTTCTGGTGACAGCTTTGCACTAAGGTGTAAGTAATTCTGCTAATATCAACTTCAGACATTTTGCAGCTAATTGTGAAAGACGTAACAGACGCATGGATACCACAAGACAGAAAATGGCCTCTTTCTTCAACATCTTTTTTTTTTTAAAGATAATATCCTCTATTATATTCTGTGATAAAATGATAGTGGCCACATTGCATGAGATGCACAGCTGTCTCATAAAACTCAAGATCAAATCATTTAATATTGATAGCATATTGTTAGAAGCTGAGATCAGTTCCACAGAAATTCTAAGCCTGACCAAGCAAACATGACAATGAAGCCCTTGATTACTCCTGAACACCTAGTCAGAAAACAAGTAAGCCAGTTTATAAACCACTGGAGGCAAGAAAGCTAATGATACCATAATAGTTAGATTATTAGAAGCTAATGTAATCATTAGATCATTATATGATTATAATAATAATTAGATCAGTAGGAATGAATTATTACATTTAAGGATGTGTCTCCGGAGACCATGATAATCTACACTAATGTATTTCCAAATGTAAGATAAGGATGTGAAAGTTGGACAGTAAAGAGAGTTGACATGGGGTGGGGGGAGATTTGTTTGAAATGTGGTTCTGGAGGAGAGCTTTGAGAATACCCCTGACTGCCAGAAAGACAAACAAGCCAGTCCTAGATCAAATCAAGCCTGAATTATCTGTGGAGGCAAAAATGTTGAAACTGAGGCTATTTGGGGCTCATCATGAGAAAGCAAGATTTCCTGGAAAAGAAAATAATTCTGGAAAGGTGGAAGACAGCAGGAAAAGAGGAAGACCAAATACGAGATGGGCTGACTCCCTAATAGAAGCCACAGGCTTGAATTTGAAGAAGCTGAGCAGGGTGTTGAGGACATATTGGAGACCCCAGATTCCATAGGATGCAGCCTAGGCAGTTACATGGCTGAAACTACACCTTTGCAACATAGAAAGTACAATTGCACTGAGGTCCTGGATAATTTACAACATGATTATGTAAACAACAACTTGCCACCCCACCCCACCTCGAGAGCTAGCTACTCATTTCTCTAACCTCAGAAGGATAGAAGGCCGGGTGAACCCTGAACTGACTACCTGAATCCATCAGGATCGAACATCGAACTTGGGCCATGAACGAAGGCTTGACAGCAGTACTGCAGATGACTCTGACAGAGAGGTGCATGAGTGGTTGAAGGATGGTGACTTTGCTCTCAGAGCAAACTTCCCTGGATGGCGATGAGAAAGAAAGGGGCATTAGGATTCAAATACCTGAAGGCATGGCTAATTCTGAGTGAGTGGCTGCAAGGTGTGCTTGAGGCACCTGGGCCAGAGAAGGATGAGCCAAGGTGGAAGAAGTTCTTCCCCTTATGGCTGCAGTGGGTTGTGCAACTGCAGTGGGACAAGGTGGGGGGGGGGGGAGAAGGAGGAGGAACAGGATGGGAAGGAGTAAAAATAAAATGGGCTACCCTGGACAGCTGAGAGAAGAAAGAGGAAAGGGGACATGCTTTCTTGACTAGTGGAAAAAAGAGTGGGGAGCCTATGCTCTTCTTGGGAAATGTGGGGACCAATTCCCAACTTGAGATTGATAAATGAGTACAGGTAGTCACCTTTTTTGCTTTGAATGGAGTGGATGAACTGCCTCTGAAAGTACTGAAGGAACTGGTTGAAGAATTCTCAAAACCACTGATAGAAAAATCGATTTCCCCCTTTTCCTTTTCAAAATATTTGTTTTAAACACACATACAGTATATTTATATATTTTCTCTTAAAAGCTTTATGTCAGCATAAGGCACAAAGCAGCTTATCCAGTGCCTTCAGCTATCATGCTGGTGATTAAGGTAAGTGCAACGGATTCTATTCTCTCTGTGTTGCGTGTTAAAAGGTAACATTGCACTCACAAGGAGTGGCTGTGATTTGCATGCGGAAATCAAGTATCAGATACTTTATGATGCAGCTGCAGCATTCCTGCACCTCCCCTATTAACTTGCCAAAATCATTATATTTTAATGATCATAAAATATCACCAAAATCCTTACATGAACTCTGACTAGGTAGGACAAACTCTGGAAGAACCTTACTTGTATATCCTTCTAAAGATGCCAGTTTTACTGGGTGAGGAAAGAACTGACGAGCAAAATAATGCCGTATTGGTTGGGCTTCTGGTTGTTGATATACCTGTGGTCGGACTGAAAACATGTCCTTCCATGGCCTGAAGACACGAATTGCAATCCTTTGCTTGTGTCAGGAGATGTTAACAGTTGTGGGCTAGTGCCAGGGCCATAATTCGCTGTGCTCATGGTCTGCCTCTTGTACTCTGTCAGGACAGAGAGGGAGGTAGGTGCTCCCTCGAACCAAAGCTCTTGGCATTCCACAGCTAGCAGGGTCCGTGGCCAGTGCCCGTGTTGACTAGGATCTAGGATGCTGTAGTCCCCCTCCCCAAACAACTTTCCTAAGCCTGTACGACCATGCCTGACAAGTGTCTACTATGATATTAATACTCCAGTCATCTCTGGGTCCTCCCAAAAAGGATGGGCCTACCACAGTAGCTTGCTTTACTCTCTCAAACCACCTGAGAGAGCACTAGTGTTCAGCAGATATGGTTGCCAAGCAACCCTCATTATTTTTCTGTTACTAAAAATGATCTGACTGGACTTGACCTTAGTCTTACATTAAGGGCACCCCTGAAGCTTTTCCCAAAATAAATAAATTCTGTCAAAATGCCAGAAACAAAATTCTGTCATTATTCTGAGATTTTGCAACCCATTAGGCCAGAATACGATCCAGGGCCTTTAGGTTTCCCTGGGGATCAAGGCATACATTACAAACTGCTGATCTGCTTCATTTATAACTAAAAAAACCCCATATTTCATATTTTACTGCCTGTAATTCATAGTGTATTCAAGATGAGTTAAAGCACAATGCACGTTATGCTATATTTAGGGAAATATATAGACCTAAAGCCAGTGCTGTTTTGTTTAACGATAGTAGGATTATTAAGCACAACAACAGAACAACTACCAGTGCCACCATTGTGCCTTAAGATCACTGCCACTGCACAAACACAGCAGATTAAGGAACTGAGAAGTTTTGGGGTTGCCAGTGCCACTTTACCCAAGAAATCTGAGGACAAGGCAATGTGTACAGAAGAATGTGTACTGATGCTCAAGCATGCCACATCTGTTCCTGGTTTATCACTGTCTTGTTTATGAAACCAGGGAAGCATGGGCATCCGTCTACCACATGGACAAAGCAGCAGCAGGAAAAAACAGAAACAAAAAAACCTGTGGCCATTTAAAGCAAAGTGTTCTGCTCATATACCTCCCCATACCACTTCAAGTAGTCTCTGCACGGTTTACAGTTTAATTATGCAGGCTGTACATTGCCCCCCCCGCCCGCCCCCAGCAAGCTGGGTACTCAATTTACCAACCTTAGAAGGATGGAAGGCTGAGTCAACCATGAGCTGGCCACCAGGGATTGAACCCCAGGTCGTGAGCACAGTTTTACCTACAATACAGGCATTTAACCACTGTGTCACAAGGCTCTAAGAAGGAGCTGGCAACTCTAAATGAAGACATATGTACATGAAATGAATTTCACCTTGAGAGCCAACTCTACCCCATATAAATCACATGGATCACACCATCTCTTACAACAGGCATGAATAACTTTTATTCTCCATATGTTTATAACTCATTTCAGTCTTGCCCTCTACAGAAAAGTGTAAAGGATTGTGACTTTGTGAGAGTTGTGGGCTACACCCCAAAATTGCAGTACACTCACAAAAATAAATAAATAAATAAATAAATAAACAAATAAATAAATAATTCTAGCAAATGGCCACAATAACACTGATGAAATAGCCTACTTCTCATCAAAATAATCTAATTAATTTAACATTTTAATTTGTTTTTAATTTTACCAATGTTTTATATATTATTCGCTCTGAAAAATAATCACACTAAAAGTTGGAAAATTAGCAGAAAACATTCACGTGTTAAATCAACTGTTTTGTTTGTGTGTTCTGTGTACTTATGTGAGAACCAATTATAGCAACCCTAATAGGGCTTTCAAGGCAAGTAAGATATTTACGGAGTGATTTTACCAGTTCTGCTGCCCTAGTCACTCTCTGCAGTTGAGCAGGGACTAGAACCCTGTTCTGAAGAGTTGAATGACAGTGGCACCATGAAGTGGCTTACATCCATCTAGTATCTGAGGGTCCCACCACAGGAGTCTCAAAGGGAGACAGGATGCACATTGAGGAACACTTGAGTTCATCAATGGTTGGATCCAACTCAATGCCTGGCCATGATAACTGGCTAATGTAATCAACAAAGCTGTAGCCTAATTTTCCCCAGAACTGTGTGTGTATGGATTATTCCATGGCAGTACACTCAGCGATAGGCATAAAAATAGGTCCAAGAATATCTGAAAATCCCATTTCATACCTACCCAAACTAAACCATTCTCTTATTTTCCCTTTCTCTCACCTGTCTGTTATTATCTTCTTACCCTTACTTTTTCTTTGCTTTACCTTCAGAGTCTTCATCAAGACACACAATGTGTATCTTGGCACAGAAGGAGAAAGGAGTTTTTTATTTTGTCGTTCATTGATGCTGCTGCTGCTGCTGAAGAGTTTTCTCTCCACACACTCTCCCACATGTAGTAAAGGATATGATCACACCAGGAAAAAGATTTGGATCTCTGGTGTGGTGCAGCCCAATGCTCTCTGTTTCCCAGCAATCATATGACACAGGGGGTAATGATGGACTTTTTAAGCGCAGCTATAGGGCTTCTACTTTTGGGGACCGAGATGGAGCAATTCCCTGACAGATAGAAGGGTCAATTTTTGCTTCTGTTAAAGTGCCCCCTTATGGTGCAACCAGGCACTTGCCTTTGCAGCTGTCTGATCACACCCTAACTGAAGAAATGTGAATGTAAAACTGCAGGTTAAGTTAAATACAAAGTAAATTGTCCAATTATGTTATAAAAGGTCCAGCTGTGATAACTTCATCAATTATTCTATTCTAACTTAGCAGTCTTTGGCTAAAATTGCAGGTCCTTACGTTTTTCACTTTTAATCTGTAAAAATTAATTTGGTTACTGCATCAGCAAATTTGATATTTATTTTGGCAACATCACATGTTTTCAACTCTATAACATGTGGTGGAAATGTATGTGAATTCCAACTCATGGTAATGCAAGATTTGCCAAGTTTAAAAATGCACTTACATTAAAATGTATGACACTTGGAAACATAATTAAAATCAATTATTTGCTTCTTGCTATGCTTTTTAAAAAGAAAAAAATCCATTTCCACTTTGCTGTATAATGAATAAAGATTCTATCTAGCCTCAATATCCTCATGTACCCCAGAGTTTATACTCTTCTTCCTTAATTTTAACTCCTGTTGTTTCTCTATTTTTCCTGATTTTTCTATTTAACACCTCTATTGTTAATATAAATAACAACAGTGACAGAGGGCAGCCTTGTCTTGTAAAAGTAAAAGACACAATGATAAAATGGGCCAGAAACCTGGGACATGTAATTCAATTAGAGCAGTGGGATGAACTTTGGAAAGTAAATTTAAAATAACAGCAGCAGTTGCATACAAAGAGAATTTGTTGAAGATGTTTTATAGATGGCATATGACACCTGGGAAATTAAATAAAATGTTTCCCAAGTTTTCATTGCTGGTGGTCATGCGAAAAGGCAAATAAATTGTGGGTTAAAATTCATAAATGGCTTAACGAAATCCTAGATCAGGATGTAGAACTTAAACCTGAGCTATGCTTGTTAGGCATGACTCTAAACAATATTTAAAAAGAGATAAGATATTTAATGATACATATTCTTACAGCAGCCAGGTTGGTCTGGGCCCAAAAATGGAAATCAGAAAGCTCACCAACAAGCGAGGAGATAATAAGCAAAATTTTAGAATGTGCGGAAATGGATAAATTGGCGTATAGTCTAAAACAAAAGGAAGAAAGCAAATTTGCACAAGTGTGGAATTTATTTTACATTTGGGTAAAGAACAGATTAAAAAATGAGTTAATATGTAAAAGATCTCACTGTTTGTTTCTCCTCAAATCATGCAGATGTTGACAAATGTTTGTTTTGTGTATGAAATATATATATATATAACTATATAAAAATGATCCTCAGGTGCCCCAGTTGAGCAGAGGGGAAGTAGCACACTGTTAAAGCACAGAGTTTGCTTCCAGAGGACCCCTGGTGGTATTCCCAACATCTCCAGGTAGGGTGGGAATAATATTCTGTGACAAACCCAGAAGAGTCACTATCAGAGAATAGACAATACTGAACAAAATATACCAATCATCTTACTCAGCATGGGGCAGCTTCCTAATGCCCCCCCTCTCTCCCTCCCTCCCCCCTCTCCCTCCCTCCCCCCTCTCTGAACATTAATCTGAAATGTGCTTTCATCCCTCACACTCAAAGGAAGTGGTGAGATTTGTCACAGATGGCCAGGGCGTGTGTGTAGTGTTAAATATTGAACTGTGTGTATTTATCTTCACACTTCCCCTAGCCACGTCCTTAAAGAAGAACCTCCACAATGGAAACAAGAACAGCAAACCATTTTGAGCAATCTTCCACTGAGATCAGGGGTTTTTTTTCTGAGTTAATGAGTCTTAAATGACAATTCACTAAAACGCCAATGGCATGTGTTGCGCAGTACAATAGGGAAAAGTTTGCAGTAACATAGTTTCTGGTTAAATCCCACATTCCTGCTCCCAAGGAGTAGTTACTATGGGTTACACAAATGGAAATGACTCATTTTACTATGGGTTACACAAATGGAAATGACACATTTTAATGACTAATTTGTGAAATATAAAATATAAACTGTGCAGCAGGAGCAAACTGTGTACCCACTTCCCTTGCACAGCACTGTCTCATGCATTGCAGACAATGTGTGTGGGTATTTTCATAGAGGAAATGTTGTGATCTATTTGGACTAGAGTTGGTATCTCAAAACACCCGCTACCCCAATTCTGGAAAATATTGAACAACTTTGAGGAAAGTCCGCCTTCACAATTGCATTTCCAGCGGATATAACATATGGTGTATGTTTGCTTACACTGCCTGTAGACCTTGAGGATCTCAAATAGCACTGGGTTATTTTTAGCATTATATTGATTTTCCTTTAAATTCAGATATGTGGAGAAGTTTTTAAATGCACTTGGAATTGGAATTCAAACCCATTGGTCTTCTCCCAAGTCTTTAATCTGTTTCTAAATGCTTCTAGTTTCCATCTACAATGCTCCATCTCCCTTGCTCCATCCATCATCAAAATGGTGGTTACATTGACATGATTTCAGGCACATTTCATAAACCTGACAAACGTGTTGGCTGCTTTCCGGAGAGCAGTACGTGTCTTGTGTGCAGAGTTCTAACTGCACTTCCCACTGATCTTTTCTGCAGAGAGGTGATAGCTCAGTAATAAAGCATATGCTTTATTATGCAGACAGTTCCAATTCATTTCTCAGCAGTTGTTGGCAGGCCTGGGACCTTGCAGAACAACAATTCATGGGCTAGTGGGCCTAATGACTTGACTCAACACGGTGACAGTTTCTATGACAGCCAAGGCCAGTGGCCACCTGAGGTGATTTGGCCATACTCTTGGGTCAAATTCACCAAGTAGAAAGAGGTCTCGAGTAGAAATGGGCGCGGACTTCCATTTGGAGGTTCAGGAGGCTTTGTACATGCAGTGCCGCAGATGCTGGACATTCCCTTCCCCTGCCTCCCTGGGCTGGATCCCCCATTCACCAGCTCGTGCACTCTCCTCTCCTCCTCCTCTTTGGCTATTTGACCAGCAGGGCCGGTGCGTCCATTAAGGCAAACTAGGCAGTTGCCTAGGGTGCCAAAATGGAGAGGGGGGCACTGCCCGTCCACCTGCACCACCCGCCACCCGCCCCCTGCTGCCGCCGCCCAGCCATGCCCACCTACCCCCGCCCCCACCTGTGCCCCCCCGCATACACCCACCCACCACCTAGGGCGCAAAAAACCCTAGCGCTGGCCCTGTTGATCAGTCTCTGGGAGGAGCACAAGCTTTATTTACTCCCTCATTGGCTCATCACCCACTCAGATTGGGAGGCAGGACAGCTCTTGCCAGGGAGTGGTCGAACAGTGGAAGGGGGTGAGGAGCAGGGCAATTGGCTGGGGGAGAAGGGAACACGTAGATGAACAAGCACAAACCTCCGCACGGAGGTTCATGCTCATGAGATATATTCACTTCCGCCACTAGAACATTCAGCTTTACACATGAGGCTTAAATATTGAGGCTGGCTTTTAAAGCAAACTTAGAATTGTCCTTATTTGCCTCACAAATATGACTCCTCTGCATTCTCTCCTGCACCAACCGGACATTATCATAATTAATGTGAAAGAGGTTCAGAGGCAATCAAAGCCTCCCATATAGGAGGCTATTCAGATCCTGGAAAATTACATTGGTGAGAATGAAATATGTGAAGAATGGAAGCATAGAAGAGTTTCATTTGTATAGTCATGTTTCCCTGAAAGCTCTAAATAATGACAAAAATTGAGCTGGGATAAAAACCAAATGGTGCTTTGAAAAATATACAGTACTCAGTTTTGCTGATGAACTTTCTTTTCCTGCCTGGATATATGAGGGCTTGCCCTGAATTTGTCAGTGATACAGCATTCGTATAGCTAACAGGGAAATGTACTCAGCCACTGATGGTATCTGGAAATAGGACAAGAACAGAATGTAAACAGTTATGCTAGAGGGCATGGTAATGCTGGTAAGCAACTATTTGAATCTCAAATGTTGTAAGTTTTATGAATGGCAGCTAGGAGACAGCCTTTCAGAACAAATCTTATATAAGATTCCGAGTAGCCTCTGAACATGAAGTTCTAAAAATTAGAGCTTTGAACTAGAGATGGGCACGACTAGGGAAAATGATGTTTTCAAGTTGTCGTGTGTCGGAGGCAGCCCGTTTCAGCTCGTTTCCATTTTTCGCGAAAATTCGCAAAAATTAGTCGGTTCGTTTTTTCATTTTTTCGTTGTCGTTAGTACTGGTTTGGGGGGGTAGCGGGCTCCTGGAGGCAGCTGCAGGAGTCAGCCAGAGCCACAAGTGACGGACTGGCAGACTCTTTGCACCCGCTGCATCTCATGTACTTGCATGTAGTGCAATGCAAGTAGATCTGGCTTAGGGTTAAGATGGGTTAGCGCAAGGGCTAGGGTTAGGCTAGTTACGGGTGAGGTTAGGGTGAGTATTGGGGTGCACCTCTGGGTGCCTCTCTGACCCACTTAGAAGGACAGTGTACTGGCGTATGGGTTAGGCTTAGGCTTAGGGTTCGGGTTTGGGCTACGATTAGTGGGCTGTTTATGCCCGATTGGCACATCCCAGAAGTGCCAATCCCACTGTTGCTACTGTAAAAATTCAAGCATTTAAAATAGCTAATTTTCGCATGTTTCTGTGGTGCTTTGGTGGGGTTTTGGGCAACGATTTCAAAAAAAAATATTGCGGTCGCCATTTTGGATCCCCCCGCACTGCATGGCAAATGGATGCGCCCTCCCAGCCTGGTACAGTCAGCAAAACCTGGCCATGCGATTGGTGGAATGGCTCCAAAACTTTGCATGGTCCACTCCCATGGGCGAGCCCATCATTGCGAATGCGCAGGTGTAATAAAATAAAATAAAATAAAATCAACGGAGATTTTTTTTTTTGCAAGAAAAACCCACTGCTGCTACTGTAAAAATTCAAGCATTTAAAATAGCTAATTTTCGCATGTTTCTGTGGTGCTTTGGTGGGGTTTTGGGCAACGATTTCAAAAAAAATATTGCGGTCGCCATTTTGGATCCCCCCGCGCTGCATGGCAAATGGATGCGCCCTCCCAGCCTGGTACCAGCAGCGCAGCAGTAGCACTAACCAAGGAGAGGGGGGGCGGGGAACCCCCCCCAAATAAAACACCCTTCTGGCCTGGTAGGTGCCCTCAGACAGTTTTTGCCTGCTTTTAGGGCTGGGAATCGGGTTTTTTAAAAAACTTTTAAAAACTTTTTTTCTGTGCCTCTTGGCATCGCGCGATTGTGCGATGCCAGGAACAACCACGACAAATCAGACCAAATTATTCGTTCGTCAGTTCGAGTTCGAGTTCTGGCGGAGTAATTCCCGTTACCGTTTCCGTTGAGTAACGGAAACGAGTAACGGAAACGGAAACGGGAATACCGCTAAGTCGTGCCCATCTCTACTTTGAACATTTACTTTTTGTACCATAACTCTCAGAAACCTCCAGCTGACAGGTGGAGGAGAGTTTTGTAGATGCATAATAGTATATCAGTCTTATTGCGCAGCAGAGGATATTCAACATTTTCCCAGGCAATTCTATAAATGAGAGGAGTCGGAACAAAAAAATTCTAATTTTGAAACAGATTCAGATCCACACCACATCCACAGGTGTAGAACTGCTTACCTGGTAAAAAAAGGGAGTCTGGTTCTGGGATTTTCCCCTGCTTGGTGTATCTTTGTAAATATCAGTGAGAACAGGAGGGTCCTGCCTCAGGCAGCAGACGAGCTTGTACTTTTTTTGTAGTCCAGGATTTGTAGTCCAGTGGGATAACAAGACTAATCTCCAGTCACTCAGGGGAAAACACTGGAGCTCTTTAATAGGGAACTGTAAGTCTCTCATCAGGCTACACATCTTAAGATTCCTTGGCAGTTAACATATACAGTATTAAACTGCTATAAATCTGCATTGCGAAAGCATTGATAGTGACACTCGATCATTCAGAATATTCCCTCCAACAGAGTCGAATAATGCCCTGGTGGGTTTTCTTTGCCATTCTTTCTTGATGGGAGTTGGACAGGTGGGAACATCAGTAGCTTTTACCCACAAGGCTGGCTGGAGGTAGAACTAGATAGCTTTTGAGGGCCCACTTCATACCCTGCCAACCCTGATAGAGTAACTGGGTTTTTAGATACAGCAGCTCTGAATCAGAGACACCCTCACATGGCTGTGGGGTTTCTTTTTTCTTTCTCTAATTTTCAGTTAACATTTACTAGGGATGGGCACCTTATGAAAAATGACTCACTCTTTCATTGTTTCATAAGTTTATGAAATGTTACAAAAAGAAAAGAAACAGCGAACAGCATGTCGTTAAGAAATGAGACAAAACACCATTTGTGTTTCAGAAATGAAATGATTAGTCCTAGTGGCAAGAAGTCATCTTGAGAACAGGAGGTTCGTTTTTAAACTGATTGTTTTGTTTTCCTTCCTCCCCTCCCGTGCCTCAGCTGTTAATTATCTCCAATCTTGATCTGCCTGCCTGAAGCTATTCCTTTCCCCTCCCTGCACTGGCTGCCCCTGTATCTTCAAGTTGATGTTAAAATTTAAACTGATTGTTTTCCTTTTCTGATCTCTCCGATCTCTCCATATGGCAGCTAGCCCTTAGTTTTTATGCCTGTTTTCTTTGTTTGAAAGCAAATTGATTGGGAGGTTTAACGGGGGTCTTTGATTTAGCCAGTGGGCTCCCTGTTAAATAAAAAAAGGAAAGCTCCCCATTATTTATAGCCTTATAAATCGTTTTGTTTCATGACAAAAATTCTTTTTAAAAATCTGTTATTAATGAAACGAAACAAAATGAAGACTGAAATGAAACAAAATGAAACACTATATTTCTGTTTCATGCCCGTCTCTAACATTTACCTTTTACTTCTAAATTTGTGCACTTCAGTGCAGTACCCCTCCTCTGACTATTAAAATATTTTGATTTTGTTTCATTTTATTTATTTATTTATTTATTTATTATATTTATATACCACCCCATCTTCCGAAGCGGAACTCGGGGCGGTGTACACTAAAAAAGGATAAGAACAAACAACAAACAGGCATAAAAATCAGAGGCACCGGTAAAAAGTAGGAGGGTACAATACCCTCCGCTGAGATTGGCAAGGGCGGCACAAGGGGGGGAGGAAATTAAACAAAAAGGTCGCCATATGCCTCCTTGAAGAGATGGGTTTTCAAGGCTTTTTTAAAGGCGGGCAGGGACGCTGCAAGTACGTCCCTGATATTAGCAGTCTTCATCTAGCATTGGGCTGCCCCTGGTGAAGCAACTCTACTTCCCTAGAAAGGCATTCTTTTTTTACTTAACCACTAAGCTGCTTTTAAGATCATTACTTATGCAAATGTACTGTATTGGAATTGTTCCAATCCCCAATAAAGGAGATGCCAAAGAATGCAGTAACTTTAGGACTATTGTGTGAATTTCCCACACTGACATTCTCTCTAATTTTCCTCAGCACCAAGTAGAAACCCTATCATGCATGCAGAAAGTTCTGGTCACAATTGGAAGTGAATGAGCAGCAACATTAACTGCTGATGCATAGCACCAATACAGCACTGAACAGCTTAGGAGGTATGTTGCAAAAAAGCAAAGTGATGTGTTGCATCAAAGACCTTGACCACATATGGAGTGAGAAGCTAGAATGTTAAAGAAGAAGAAGAAGAAGAAGAAGAAGAGGAGGAGGAGGAGGAGGAGGAGGAGGAGGTCATAATTCAAACATCCATGTTCCACTCAAGCATACCAGGGTATTTCAGACAAAAATTAGTCTATGCTTTATAAACTACTTTATAGACTACAGCAAAACCCTTAACTGTGTGGATTATGCAAAACTATGGGTCATTTAAAAAAAAATGATATCTCTCCATGCTTAATTGTTTTTAAAAGCTCAGACAATGAACTGGGCCCTGAATGATTTGGGGATCACTTTGCAGAACTCTGGGAAAATATAATTTATTTATTTTCCACCAAGCATGATGGGGAAATAACTGAAGAAAATAACTAATAACCAGTCTAAACACTATAATATGCAATCTGAAAAGAAGACTAAATTACTCAAGTGAAGAACTAAATTTTGTAAGGAAGTATGTTTAGATTCTGACTGATGAAGATGTTTGGATGAGCAGTGAAATGTTTCAATCTCTCAAGAAGAGAAGTCCAGTCGCCATGACTCAACTTCCAGATTCTATTTTGTAGTGAAGTGTGAATAGAAGCTAATGAGAGTTAAACTTAGCCATGTGCTACAGTCTGCATCAACTATTTAATTTCCTGAAAACTAATGGATGCAGATGGAAAACGCTGGCTTTTACATGTTTTGTTGGATAATTACATCATGCGGAAATCCAAAGATGACAGGATGGACAGTAATCATATATTTGATGTAAGTATGGAGCAGCAGGTAATTACTATGTCTGCTTTGAAACATCATCCGCTTGTTGTTATCCTTACTATTTCAATTATCTTAATATAAGACCCTAACATTTCTGGACATGTTATAACACCATCCAAAAGACTGTTTCATCAGGTATTCTTGTCATATAGTTTGCATCATGTCAAAAGCCCAAACAGCTCCAACCGGAATGAATTCATAAGCATAAACCAACAGGCATACTGTGTCGTTATTGTGCAGAGATTTTCCTAAGGAGGTGTTCAAGAACCAGTTTCTTTCCTAGCTGTGTTGTTTTTGTTCCTTTAGTGCCCTCTGCAGTATTTTTCAAGAAAATAAATGTGCAGCCACAACAGTCCCCTCCAATAACACTAGATATATTCTTCTTATTCAATTCAGATTTAAGCTCTGTAGATCCCAGACCATCTCACCTATTTGTAATATTTCAGTGGTGCAATAAACATTTTGCCATCCTTTGTGCAAGTTTTAGAAGACCTTTGTCATAGGAAGATATTGTACTTATGAGATGGTGCAATTGGATAATTTAAAACTCTGGCTGTGCATTCCCTTGCCTGTAAAAGTCCAATGAGTGAGGGACTAGGACTCAGAAGACCTGGCTTTGAATCTTCACCTGGACATGGAAAGTCCACTAGGGGTGGGGATGGCCCTGGAAAAACTACTTCTTAAATATCTCATTTAGGACTGCTCTACATATCTGGGTTAACCAGGGTGACTAGGACGTCCAGTATGCCATGTGGTACAATAATAGTAATAACCTTTGAACTTCAGAGCTGAAAGGAACCCTATGGATCATTGAGTCCAACTGTTCTCAAGGAAGCACAATGGGGTAATTGATCATATCCAAATGGCTTACAGACTCCAAATAGCCCTGTTTGGTAACCTGCTGTCAATTTAACAATGTTTTGAAGTGGCTTAACAAGAGACCACCTCAAGATCATCATTGGCATCCCTCAGTCTCGAAAGACTATGGTATCATGCCTGGAGTAGAGATCCTAAAAACAACACCTAGTGTGACTAAATAGACCAATTTGGGAATGGCAGTCTCTACCGCACTTGGGGCAGATGTTGAATCTGTCCCCAGTGACAGTATCCCTCAAGATACTGGCAAATTAAACACTTTCCCAGTCCTCTGAACAAGCTGAGGAAGTGATTTTTTTTGAAATTTATATTAGAGCAATGAACATGTGTTGCATCACACAGAAAATAGCATTAATTGTGTGTAATATGAATTAGAGGTGTGTATTACATATAAATGTATGCCACTGATCAATTCTGACCTTTCCAGGTTTTTCTGGTAGAGAAAATACAGAAGTGGTTTCCTATTTTCTTCTTCTAGGGGCAGCCTGGGACTATCCAATTGCCCCAAACCTGCCAGCCTAGCTCTTTTCCCAGGAAGCGGGGGGGGGGGGGGTATACGGACCTCTGGCTCTACCACAGTTACCTACCATCCATTTTCAACCTTCATTTGGCTATGGCCATAAAAACAATATGGAAGAAATATAGGCCAAATCAGGATTGTATAAGTCACATAAGGAACCTTATAAAGTGGTGCATGAAGAACTGTTTTTAGTCTGTTGCTTCCCAAGGGGTCTTATGGCCACAGAAACCACTGAGCTATCTAGCAAGCTTAGGCATGCATATTTGGTATATTTATTTATACTTTTATTTATTTATACAATTTATATGCCACCCACTACCCAAAGGTATATTTATCAGGTAGCTGTATTGTCCCAATTTAAGATATATACATAACTCACAATACACATATCTAATGCTGTTTTAAAAGTGGTTCGGCACATATTCATTGCTCTCTTATACATTTAATTTTTCCTGTTTCCTTGGCCCCTCCACAGAGACCAGTTGCTATAGTATTGTGAAGTGGCTTTTTAAAGGAAGGCTCATTTTTGTTCATTTCCAGCAATCCCATGTGAAAGAGACTAAAACTACGTGATCATACCAGTAGGTAGAAGAGCCTTAGAGAGGTCAGAAAGGTATCAGTAAGATGGCTATCAGAGTTTTCATAAGTCAGTTCTGTCTTGATATCATGTAATATGAAAATTAGGAATGGGCACAAAACATTTTATTTCATTTTTTCGTTTCTTCTCTGTTTCGTTTCATTTAATACAAAATGATTTTTTTAAAAAAAATGTTTCGTATTTCATTTTGTTTTGTTTTGCAGTTTTGTTTTTACACTGTTGGGGCTGTGGTTGTGGTTTTTTCCCCTCCCACTGACCAGCTGGCCCACGTGTCGAGTCGGCACTTTTTTTTAACCCTTGGGCTGACCAGCTGGGCCGCAGGCTGGGTTGGCGCTTCTTTTTCTTTTTTACCCATGGAGGCGAGCTGTTTTAGAGAGGGAATGAAACAGTTCATTTTAATGAAAAAAAGACTGTTTCGTGTTGTCTGTAACAAAATGCTGCTTCATCATTTTGTTTCATTTTGTTTTGTTTTTTAAATAACAAAACAACAAAACGGTATTTCTTTTTTTTTTTGTTCCCATCCCTAATGAAAATGTAATGAGATACATATATTTAGATGGCTCTTTTCTTTAACTGCTCGTGTTCTCTTGTAGCTTTACGGTTGTTTTTAATACTACAAGATGCCCCTCAATTCCCTGTTCTCAAACTTGAATATGTCTTAATTATACTGGACTGCACATTGTCTCTCATCACTGTAAGATGCTTTGGGTCCTTTTCCAAGGAGAGGAGAAAGGTGGGGTAAAAAATATACAAAATAAATAAATAAAATAAAGAAGTGCCCATGAATATGACAGAAAAGTGACCTGTGAAGCTTCTGATTTGTACTGCACTGAAGTTTATATGTACCTAAAAGAGAGATAACTATATTTTTCAATAAACCAGGCTGTATACAATCACCATAATTTTCCAGAATCCTCACATCTGAAGCAAATAAAACTGCTAATAATTAAATCCTGGGCAGAGCTGGCCCTGCAAATCTGTCAAATTACACACAGTAAGAAATGTGTTTTCATATTTTCATTGATATGTTATCTAGATGGTGTGTTAATGTACTCCTAGGTGATGCATTATAAAACTATGCTAATGAAATAGGATCTATGAAATTGTACCCTAAAGAGTACATATGTTACGCACAAATAGCTAACTCAGGTATCTGACGCCCAACAGAGACTCCATTTCCTTAGGCTCTTGCGAAAGATCAACGTAGAACAGCGATTCATGACCGTCTTCTACCGGTCTATACTACAAAGTGTCCTCACATATTGCATTACAGCAGTACAAATCAGAAGTTTTTATTGGTGGCCTGTTAGACTTTTGAACAAGAAGTGACATTGTGTGATAGACTCGTGGGTTGGCGAGTTGTGCAGCAAGCACACCAGTGGCATGAGATTGAGTGGTTTGTTTGTTTTTTAGGATGGTGTTGGGAGGGAAGGAGGCTCAGTCACTTTCATTGTACACAGGTTGTACATTGACAATAAAGATGATGATGATGATGATGATGATGATGATGATGATGATGATGATGATGATGATGATGATGATGATGATGAT
>JAHTLZ010000016.1:21159359-21178485 GCA_023846285.1 Phrynocephalus versicolor | reverse complement strand
CTCCTCCTCCTCCTCCTCCTCCTCCTCCTCCTCCTCCTCCTCCTCCTTCTTCAAGAAGATCTCTTAAAAATTAACACAAGTATTACGGTGGACCTAGAAACACATGTTTCAAATGGCAGCATTTGATGAGAACAGTTACAAATATCCCAAAGTGCACGATTGGTTCAAAATTCTTTTGTGTAATTAATTTCAATGCTATTCAACAACTTAAGTAAAAACTCTTCACTTGCTTTGGGTTTTGAGATGGTGTTTGATGCTGTAACTGTTAGTGTGTTTCAGCATGTATGTAAAAAACAACTAATTCAGTCTTGTGGCATGCTTAAGGATAACATATTTATTTCATTGTGGGTTTTCATCAGTTAAAATGGAATGAAATCTTCGACAGCTCAGATTGAAATAAATCTGTAAGTCTTAATGCTGCCACAAAACTCTGATTTTTAATATATGGTGGTAATTTTATGCTTCTTACACTGCGCTGTTACATTTCCTTTCTTGAAAGCTATAGACTTCTACAGGTTAAAGCCACTCTAATTTCATGTTACACTGTGGCGAAGCAAATCACCTACTTTAATCTGACAGACTTAACACAGGGAGAATGATTTCAATTTTCAGGTTTTGTGTCTGTATCTGAAAAAGAGCATTCTGCTGCATTTACTTAAAATGCTAGTGTTTAGGACTGAAATAAAAGCAAAGGAACTAGTACATCCACAGAAGTCAAAATATGAATGGGAGATGGAGTCTCAGGATGTATAAAAGTAGAAAAGACCTTTATTCTCTCTTAATTCATCCTTCATTCAGCCAGAGCTTTTTAAGGATGAATTAAGAGAGAATAAAGGTGTTTTCTACTTTTATACATCCTGAGACTCCGTCTCCCATTAATATTTTGACTTTAGGACTGAACTGCCAACTTGCTTACTTGATTTTTATTTATTTATTTATTTTACCTCTCCTTTCTCTTTACAAAGGACACAAGGAGACCTGCATCATTAAAAGACAATATCAAGATTAAATCTGAGCCCTTTCTGCTTGTCTATCAAGAGTGATTCTTGGAATCCACAGATGTACAACACTTTCCTGGAGAACACAGAACACTTTCTATACTTTTGGACAGCATGGGAATTAATTGCACCTGCTCGCTAGTTATATCTATATACAGCCAGCTTTACCTATGTTTACATCTCACTAATTGGCAAAGTGGTAACAGAGCCCAATATCTAGGTACGAACATATTCCAGAGCTGTCCGGTTCAGATAATCATCACCAAGTGGCTTACCAGAACATCTGGTGGAAACAGGCTGTACTTTCTTCTATCACTGTAGATAAGGAGGCATGAAAGAGAATGAGGCTGGGCAAAAAAATGAGGACAGAAGCATGGGCAAAGGAGGAACACTTGTGCATAGCGCTAAGCCTCCACAAAGGCCTTTTACAATGGCATAATTCAACATACTTATTTGCTGCAGTGTTCAGGTCTACATAAGAAGAACTTCCAATAAATAATCATATGGAGTTTAGGTAACAATTATGCTGATTCATGTTACTGAAGCCATGATATTCTTGCTCTACTTTTACTTTGTTCTGTGGCCCAAGTCTGCTCCTCGACTAGGAGGAGGAATCACATCTACCCTGCAGTCTAAGCCTTCCAGAAGCATTCTCACAATCTGCTCTGGAGGGCTAAGAATCCCTCTAGAGCAGGTTTTCAAGTAGTGTAAAGGGCTGCCCAGGCATGGGGAGGGAAATAAAGCCTAGTTTGCTATATAAACTATCGGATAAAGGCCAGTGTCTTTTAAATTGGGTCTCTAAAACTGGACAATAACAATATTTGCATTCTGTAATGCTGAATTACAGTTACAGTGAAATACACCACTGGTTGCTTTTACATCTACCTGCAGATATAATCCTACTTCCTTAGAGGTACTACAGTTAATACTACATAAGCAAGCACCATCCTGGATGTCAGTATTTATTCCATATCCCCATATTCCATACCAAGAGCTGAGGAAGGAGTAAAGAAAATGAAATGTACTAGCAAAATTTGCACTAAGTCCAAGTTTTCATCTGCAGAAGTTAAAAAATAATAACAATAACTTGTTCAGCAGTTTGGTGAATATTTGTTTGTTTGTTTGTTTGTTTGTTTGTTTGTTTGTTTGTTTGTTTGTTTGTTTAAATGCCACACCATCTGGCACTAATGCCACTCTGGGCAGTTTACAAAATTTTCAGCATAAAACAAATCATATACAATATATTAATAATAATGCAACATGGTAAAACATGATTAAATCAAACAACAATTGTAGAGATCAGAGATCAGAGATAGGCTAAGGACAGAGTGGAGGCTGACTGAAATGTCAACAGATCAGCAAAAGAGTAATTAATAACCTGGCAACTCCATTCTAAATAGCCAGATCTGCAGCTGTTTTTTGAAGACCAGCAGTGTGGGAGCCTGGCAGATCTCTGAGGGGAGCTGGTTCCATACTGTTATTGACTATAAACTCATAAGATACCCCTTCAGTCTTATTTCCATCTATCTGTCACTCTTGGTTTACTTTAATAGTTATAGAAGGGAGAAAATAAGAAACTGCCAGGTATATCATATACTGTATTGGTTTAAAATAACTAAAAAGATATATATCTTAATTGTTTCAGAGGAAACTGTAACTTTCTGAAAAAAACCCAATTCATTTTTAGGTCCTACTACTGTAACTCTTTACTAGTGACTTTTAAAAGTGGCACCCCAAGCACTGACCAAAAAGAGAGAGGTGGGACTAGATGGTGAAAATCCAGTGCAATAAATCAGTGTTCAGTTTCAGCTGGAAGCACAGTCACCCACATATCCAAATTAATTTCAAGGAAATTTATTTATTTATTTTTTATTTTATTTTATTTTTATACCACCCCTCTTCCCAGAGAACTCCGGGCGGTTAACAATGGATTTAAAAGAACAGATGCCTCTTGCCGAGAAAATCATCGGCCAGAGGCATCAAAGGAAACTAAATTAAAGGTCGCCAAATTCCCCCCCTCCGATAAAGCAAGGTTTTAAGTGCTTTTTTGAAGGTGGGCAGGGACTGTGCAAGGCGCAACTCACTCGAAAGGTGGTTCCAGAGTGAGGGGCCAACCACAGAGAAGGCGCAGTTGTGTGTAAGCAATTTCCGTGCTTCCCTGGGCGGTGGCCACTTCGAGTGAGAGCGCCTGTGACATTCTAGTGGGTTGGGTCTCAGTTGACCTTTGGGAGATACGGTCCAACAAGGTATTTGGGTCCCAAGCCGTGGAGGGTTTTGCAAACCAAAACCAGGACCTTGAACCTTATCTGGAGAACTACGGGCAGCCAATGCAGGCGGGCCAGAACTGGGGTGATGTGATCGTATCTACGCGCACCCATCACCAGTCTGGCCACCGCATTCTGCACCCATTGCAGTCTCCGGGTAAGGGTCAAGAGCAACTCAACGTAGAGTGGCATTAGTGCCAGATGGTGTGGTATATAAATCTAATTTAACATGCCTGTCTGATTAACAAATCAAAGCAGAGGTCAAACCCATCCCTCAAACTCTTACATGCCAATCACAAATATAGCTCAGTCTTTTTTACTGAGTGGATCTTCTGGAACAGTTTTATATCCTCATCTGCAAATATGGTCAATGAAAAACCAAAATACAGTTATAACGGAAGTTTTTAAAAGAACCCTGCTTAACATAATGAATTTAAATTGTTTGAACCACCTTGTGTTTTAAACCATTTTATACAGCTCTGTAACCTGCCCAGAGGCCCATCTTGTGAAATAGGGTGGGCAAGCAACTAATAAGAGAAGGTAACGAAGAAGAACAAATCAACTCCAATAACAGGAAACAGGAAACCAAAAATAAAGTCCCACACACCTCAGTGGTACATTGCCACAGTCATAAAGTCTACCCCCAGACCACATCCTCCATAGAATCAAGTAAACAGTCTGCCCCCAAACAGCAAAATATACACCTTTAAGAGAAGAAATACATAGTTAATTGACTAAGAACATTTTTAATAACCAGTGAAACTGGGAAAGTATCCTTACACCTTACAAATAGGAAAAATATCCTTACTGGACACTGCCCAGAGTGGTGTTTGGGCACAGATGGTTTTGTGGTAGTGAAACTAAATGAACAAACGAACACACACACACAGAGACACACACACACACACACACACACACAGAGAGAGAGAGAGAGAGAGAGAGAGAGAGAGAGAGAGAGAGAGAGAGAGAGAGAGAGGTCTTACTATTACTATTACAATTACCCCCCACAGAGCAAATGAGTCACATAAAATAAAAAAGGTTTATTAAACTTTAAATAGAAATCAAATATTCCACATTAAACAATATGTATTTTGTATTTAATCAAGGGGGGGGGGTGGAGGAAAGGATCCGAGATGGAAATACAAAGACAGGCAAGAATCCAGGTAGTAGAATCCAGAATGGAAGACACCAAGAGTCTGCATACCCACAAGGAATGACTTGGGGGCAAAAACAGTCATTACGGGGTTCCAACCGATTTTAAAGATTCAAAATTCCCACTATTCTTTCCAGACACTCTGAATGGATTCTGATAAAAGCCTTTGCAATACTATTAGGTTAAAAAAATCCTGGGTGATTTGAAGGTAAAGTGTGGAAGGTTATATAAAAGAGAGAAACACACAAAAAGAGAAATCTTTTGTATTTCACTTTTGTCAATTTGAATCATGGATTTTGCTTTGGTAATTGACAAAAGAACACAAAAACAAAAGGTATCTTACTTTTTTTTTTTAATTTCATGCAAATATGAAAAGCTCATCCCTTGCAATAACATTATGCTAAATACTAAGTTCCCCTAAGTCAGAATGCAAGGATCTTTGGCCAGAATGCCAGATATGACCCATGAGAGATTCCCCATCTAAACTCCCAGCTTCTCTCTACATCGTGCCTTTTCTCCTCAGATACTATCCCACTTCCCCAGATATAAATTTATCTTGCCTCAGGTCAGAAACTGATTAGAGAAAAGTGATATCTTATGCTTCTACCCTGCCATCTCCATACAAAGCTGAAGGCGTTTGTTTTCCATCAGTGACGAGCAATGTTTGGTGTAACTTTGCAAAATGATTAATACAGAGGTTACTTGAGATGACTCTGACTTCAATTCCACATTGAAATCTGATGGAGAAATGCCCTTGGTATCTGCCTACCCTTGTATGATGGATTGATTTTAGCTTGCTTTGCTGAGGATGCAAGCAAATTACTTGGATGGTTGAGTATGGTATTTTGCCTCTTGAACAGTTGCCCTCCCTGGCCAATCAAGGATACCCAGAGAAGCCCACCTGATCAGGTGATGGAGATTAAATGCTTTCTGTAAATAGGGCAATAGTAATGTCATTGTATTGTAAGGGGTGTGTGCCTGAATTCCACTGTACATTTAATATGCCAGACTTTTTCTTTATTGCACAGAACATTTATTCTATGTTGATAAAAATATAATGGAAAACTAATGGCCTTCTTTATATACCTCATTTTTGAAAATCCACACACAGTGGACAGGGGAGTGGCAATCTTTTTCATGGTGTAGCTTCGTGTGAGATGGATGTCCAGAGAAGACTATTGTTGAAGGAAAAAAGAAAAGACATCCTAGACAAAGCCACTGATGAGCTTTTAGATGGGAACAAAACCAATAGCTTCATTTCATTCTCTCATGCAATTCATCTTATTCTTTTGTAAGATCAATGTTTCTGCTGCAGTTACAAGAATGAAGAGCATTAGAATGCTTGTTCATTTAATGCTGACATGAACCACTGAGTGTGACATGCAGCAATCTTATGAGAGTCATATGTGAAATAAACATTGCATAGAGAAGACTTCAACATGGTGGCAGTAGGTCAGATGCCCACATTTTAAACATGTCTGAAGTCTCAGGTGTTTTTTTTTTAAATTCCTCTTGCTGTTTGTGGTTTCTTGAATGCTATTTCTACATCTGGGGGGATTTGGAAGGAGGGAAATAAAGATGAAAGGGGAACTTCAAATAAAGGTTTGCCAAGAGGAAATATTTAGTAATGTTTAGTGCCATATATCACCTGTGCCTTTCTTACAAGGAAGTGTCAGGTGACAATTGTAGCTCTCATCCTTACCACTGCTTTCAAAATGAAATTATGGTACTCTCCCATTTATCGTGGGAGTTAGGTTCCTGACCCACCCACGATAAAGGGAAACCCACAAAATGCAGATGCCTCAGCAAACTGACCTTGGGCTGCTGCTGCTGGCGTGCACTTTTAAAGAGAGCTTTTTAACCCTCTTCTGATACCTCAGCAAACAGACCCCCTCCTGACACCTTAGCCAACAGATCTGGGGCTGCTGCTGCTGGCACCCACTTCCAAAGAGAGGCTTTAACCCCTTCCTAACACCACCACAACTGACCTTGGGCTGCGCACCACCACCAGCAGTATCAGATCTGTTTGCTGAGGTGTCAGGAGGGGGTTAAAAACCTTCCATTGGAAGCCTGCTTCTCAGAAGAAAAAAATCCAAGATATACTGAAATATATGAAGTGCGTTATGGCAGGGCGCTACTGTACTTTCATTGCTGTTGTTTTATTTCAAATTAGGTATGCTTTTAAGTGGGACATTATGGCACTCTGTTTGAGTCTAAGGTTGTTCTCCAATGGAATGGTTGGTTGAGAAAAGATGGTGCATTCAAAGAGGAGGTACATACTGGGAAAACAAGTTTTCTGTTTTCTCCAAGCCCTCTAGCTAGCCAACCAGACAGCCTACATCCAGCTGGGAGAAAAGCTTCAACATCAGAAAAGGTTTGTTGTTGTTGAATACAGAATGCATGTCCAAATGAAACAGAGTCAAAAGATCATGAAGTGCAACTGAGATGAGGACCATGAGAGGCAAATGTCAAGAAGTGTTTCAAATATTTGCACCTTTAACTCAGCATTATTTTAATTTATTGCCTTGTAACTACGATTCTCATTTTAATGGCTTGATTCTCTTGAGTCTTGAAAAAACTTGTTATCCAGAATCTCTTTTTTAACATATGCCTAATACGCAGTAGTGTTAACATTTTTATTTCTGTTTTTTCCTTCCATTATATAGTAAAGAGAGACACTTTATTGAAAACATCTGCATACTTAATGTGCATATATAGCATGATTAGTTACACATACAATGGTATATATTGGTAGCACAAGCATCTGCCTGCCTCCCATGCCCCAACCTTATCACATTTGGCCCTACAGCAACATTTTTTGCTCATCCCATCGTAAAAAAAAATGAAACCAGAAGTGATTTGAAATCCTCCTTTTGAAGAATTTAGGTGGGCATTATTAAATGGTGAAAGGGGGTGTGGCCTATTTAAAAGATAAATTGCCACTTCTTCAGGCTGTTAGGACCTGCAACTCAACCCCCCCCCTTTTTTTTTGCTTACAGAAAAAGGGAAGCCTCAAAGCTGATTTCAAAGTTACAATTTATTGTTTTCAGTTTTTACAGTTGCCTTATGGGATCCTGCTAACCCTACCTAACCCCAACCCTAACACTAACCCTAGATACCACTTCACACCACTTCACTGGGAAGGTAACAATATTCCATGTGCTTGTGCATTTAGTCCTACCAACCACATGACCATGGAAATATGCCTACAGACAAACATTGGCTCTTCAGCTTACAAACAGAAACAAACAAACAAACAAACCAGCTCTTAGAGACAGAAATGACTGGACAGAACAGAGACAGGGAAAACCTTTGCCTTTACACGTGTGTGCATCCACATGCCTACACACACACTCCTCTATATATCCAGAAGTTCTTTAATCTTTCATTAATAGCAGCAAAGAAAAAGACAAATGATGGCACCAGCTACTCAGTTATCTTTTATTACCAAGGAATCTGCAGTCATGAAAGCAGTTCTTGGCTCAGAACACTATTATTCCAACCATTTCACTACACTGGAATAATAACCTCCCTTAATACATTCAACAAATTGCTGCACGTTTTGTTTGCTGACACAGAAGAATAATATTTCCCAACAGCACAACAGAAGATGGTAATTGGATTCTAATAATAGGACAAAATAGTAAGATTGCCTCCTATTTAGTTGTGCTTTAACTGATGTGACAGCAGAAAGGCAGCCACCTGGCAAATACAGCACTAAGGAGGAGTTTTGAAGCTGTATTTGGTCCAATGATTTAGAAAGAAGCAAGCCAAGTAGTGAAAGGCACAGTGGCAAATAATAGATCAGGGATACGCTTTTGGACAATCGCCAGACAAGGCAAATTCACACATGCCATGCAGGCATACTTGATGATTGCAAGATCAAGTGATTTTTGCACAGGTGAATGAGTTGTCAGAAGTCAAGCAATTGAGAATCTGGAAAGCTTCCTTTTTAATCAGGAAGATAGATCTATCCAAGGTATGAAGCCTGTCAGATGAGCTTTCTCTCCAGGTGAGCACAATTTCAGTCACTCTAAGCACTTAAGAAGATAGCTCGAGAGCAGATGGAGGAAAGCTCTCTCAAATACAGTTTAGATGTAGTCTGAGTTATCTGCAGCCTTACAAATGCTGGACTGATGCAAACGTTACCACAAAGTGTAAAAAATTACAACTGACTGGCAGTTATTTCCGACCTAAGACTGAATGCATCTGTAGTGACCTTGACTCCTCTTCTGTCCCAGGAGATCAAACTGAAATGTCCAACCAGCTAGCCAGGCTTCATGGGATCAATTTCATTTATTAAGGCCTGCAGATGCTGACAGGGCACTTGCACACTATAAGACTACATCTATCTTAAATTCTTGCCCCTTCTGGCTCAAAATTTTCATTAAGGGATAGGATATCTTGTCCCAGGGTATCCAAAGAAAGATGTGCAAGGTTGCAGGTTCTTCTTTCCATCAGAAAACTTGTTTATTAAAATCTGCCCAGGATGCTATGGTAGAATGGGCCTCAACAGTCATCAATGTATCTCTTTAGGAAGGTCATGTGCCTTCCTGTTTAAAAGAAATTCTAAGAAAATTTACTCTCCAAAAACTGATTCTGTAGCAGATAAGGTAAACAGCCATGGAGCTGTTTCCAATCTCCCATTTTGGGGAAGTTAATGGACAGGATGGTAGCTGACAGATGTTAAAGTGTGCTGCTTATATACTGACCAATAGTGCTTAAAAGAACTCTCTGGGTGGTATACAGTTTAACTATGCAGGCTACACATTGTCACCACCACCACCACCAGCAGTGAGATGGGTACTCATTTTACTGACCTCGGAAGGAAAGAAGGCTGAGTCAACCATGAGCCTGCTACCTGAGACTGAACGCTGGGTTGTGAGAATAGTTTTGGCTGCAGTACAGCAGCTTAACCACCGTGCCACGAGGGGAAGGGGCAGAGGGGATAATAATCTCCATGAAGCCCAGGGGAGCCTCCATCTTCACAGATGACACAGATGGAAGCTCCCCTGCCCTTCAGGAAGGGGATAACCCCTCTCATCTGTGCAATCCAAATGTGATCTCAAAGATGGAATGGATGATTTCCTTCCTGAAGCCAGGGGCTGACTGGCAGGAAAACACGAACTGACCAAGCAATTCATTGGTTTGTGCATTCATGGGTGGGGGAATTAATGGTTCGTGGTTTCATCAACCTTGATGAACCATAAACAGTAATAAACTGTCAAAAGTGTTCACCAAACTGTTCGTGGTTTGCCATTTTGGCAGTTTGTCCCCATCTCTAGACAGCATCTTCTTCAGCTGG
Source organism: Phrynocephalus versicolor (assembly GCA_023846285.1). Taxonomy (NCBI): domain Eukaryota; kingdom Metazoa; phylum Chordata; class Lepidosauria; order Squamata; family Agamidae; genus Phrynocephalus; species Phrynocephalus versicolor. The sequence goes on along the minus strand of JAHTLZ010000016.1, from coordinate 21,168,765 downwards.
AGCTTAGGACACTGCATGGTACTGAAACAGTGTTGGTCGCTGTAAAAACCAAAATGAGGCAGAGAAGGGAATTAGAATCCTGTTTGTCCTCCTTTACCTTTCTGTGGCCTTTGATACCATCTGAAAATGTCTTCTGGTACTGTGTAGCTTGTCCCAGGTCACACAGGCTGGCTTTTCTGCTAGGAGGCATAGCAGGGAAATGAACTCCCTAAATCTGGCTCCTCTAAGGAATCCAGCCAGCCATAGGATACCACTGACCTTTTAAAACATGTTGTTAAAAAGAAAAGGCAAGTGCATCACTGAGACAAAGAACTAGAGAGGACACATATTTGCCAATGTATACATAGAAACTTTTCAGCCTTGGGTGAGCATTTGCTTCTGTCTTTCTTTGTCCTTGGAGACTGCATGCTTCGGCCATTCTCTGCCCTGGGCAAGCCTTTGCTCTTCCCTTTTGCTCTCTTTTAACACAGGGTCTGAGGGGAAACAGTCTCTAGGCTCCCAGGAGGGACCCCAGGAGCTTTTCCTGCAGGGGGAACAGAAGGAATAAACAAGCAGGGATCTTTGGGAAGACAGCCTAAATTGAGGTGAACTTTTCAGCCTTGGGTGAGTGTTCGCTTCTGCCTTTCTTTGTCCTTGGAGACTGCATACTTCAGCCATTCTCTGCCCTGGGCAAGCCTTTGCTCCTCCCTTTTGCTCTCTTTTAGCACAGGGTCTGAGGGGAAACAGTCTCTAGGCTCCCAGGAGGGACCCCAGGATAGTAATTTTACTATTTTTATACCAAGAAACAGAACTTGGAAAATAGGAAAAACAAATAGGAGGGCATATTTTGCACTTACATGAAAGTTTACGGGGACTTTATAGAACTTGCTCTTAGGGGAATGGGCAACCTGGGGCAGGATTCCAAGGAGCAAGAAGAGAACTGGAGGAGTAATACCTCCTTAAAAAACCTTGGTCCAGCTGGCCCGGCTGGTAGTACCTCGTAAAGGCCCCCATCTGGGGTTACAGGAGAGGACGGTCAACGGTTTTGAAGGCGGAAGAGGGCTCTCAGCGCCCCAACGGCAGAAAAAGCGGAAGAACCACCCTTAGGAGAAGGAAACTCTTTCAAACCTCCACTGCCTTGTGGCTATATCCCTCATTGGAAAAGGCTTCAGGAGTCAACCTTGAGGAAAAAACCGGAGCCAGAGTTCCGGAGACAGCTCATGACTGTATACAATCATGTTCTGGCAACTCCTGCGAAACAGCTGGAACTAATCGTATCGGCTTTGCCGTTCCATTGGACCACTCCAGCAATGTGGAGAGGGGGGTTTCGCTGCCTGGGTAACAGCCTAATCTCCATATTGAATTACCCAGGCCTTGTGCCCTGGAGAGGACCATTCACAGCAAATAGTGGGGGAACAACACAGGAAGCGGCAGCTACCTGGGTGTAGGCGGATCAGGATGGAAACCAGCAAACGAATCATTGACTCCGCACCATGCAATAAACATAAAAAAAAATCTCAAGCCTAAAGTTGGGCACATGGAATGTTAGGACAATGAATCCTGGTTGTTCAGACTATCTCCAAGAAATGGACACTATATGAAAGACAGCTGTCATCGACAGGGAACTGTGCAGACTGCGGATGGACATTGTTGCTCTCCAAGAGACTGACTCTGGATCTGTTAAGGAGAGGAACTTTATGTTCTTGTGGCAGGGAAAACCATCAAACGAGACAAGGGAATGTGGGGTTGGCTTTGCTGTTAGAAATACTTTACTAGGTCTCATTATCCCACCTGCTGTAGGAAGTGATAGAATCCTGTCCATGCAACTACACTCTACAGCAGAGTTGGTTACACTTACCAGTGCATACGCACCAACATTATCATCTCCAGCAGAACTCAAAGACAAATTCTATGATGATCTAGCTGCCACTATCAAGAAAATCCCTGAGAAAATACGAATAGCTATCCCCGGTGACTTTAATGTCAGGTTTGGAGCTGATTATAACTCTTGGCCCACCTGCCTAGGTCGGTTCGGCATTGGAAAGATGAACGAAAATGGCCAATGCCTGCTGGAGTTTTGTTGCTATTATGGTCTCTGTGTCAGCAACACATTCTTTAACACAAAGCCCCAGCACAAAGTCTCTTGGAGACATCCAAGATCGAAGCACTGGCATCAGCTCAACCTGATTCTCGTCAGGCACTCCAGCATCTCTAGTGTTACAATCACACACAGTTATCAGAGTGCCGACTGTGACACAGACCACTCCCTGGTGTATAGCAAAGTAAAACTGAAAACAAAGAGATTGCACCACCTGAAGAAGGAAAGATCAAAAATTGATAGCAGTAAGACCTATAACCAAGGAAAAGTGGAGGAATTCTCCCATGTACTCAAGGAAGCTCTTCCTGGCCCTGCTGAAGATAATGCATCTAAACGTTGGGAACATTTCAAGAATGTTTATAACACTGCTTTATCAGTATTCGGCAGGGAGACTCGAAAGACAGCAGATTGGTTTGAAGCCCACTCAGAAGAGCTGATGCGAGCTATTGAGGAAAAGAGGAGAGCCTTGACTGCATATAAAGCTTGTCCCAGTGAGCGCAACCTACAGGCCCTGCGAGCTGTTTGTAATAAAGTCCAGCAGACTGCCAGGAAATGTGCTAATGATTACTGGCTGCAACTGTGTTCTCGGATTCAGATGGCAGCTGATACAGGTAACATCAAGGGGATGTATGACGGAATTAAACAGGCCTTAGGGCCAATACATAAGAAAACTGCACCCTTAATGACTGTTTCAGGTGAGATAATCCAGGATCGTGAGCAGCAGATGGAACGCTGGGTGCAGCACTACTCTGAACTATATTCCAGAGAAAACACAAGAACCAAATAAGTCTTAAATAATATTGAGTACTTGTCTGTCTTGGAGGAGCTTGACAATGAACCAACACTAAAAGAACTACAGTAAATGTGGCTCTGGATTCACTTGCCTCTGGCAAGGCACCTGGGAAAGATAACATCCCTGCTGAAGTTCTGAAGTACTGCAAAAAGATCATTGCCACTGAACTGTACGAAATCCTCTGCCTTTGCTGGAGGGAAGGGGGGGTACCACAGGACATGAAGGATGCTAATATTGTTACGCTTTATAAGAACAAAGGTGACAGGAGCGACTGTAACAACTACTGCGCTATCTCTCTTCTTAGTGTTGTCGGGAAGCTGTTTGCATGTGTTATACTGAAGAGGCTCCAGATACTTGCAGAAGGAGTCTACCCAGAATCACAGTGTGGCTTTTGAACCAACAGGTCCACTACTAATATGGTATTTTCCCTCATGCAGTTGCAGGAGAAATGCAGGGAACAAGGACAGCCACTTTTTGTAGTCTTCATAGATCTTACAAAGGCATTTGACATGGTTAGTAGGGACTGACTCTTTAAAATGCTCCTCTGGGTTGGATGCCCACCCAAGCTCCTTAACATCATTAGGTCTTTTCATGAGGATATGAAGGACAATGTAGTTTTTGATGGCCTAGTGTCAGATCCCTTCAACATCCGAAGCGGAGTGAAGCAGGGCTGTGTCCTTGCTCCAACCTTGTTTGGGATCTTTTTTGCTATCATGCTGAAGAATGCTTTTCAAACTTCAACAGAGGGTATCTGTCTCCAGACCAGATCAGATGGAAAACTCTTCAATCTCTCTAGATTGAGAGCAAAGTCTAAGGTACAGGTGAAATGTTTGTGGGATCTCGTCTTCGCTGATGACACCGCCATTACTGCTCACTCTGTCGAATATCTCTAAGAACTCATGGACCATTTTAGTAAAGCTTGCAAAGATTTTGGGCTGGAAATCAGCCTGAAAAAAACACAAATAATGGGCCAGAATGTGGACTCTCCTCCTCGCATTACAATTTCTGCAAAAGAATTGGAAGTTGTCCATGACTTTGTGTATCTTGGCTCAACTATCCCAGATACACTCTCACTAGAGTCTGAGCTGAATAAACGTATAGGTAAAGCAGCAACTATGTTTTCCAGACTAACAAAGAGAGTATGGCTCAATAAGAAGTTGACAGAACATACAAAGATACAGGTCTATAAAGCTTGCGTACTGAGCACACTTTTGTATTGCAACGAGTCTTGGACCATCCATGCTTGACAGGAAAGAAAGCTTAATACCTTCCATATGCGCTGTCTTAGGCGAATATTCAACATTACCTGGCATGACAAAGTTCCAAATAGCATAGTCCTGATCGAGCTGGAATCCCTAGCATGTATACTTTATTGAAACAGTGACGCCTACGCTGGCTTGGACACGTTGTGAGAATTAATGATGGCCGGATCCCAAAAGATCTTCCAGCATGGTCTACATAAATTTGAAGAGGCATTTGTCCAACAGGCAGAGGAAAAGAGGCAGGCACAGAAGAACAAAACTCGAGGACCGGGCAAGAAACAGAATACATCTGTCCCCAGTGCGGTAGAGACTGCCATTCCCGAATTGGTCTATTTAGTCACACTAGGTGTTGTTTTTAGGATCTCTACTCCAGGCATGATGCCAATGCCAATGATGACATAGAAATCCACATTTTAAACTCAGTGGCTAGAATCCTGTAGAGAAAATCCATATGTGCACTCATGTAGTCATATTTTCAGACTTTCTCAGGTGTCCATCACGACAGATTGTACAACTGATTGTGCAGTGGCATGTGGCAGGCTGTTGGCAAGGTGGTGGACACAGCTGGGGCAGTAGCCAATGTATACTTGGCAAGCCAACAAAATTCCACCTAATTAATATAATGTAAAGTGAAATTCAAACACATCTCACCGAAGGGGAAAGAATATGACCAGATGGCGTACATGCTTGGGCAGTCTCTTGTCCAGGTGCTCACTGCTCAGGGAGAACTAGCAGAACTTCAGTTGTTTTGAAACTTGGACATGAGAGTTCCACAAGATCATTCTTAGGGTCACTCCTGTTGTTGTCCTTTACATACTAGGCAAGGACTGTCTTTTTTTCCTGATTGTTTTTTTTAACACACAAACAATTCAGTCCTCAGATTGCTTTGGGCTACTTTTATAATTTCATGGCTTTTAGCTCATTTTGTCTTTTGTGTGTCTCTAGTTTTATTGTTGTTGTTTTTCGGTGTAAGCTGACCTGTATGTATGGTTGCAAGGAAGGAAACTTAAAAATTGAGATAACAATAATAGAAGGTTGTTGGTCGTGTTTTAAAACTGATTTGTAAGCCACTTTGATGGTGACTTGAGTGAAAAGGTGAGACTTGAAGCCTACTGTATTTTAAAAGCTATTTGGCATATTACAAATAATAATCATTTTAGAACTGCAGAGCTGGAAGGGAATTTATGGATCACTGTGTTAAGCCCCTCTCAAGGAGGAACAGGGGGGAATTGAACTCACAGCCTCTGGATCCACAGCCAGATGTCTAAACCACTCAACTAGCCAGCAATCCTAGAGACAGACTGTAGGTCAGTTTTTATTTTTATTTTAAATGAAAAGACAAAAGCCCTCCTCGTATCTTAAGGAGCTATTATGACTACATATTTGGTTCATAAGAAAGAATGGAAAGCAATCAGCACTCATAATTTCAGTTTCAGATGGGATCACTTTGGTTTGTCAGGCATTAGCAGAGATGCCACCTCTCCCATTGTTTAATATGCCATCCTCTTATGTCAGAAGGGGACATAAAGCAAAATTATTTTGGCAGGTGCTTGGATGCAAATAACAGCATGTTTATATGGTAAGGTATATAAGATACAATTGTCCAGGTTGTTTCTAGGTTTCACTTAATTTTACCATTTATGTGAAATGTTTTATTGTTGACTGTGCTATGTATTGTTTTTGAGTTATGTGCATTTCTGGGTCTCTTTGGAGAGAACATAGCATATACATAAATATGAAGGAAGGAAGGAAGGAAGGAATTTTATTAGTACCCAGTTCCAAGGAATCAGAGCAGCTAGTTATTATTTAGTTGTACATATGGTTCCCTGCACTTACTTGATTACACTGATTAATACAAAAGTAACTGGATCTATACACACAAAATCACCCAGAAAGGGAGCTGAATTGGACCAGCTGAGATAAAATGGGAACTTGGGGATAGTAGAATTTTGGATCCTCCTGAAACTACTTCATGAAGGATGATGAGCCCCTACAGACAAGTCTTAAAACTGTTGGCTAACCCAGAAGCAGGTACTTGATATTGTCTTCTCCTTGTTCTCTCATTTGGAGCAACTGGACTTTCGTGGAGTGAGAAGGAGACATCGTTGGGTGACAGAGCACATCCGTTGCCTAGGATTCAGCCCCCACCCCCCAACTTCTTCTGTTAAAAAGACGAGCCCATGAGGAAAACCTCTGCAATTTGGGTTAGTGGAGTTTTGTCCACTCTGGTGGAAAGATGGGGCTGAATGGGATCAAGGGCAAGCAATTAAAGCTCCCTTGCACCTATACCACCATCCCAATCAGCTGTTCATACCAGTTTAAAATGGACTTTGTATGCTCTGGCTTAATAACATTAACTTTGTATGCTCTGTTATATTCTCCTTGAATTCTATGGTCTTTCACGATTACAGATTGTCTTACAGTATTTAAGTGATAGGCAACTGTATACTCCTAAAACAGAAATGCTCTGGATATTGGATTACTACAGATATCACATCTAATTTGTGTGTATGATTCTCTAGATGTCCACAATTGCACCAAGAAGAAAATGTTGGACTCAGTGGAAAGAGTCTGAGCTGGTATAAGACAACAGCCCATGTTTCCAAACAGCTGATCAATTAATAACTGCTCCAAGGATCCCCTCCCCAGTTTAGCACTTAGCAAATTTTCCATCCTATTTCCCCACCTTTTTAAAAGCAAATGTGTCTGTGAGGTTGTACAACAAATTGAGCTTGCTTTCATTTTGCTACCATGGGGGAAGAAAGTACATCCTTTCATGTCACTGCTGCAACGCTAGAGAATAAAATGTGCACCTAATCCATTATTCTGACAGGCGTGACCAACTGGGAATGCATGTTATTCCAAATAACTGTGGATATATAAATACATTTTTAAATTTTCATCTCCTTCAGTGCCACTAACCTTTTCATCGCAGCTTGCAAAGACAATGGTGCCTTGCAATAAAGACATGAAAAGTCCTTGAAAAGGTGTTACAGTCTCCTTGAATCCTATGGTATTTCACAAATACAAGTTCTCTTATAGCATTTAAGTTATAGGCAGCTGAACACTCCTAAAACAGAAAGGGAAGAGATGGCCTCTAACAGAGCAATAAACATGCCAAAGAATTAGCTGCAACTAGAAATGAGCATGAATTAATTTTCCCCCAATGAATTTTGTCACATGGCACCACAGGATGACTCTCTCACACCCCCATTCCAGGCCAGCTGGGCTAATAACCTGTCATTGTGTTGCATTGGGGTCCTTCTGCTCCAGCAGTGTCCCAATCCAGGCAGGACCCCGGGCTGCCTGTCTCTGCCCCTGCCCCATCCAATCCAATCTGGAGCCAGGTCAGGGATTCTCTCTGTTCAGTCGATGAATGGTTGGCTGCTGGAGGAGGTGAGGATGGGCAGTCCAAGCTCTTCTCTTTACTGGTGTGTTGTCACTTCAGAAGGACCCTGGTGGTGCATGATTACAGTAGTGGTCCAGCCAGACCAGAGGGTGCATGAGACCTATGCAGCTGCATGAAGAATTTCATTGGGGATGCATTTCCATATTTTCCCATGTATATGACACTATTTTTTCCTAAAATCATGGCACTAAATATTAAAGGCACCGTGTAGATGCCCTAAGCACATCCAATCTCATCTGATTTCAGAAGGTAAGCAGGGCCAGCCGTGGTTAGTACTTGGATGGGAGACCACCAGGGAATATCAGATGCTGTAGGCTCCTTGAGTAGGAACTGGCAAACCACTCCAGTATTCCTGCCAAGAAAACTCCATAGACATGGGGTCACGAAGAGTCGGTCATGACTGTAACGACACCATACACACACACACACACACACACACAGAGAGAGAGAGAGAGAGAGAGAGAGAGAGAGAGAGAGAGAGAGAGAGAGAAATAAGTCTTCCTGAAGGGGTGAAGTTGGGGTGGAGGAGAACCCAAACTGACCTTGCTGTTTTGGTTCCCTTCCTTTCCAGCAGCCCTTGTTTGCTATCCCTGTCCTGAAGACTTCTCTGCACTTTGTTTTTGCAAGGATCAGAGCCAAAACATCAGAAAGAAAATCTTCCAGAACATGGCCAAAAAGCCTGAAAAACTCACAACAACTATCAGATCCTGGCTGTGAAAGCCTTTGAGAAAAAATCCAAACTGACCTCGCTATTTCACTTCCTCTCCAGGAGCAGTTTGATTGCCCTCACCTCTGCTTTGTTCTAGCAGGATCAGACCCTTCTTTTCAGCATGGAAAGGCACTTCTTAATGATCTGCTGCATTCCCAATCCTCCCACACATACACACTGAAAAGAAGGCTCCGGTCCTTGCAAAAAGAAAATGCAGAGGAATCTTCAGGACATGGAAAGGAAAGGAAAGGAAACAGTGTGGGTGAACTCAAGGAGGATTTATAATTTTATTAATTTGGGGTCTTAAAATTGGGGAGGGCACCTAATATATGGTAGTGTCTTATAGATGTGGCATGCACTTCCAAAGAGAGGATTTTAATTCTCCTCCTGACACCTCAGCAAACTGACCTGGGGCTGCTGCTGCTGGAGCACGCTGCTAGGAGCACGCTGCTTCTTTCAAGAAAAAATCAGCAATATACTGGGACCGTAATATATGAACCGTGATGTGGCAGGGAACTACTTTATAATCAGAACTCGGAGTTGTTTCCAGAAATGGACCAGTGGCCAAACAACCATTTTAGTTGTTCCCTTCCTTCTAGTATGTGCATAGTTGTGTATAGTTCAGCTCAGTTCCATGGGAAGTGCAAATTCCCTTCTCTGACCTCTTCTGTGTGCTTGCCCATTCCTTCTCTCTCTCATCAGGGTGACAACCCACTCACTGATTGCGGTACTTGCTTCTGTCTTCCACCTCCTCTGATGGCTTCCCACTCAGATGAGGAGGCAGGTCAGGCAAGACCAGAACACTACCTTTGAGTGGCAAGTCATTGAAGGAAGCAGAGGAGGGAAGTGCGAGCTGTAATTAGTATGTAGGCAGTCATGCTGAGGAGGTGGGGAGGGAATGACTTGGTGTGTAGAGGAGGTGGGAGAAGGGAGTGTGTGGCGTCCAGAGGACATGCATATGAGTGCCAGGCTGAACTAGGCTGAACTGCTGTTCATGTCCCCCCTCTAATGTGTCCCTTTACTTGAATGCATTGGAAGCTACAAAGCTATAGGATTCCCTAGACAAGATGTTGAATGATATTTTCATAATGAAGTCTGAAAGCAATGCATTTCTTTCTTTCTTTCTTTCTTTCTTTCTTTCTTTCTTTCTTTCTTT
>JAHTLZ010000016.1:21139987-21159349 GCA_023846285.1 Phrynocephalus versicolor | reverse complement strand
CTAGTATGCCATGGCTTCTCCTCCAAAATTCTAGTAACTGCAATTCTCTACAGGAACCAAGTATTCCATTAGAAATCTCATTCCTTGAACTCCAGTTTGTAGTAGTCTTTCAAGAAAAGGCAGTTCTTGCCAAAACGTTTTACACCCCCAGGGCAGGTACACCAAAGTAATGCCTATGAGCCCTTTATATAAAACATGTAGCTAGAAAATGTATTGGTATAAGAATTTGTTTTGTCCCTAATAGCCTGTTTTGCTGGAGAACAGAAGCTTTGTTAGAGCCAGCATAAAGGAAGTGACCCTCTGGGAACCAAACAAGTTAGCAAATCATTTAATTTTTGCACTGCCATTCCACAGAGGGGAACTGAAATCCAAGCATCCATAACTAGGAATAAAAGCTCGTTAGTTCCTCAGAGTCAACACTACAGCTGAAAGGTCAGACATTCGCTGAGATGAACAACATTAAAAATGTGGTCAGGAATTATGTAGGTACACCCCAAAAGCAATGAAGAGAGACAGTCCTGCAGGAAAGAAAATTGCTTTGCCTTAAACCTCTGTGCACTCTGTGCCTTTTATCCAAAACTCAATAACCTTGGGAATGTGCTGCCTCTTTCTCCGCTTTATGATTTTTAGCTAAGCCAGGTGGAGAATTCTGAATCATAGAACCACAGAACAAGTGAAATTGGACAGGGCATATAAGGCCATCAGTTCCAACCCACTTCTTCATGCAGGAATACAAATCAAAGGATATCTGCCATGTGTTGTATCTTGTGTCATTAGAGTTGTGACCGACTCTTCGTGACTCCATGTCCATGGAGTTTTCTTGGCAGGAATACTGGAGCAGTTTGCCAGTTCCTACTCCAGGCACCTACAGCACCTGGTATTCCCTGGTGGTCTCCCATCCAAGTACTAACCAGGGCCGACCCTGCTTAGCTTCCGAAACCAGTCGAGATCGGCTGTGCTTAGGGCATCGAGGCAGCATATATCTGCCATGGGATTGTCCAAATTCCTCTTGAATGCCTCCAGTGTTGGAGCACTCGCTGCCTCTCGGGGTAACTGGCTGCACAGTCATACTGCTCTAACAGCTCGGAAGTTTTTCCTGATTTTCAGCAAAATCTGGGTTCTCTTAACTTGAGCAGTACAATGTGAACTAGTGCATGTCAAACAAGTGGATGTAGTGCTCAATCAGTCTTGCAGGATTATTACTAGCTGCCCAAATCCTAACCCCACTGAAAAAGTCAATTTATTTGGCTGTAGAAAGGGTAGTTGTGTTTGCCTGTGCAAGCATTATAGGTGAAAACAAAAGGGAAAGTGGGAAAAGACAATATAAGTTGGCTTCTAGAATTTTTAATGTGAGATTTTGTGGGCAAGTCCCTTGAATCAGGCATTATTTTGTGAGTGTTGTTGCTATAGCAATTGTAACAGGGCCTTCAAGGTAAGTTATATGAAAATCATGGATTTCTATGACCTAAAAAGTCAGAAATATACAAGCATTATGACCCTAAAATCATTTCAATATGACCAATTGAACTAGAAATGTGACAAGATCATTTTATGAAACTAGCAACCAGGTTTTAAAAAATCTCTGATTATGCACACGTAAAAAAATTTAAAGGTTCGTTCTTCTTCACTTCCAGTGCAGAAGTGAATCAAAGGAAAAGTTTGAGAGGAAAATCTTCATACCTAGATTAGGTTTCCATCAACAGCGGAATTGCACTGGATGATTGCATGCATTAGATTATCAAACTCAAAATTCCTATTGTTTTTGTATCTGGAGAAACTCTGTTTGACATCACAACAAATTTGCAAAATAGGAAAAAAAGCCTGTCAAAATATCCATTCTGTAGATGTTTCAAAGTGATGTTTTATTGGAAGCACCTGTGGAAGAGAAGCTGTATGCCTAAATGACCTCAGCTTAGAGGTGAGAGTTTCAAGGTCCCAGAAATGGACAAAGGCGTGTAATAGCATGTACAAAAGCATGGGCTAAAATACACAGATGTATGTGCCAAGTCAGGTGTTATAAAATAGCAAAGGTGATTGGTTAATGATGATTAGAGATGGGCATGAAATGAAATTCATTTCGTTTTTTGTTTTTCATTTTGTTCCTTAACAAAATGAAAAAACGAACTGACCCTTCAAATAAAAACAAAATGAAAAGTTTTGTTTTTTCTATTTTGTTTTTCATTTTCCAATAGGAATACACTGAAGCAATGCATTCCTATCGAAAACTGCTTTAAAAACTCCACACCAGTCGGGTGGGGGAAATTTTAAAACTTCTTTTTAGTCCCCAAGCAAGTGCCGATCAGCTAGCATGCGGGGCTTGCTTAGGGGACTAAAAAAGTTTGTAAAGCCTCCCCCCCCAATGCACCTGATTGGGTGGGAGAAAGCATGGGCATTTAAAACTTTTTTTTAGTCCCTGAAGCAAGAGCCAATCAGCTGGTGCACAGGGCTTGCTTAGGAGACTTTTAAAAAGTTTTTAAAGCCCCTGCCCCCCCCCAATCTGCCCCATCGGGTGGAGGAAAGTACAGGCTTTTAAAACTTTTTTTTAGTACCTGAAGCAAACCCTATGAGCCAGCTGATCAGCACTTGCTTTGAGGATTAATAAAAATGTTTTCAAAGCCCACACGTCCCCCCCCCGAAACACATAAAGCAAAGGTAAAAAACATAAAAAACACAGTTGTAACATTAAACACACACATAAAACACATAAAACACATAAAAATGAAAAATGAAACAAAATGAAAAACTTTTTTTCAAAAAAATATATATTTCAAACGAAATTGAATTAAAAAAGAAATGAATTGCCATTTTGGTGTTTTGTGCCCATCTCTAATGATATATATATATACTAGATGTAGAAGTGCATGAAAAGTTGGCTGTTCATATGGTTGGTCTGTTGGCATGTGGCTGTTGTATTACTTGAAGCTGGATGTTCTATGTTGGATGTGCCACTACTTGAAGGTTGGATATTTACTCTACTGGATGCTGAACAGTTGGGTGTTAAGTTACCTAGCTGTAAACAGGCTGCTGAAACAAAGAAGCCTTGTCTGTCTTCACTAAAGAGTTGTGCTCTGCTGACCCAAGACTGCTTCAATTTTGCTGCTTGTGGTGGACTACAGGGCCCATGGCTCACCCACCCACTGGACAAAACAAACTCACCTGGAGAACATTTTGGCTTGAAGTCATTGAATGTTACTCCCAGTCCACCAAGAATGCTACTTCTTTTGCAAAGTGTTAATTAACCCAAGTTAGATTGCAACACACTTTGCACTTTGCTTGCACAGGTGAACACAATGTTGTTGGATATTAAAATGCTTTGGGGGCAACATCTTAACTTCACACAATTTACAGAACAAAATATCACCCTCACAAACCTAATTCTTTTGAGTCCTAGTCCATCACTACAAAGGTATCCCCACTTTGAGTATACGGTAATCATTTGCAAACTATTAGGATTTGACTTCTAATTTTGAGGCTTGATCATTTGGTCCCCTTCCTGAGAAATAAGAAATGTGATATTATGAAAATGATATCATGTGACATTGAGCTGCTTCTGACTTATGATGACCCTTTCCATGGTGCTCTAGAAGTACAGTACTTAGAAGAGAAGTTGTAGCTTGCCCCCCCCCCCTCAAAAAGGCTGACTCTTTTGCTATAAGATATTGTATAGTGAACCCCGAATGTTCACTGGAAAGACAGGTTTTGAAGCTGAGGCTTCAGTACTTTGGCCACCTCATGAGGAAAGAGGAGTCCTTGGAAAAGTCCCTGATGTTGGGAAAGATTGAAGGCAAAAGGAAAAGAGGACAGCAGAGAATGAGATGGTTGGACGGTGTCATCAATGCAACCAATATGGATTTGACCAAACTCCGGGAGGCAGTGGAAGATAGGAAGGCCTGGCGAGCTCTGGTCCATGGGATAACAAAGAGTTGGACACAACTGAACGACTGAACAACAACAACAACAATTGTATAGTGTCAGATTTCCAGCTTCTGGCTCCACAGCCAGATACTTCAGTTAAGCAAGCTCTCTAAATAGTGATATGCATTATCGATGTACTTTTATTTGTGACTAACAATAAAACTTAGCCCTCCCTCCTCCATCTGTTTCTAATCAAACCACTTCAGCTACACTTGAGACTTTTTCTTTTCATCCCTTCCTTAGGTGAAGTGAGATCTTGACCCAAAAGCAGCAGATATTTTATGGCTCCTGCTGCTCTGAGAAGAATCCCCAACACCATACTTTTGTGCTGTTTGCAGGCAATTAAAGTATAGGTATAAAAAAGCCCAAAACAAAACAGGAAAGCTTTTTACAATAGTATTGGAGGAAGACTAAGTTGAAGATGTACTTAAATGGTTATTTTATTGTGCTCTAAACTGATGCTGCTTTGATGTTTTGAACACTTAGGCTGTTTTAATTTCCTGTTGTCTCGTACATTGCACATTTGCACATTTTATAACCTTTCACATTTTAAGACTGATGAGTTTTAGAGATAAACCATAAATTCAGACACATGAGGACTATTTTTACTTCTCTTCTGAAAACACTTTGTAGAAGAGAAGATGTTCAACCCAGCAACTTTGCTCTTTGTGATCATGCCCAAGACAAGGGATGCTGGGTGTTTGATTGCCTCAAGGAACAGTACAGAAAGATGTTTGCGAAGATTCTCAGTCATTCCACATGAGGTTATCTGACAGTTGAATCGTGGCAATTGGACTTCTTTTCTTGTAAGACTGAAACATTTTGCTACTCATCCAAGTAGCTTCATCAGTCAACAGGCTCATTAGGTGGACAATGGGCTGAATTGATTCATAAGATGTACAATAGCCTAGGTGTGTGGAAGACCCAACTATTCAATCGTTTCCAACACCCAGGAGGCTGGAAAGTTTAAAAACTGGCAAGCATTGCAGTAGTTAATATATAAACAAAAAGCTATTTTTAAAAGCCCTTAAAACCAGATATAACAATATAAAACAAGGTTTAAAAGCTCAGCTATCTATCTGTCGCTGTGACATGCCGCCCAGAATTTTGCCACCAGTTCGGTAGTAGTCCGACTTTGGTCAATTAGCAATTGATTACAATAGTCCGAGTCTGATTGGCCTGCCATATCTTTTAAGAGAGGTGTGATGTATTTTGCCCGGGTCTTTTTATGCCTACTGCATCTGAGCATCATATGCTCAATCGATTCTATCTCATTAGAGCCACGGGGGCAGAGTCTCTGTTCCCTCGGGATACTCTTAAATCTGCCTTCCAGCACTGCAGAAGGGAAAGCCTCACACCTGGCCAGGGTAAAGGCTTTCCTGAACTTGTATGTCTCCAGCTGTGACAGGTAGGCCATGGGGAGTGAGCGATATTTATATGTATCCAGGACTCTAAAATTGGGGCAACTACTGAGATCTGCCTGTCTCTCCATATCCATTAGTCTCTGTTTAAGGACTGATTTTGCTTCATCCCATTTCATGCTCAAGATTGCTTGGGAAGAGAAACCCATAGTTTGCAATTTATTTAGGACAGATTTTAGCCACTTAGATTGGAAGTTGTCCACTAAGAGTAGATGGGTTAATCCCTGCGATAGGAAGTTTATCTTAAGCCAATACTGTAAAGAAGATAATGTGATTTTGGCTGTCATTGATAGCATACCTGTCTCTAAACGAATATATGCGTTTGTTACACATCTTGGGACTTCGAGAATTGCTCTAAGAAATTTGGATTGGACCCGCTCTATAGGGTCAAAACTACAAAATGCAGGCCCAATGAAGGTGCCATAGAGCATCTGGCTGACCACCTTTGTCTGAAAGAGTTTTAGGGCTGCTGGGATATATCGACCCCCTTTAGAGTGGTAGAACCTTAGGATGGCATTTGCTGTTCTTTCACCCTGGTTAGCTGCATATTGGATATGGGCATTTCTGGACCCAGTGGATTGAAGGGCCATACCTAGGTATTTAAAACAGGAAACCTGTTCCAGGGACTGCCCATTAATAATCCAAGACCTTTTCTTTTGTCTTCTTCCAAAGGCCATAATTTTGGTCTTTTGATAGTTTATTTCTAGTTCCTTCATTTTGCAGAAACTTGCAAATTTCTTAAGGGCTCTCTTGAGGCCAACAGGTGTTCTTGCTAAAAGCACGGCATCATCTGCATATAGAAGGACAGAAATATGTCTTTGCTGTAGCTTTGGAGGGTGAAGACTGGAAGAGCTAAGATGTTCTACTATGTCGTTTATGTAAAAATTAAACAATGAGGGGGCCAGTAAGCAGCCCTGTCTCACTCCTCTATAGGTGTTGATCGGGTCAGTTAAGTTGCCTTTCCTATTTAGCCTAACCTTCAGATTGGTATTGTTATGTAGCACACGCAACAATAGGAGTAGCCGTTTGTCTATTGAGGTGGCTTCTAAGTTGGCCCATAATTTCTGTCTCGAAATAGAGTCAAAGGTTCCTTTCAGATCGACAAACGCGGCATATAGTGAAGTTGGACCCTTTGCTGCGTATTTCTCTATAAGATGTTGGATGATAAGACAATGGTCCAGAGTCGATCTACTCTCTCTAAAGCCTGCTTGCTCTACCGCAATCCTGTTTTCCTCATTCAGCCAGGTCTCGAATTTGTCCTGGAGATGTCTAGCGTATAGTTTGCTGCATATGTTTAGCAGACTAATGGGGCGATAGTTCGCAGGGTCATCTCTTTGTCCTTTTTTGAATAGTGGTACCACGATTGCTGTATTCCATTCTAAGGGAATGAGGCCTGTGAGGTCAATATAAGTGAATAGTTCTGCAAGAAAAGGGGCCCACCAGTCAACATTTTCTTTGAAGAGTTCGGGAGGCAGACCATCTGACCCTGGTGCTTTACCTATTTTCAGTCGGGCAATGTGGGATTTAATTTCCCCTGGTGAGACTGGAGGCCAGGGTGGGAGATTCTCAAACTCCTCAGCTGGAACTGGTGTAGGGGGACAATCTTTATAAAGTATATTGAAAAAGGTGAACCATTTGCAATGAGAAATTGGGGGATCAATTTGGCAGGAGAGGTTTTGTTTTTTGTCCGAAACCAATCGCCAAAACTGGGAGGAATTTTTCTGCTTGGCAGCAAGAATTATTTCTGCCCACAGCTGATGGGTGTAGTCTTTTTTCTTTTGGATGATTAGATGTTTATAGGCCGCTTTTTGTGACCCAAGCATCTGTTGGATTTCCTGTCTTTGATTACGGTCTGATTTCTTAAACAAATGGTATAGGGCTGTGAGGGCTTTTCTTGCTCCTTGGAAATCTTTATCAAACCAAGGTTTGGACTTATTGTGAAATATTGGGGGATGGTCCTTAGGCTCAATTAAACTTGTTTTGAGTTCCTGAACTAGGCTGTTATAGACCGTAATGGGGTCATTCTGTGTGCTGCAGTGCGGGCCTTCAGGTTGGAAAATATGCCGATCTTTGGCCTCTATTACTCCTCTTAGCCTGGACTGTATTTGAGCAGACCATCTCACCCTGCAACTTAATACTTGTGAGCTTTCATATGTGGGCTGATTGGCCATGACTTGGGTTGTAAAGGAGAATTTAACTTGAGCCAGTAGGGGGAAATGGTCGCTCTCCAGATAAGGTAGTACTTTAAAGTTAGTTATTGATGGAATTAAGGAGGCACAGGCTAGCATATAGTCGATTGTGCTAGCTCCCAGGGCAGACATGTAAGTGAACTCCGCTGGGTGGTCTTCTGGAAAACTGCCATTTAGAAAGTACACCCAGGAGGCCTTGCACTAACTTTTCTTCAACTGATGAAGCTACTTAGAAGAGTAGTGATTAAGAAAAGAAGTCCAGTTGCCATGACTTGTCTTCTAGATAACAGTACAGAAAATGAATCAATACAAAACTGAAGAGCAGTGTAGCCTGCTATACCAGTTCAAACAGAAAGAAATGTGGCAATGTCCTTAGAAACAATGTAAATTCTCCTGCCCATATATGCAGTATATCACAGAAGTGAGCACACCCCCTCACATTTTGTAAATATTTTAGTATATTTTTTCATTTGACAATACTGAAGAAATGATGCTTGGCTACAATGTAAAGCAGTGAGTGTACAGTTTTCACATTGTTTGAGCAGGTTAGTACCTAGTGGCAGGATTAGCGACAGCATGCTGTTTTATTCAGAGGATCACTGTAAAGTCAAACAGACATTTACTTGATGAATGGATTTTCTCAGGTAGAATGTGCATACTGAACTGAAGGCAAAAAACTTGATGAAACGACAGAATAATATATAAGGCAACAGATGCTGGTTGAAACCAAAGGCTACCTAATTCTGCATTCTGATCATTTAGTAGTCAACCATTTGCTTATGGGAAACCCACCAGTGGGACATGAGTGCAGCTGAATTCTACCTTTTTGCGCTGTTCAACCAGAACAGGATTATCACATCACTGTGAGCATTGAAAATCTCAAAAGGTTCTAGCTGTCTGTTTTAATCAGGCACATTGGAAGCTGGCTTGCAGTAAGCCAGAATAATTGTCTGTCAGTTGTCTCATTGAGAATAGCTTTCTAGATTTCCAGACAGCCTTCTTTCTCTTCATTTGGTCCCTGATATTCTTTACTGGAGTTGCCAGTGGGTGGATTTGAGATTTCTTCCTTGGGAGATCCAGATTCAACATCCAATTCAGGGTCAAAACAGACATTATAGTGAGTCCATCATTAGTTGAAGGCACCAGGAAAAGAAGATCAAATATGAGACAGATTGGTTCCATATGGAAATCCACTGTTTTGAGTTTACAAGAGCTGATCGGGGATGTTGGCATCCTGGTAGTCCATAACAACATCATCATTAGAAACAGAACAATAGTTTTCAGAGTTTCAGAAGTTGCAAATTAGCTTGCCTGAGGCTTAGGAGGAGTCCCCTGGTCATGTCTTCTGTGTTCAAGGTGAATGTGTTAGTTCTGACCTAAGTAATAATCACATCCTATCTTGCCTGATTTTGGAAGCTAAGCAGGGTCGGCCCTGGTTAGTACTTGGATGGAAGACCACCAGGGAATACCAGGTGCTGTAGGCGCCTGGAGTAGGAACTGACAAGCCACTCTAGTATTCCTGCCAAGAAAACTCCATGGACATGGAGTCATGAAGAGTTGGTCACGACTGTAATGACACAAACACACACACAGAGGAAAAGTAAGGGTGCCCTCATTTTTCGTCTACTAGATCTCAGCACTTGAGAGCCCATCGAAGTCATAAGGGCGTCAATGTCAACCCCAAAGTGGCTCTGGAGGAAGAAAAGACAACATCAGCTATTGCTCCAGTTGTTCCAGGATGTTGCTGGGTAACCATGGACATTGGTAACCAACAAGGGACTTCAGACCCAGATGTGAACCGCTAGGGTAGGGAGGGAGCCCTTGAGTTCCACCGTGGGGAACTTTGGTACAACTCTCGAGTGTTCTGTCAGTTCCCATCCTGACACCCCCCCTTGATCATGAGGATAGGTCTCTTTCTTGGTATAGGGGCCCTCTCCCCTAATGTAGATCTGTTCTTATGTGTAAAACTGCATCCCCATGCAGCCATCCAGTCAATGATAAACATGTGAGGTATACAGGTAACATCAATGATTCATTTCATAGATATAATCACCATAGAAAACAGGGATGTTGGATTGGAGAAGTACACTTGGCAATGTTTGGAGAAACGTTGGGGTTCTATTTAAACTCCCTGTCAGGTTGGGCTGAGAGCCACTGGCAGCCTTGTATTGGACAGCCACCTGCACCTCCCTGGAACCTTTCTATGGCACAAGAGTGCCTGGGAAGAAGGTGCCTGAAAATAGAGGCCAGCTGATGGTGTCCCTCCCCACTGGGTTGCAAACCAAGTGTTCACAGGGTGACCCTGGCATCATGCATCTAGGTCTCCTGTTTTGTGCAACACATGGAATCAGTGTTGTGTACAGAGCCTGAGGCAGTTAAATCATTTTGCCAAATGATACAGCCTGTTCTGCCATTCTGGAATCAAAACCAGGATGTGAGGATGGAAATGGCCATGGGAGGATTTTTCGGGGAGAACTGGTGGGAGCAGCAAGAGACCTTTCATTCTATGCTACATAATGATAAATGTGGAGCTAAGGCTATACATTTATTTAACTACTCTTCAGTGTGGTTCTCAGAGGATTTTATTCTATTCTGTCATTAGTTTTTGCAATCCTGCCCCTGTCAGCCACAATAATATAGCAGCACTGCCTGTGTACATGATGGAGACAAATAACCTTTGATATATTATTTTCATTGATGAAACTCTCAGATCTAGTGTAGGTGGTCCTCTAGCTTGTCCTCCACCTTTGAGATGTAGAATACCCATTAACAAGAAAAGGGGAACAAATTTGTTTTTGGTTCCTGTAGAGGATAAGACTCAAACCAATGAATTTAACTAAGCATTAGGAACCATTTCCGGAGAAAAGGCGTATTTAACGGTGGAATAAACGGACCTGGAAATTGGCAGACTCGCCGGTGGTTTTTCAAGAGAGCTTGGGTGTCCTTAGGGATACTTTAGCTGTGGATCTCCTGCGTTGGCAAGAGGTTAGACTTGATGACCCTTCCAACTGTACAAGCGAATACCTGAATCGAACTCTACAATTCAATACCTCAAATCAATACCTGATAGTCTAAATCAGCATAAAGTATAACTCGTTGTGGAGGACAAAGCTACGCCTTTCCATTGAGAAGGAAAGCAGATGCTTGTGTATTTGATGCAACATCTGCAGAGCATAAATAGAGCTTAAGATTCTAATACATTCTGCTTTCTTTGTGATCTTGCCTCTACGTGCATATTTCCATAGGTCTACAAAAGAGTAGAGATGGGCACAAAACACCAAAATGGCATTTCATTCCGTTATTTGGGCCTGCCCCCCCCCGGTTTGGTTCATTTAATACAAACTGAATTTTTTAAGAAACAATTTCATTTTGTGCTTGTTTGTTTTGGAGCTTCCCATGGCAGCGGGGAGCCCTCCCAGGGCAGGGGCTGCTGCAACCGGCGACAAGCCTGCCAACTGGGAGGGCATTCCCACAGCTACAGGGAGCCCAGAGCTGGCGGCAAGCCTGCCGGGAGAGCTGTCCTGCAGCTGCGGGGAGCCCTCCTGGGGCCGGGTACAGCCCGAGCCGGCAGCATGCCAGCCGGGAGAGCATTCCCACGGCCGTGAGGAGCCCTCCCGTGGCCATGCGCCACCGGAGCCGGTGGCATGCGAGCTGGGAGAGCGTTCCCGGGGCCACGGGGAGACCTCCCATGGCCGGGCGCCACCCGGGTGTGGAGGGAAGAGTGAGCTATAAACTCGTTTCCAACCTCTGTCCGAAGGTAGCAGCAAGCAGCTGCTTGCTGCTACCTTTGGGATGGAGGCTGGAAACGAGTTTAAAGGCTGCACTCTCCCCACCACCACATGGTACGGAGGGAAGAGCGAGCTCTTTAAATCTTTCCCCAGCCCTCCCCGGGGTTTCTTCTTCCACATGCTGGATGACAGCGCCGGGCGCACTGTCATCCGGCGCGGGGAAGATGAGACCCCCCGTTCGCTCCTCTGCATGCAGAGACAAGAACGGGGTCTCTCTAAGGGATCTTCCCCACGCCCAGATGTAAGCGCTGTCATCCGGTACAGGGAAGACAAGACCCTCATTCACACCTCTGCATGCAGAGGCACGAATGGGGGTCTCTCTCTTTTTTCCAAGCACCCACCACTATTTTAGTTTTATGTTTTTATTTTTACTTCCGGGCAGTTCACCCCCCCTTACCTTGAGGCTTTGACCAAAAGGCAGTAGAGCACTCGACGCCGGCATGGGGGGAGAACTGGGTGCTGAAGACGTCCGAGAGGCTCCTTCCAGGACCCGGTGCCGGCGCTAGAGCAGCATGGCCATCTCCCCTTTCCACCTCATGGCTTCCCGCCGCCAGAGCACGGGCGCTCTCCCGCTCAGGGACTGGTGCCTCTGCCATGCCTGGGCTGGCTGAGGGTCAACCCCGGGAGCCACTTCTGCCCGACAGCCGCGCAACAGGAAAGGGGAGGGCGGCTCCTGAAGGCCATATTATTTTTATATTTATTTTATATTACTTCTGGGTTCCTCGCTACAGCTGTAGTGTGGGCCTTTCTCTCTTTTTTTTTAAAAGCGCCGACCTCGCGGCCCCTGGGGCCCGGTCGGCGCTGTTTTCTTAAATTATTATATTATTAATTTATTATTATTATTTTAAACTGTGCCGTTCTGACTACATGGCCGTGCTACAGCTGTAGCGCGGCCGTCGCCATGGCAGAAGCCAGGCCCAGGAAGATGGCCTGGACCTTGGACCAGCACCAGGTAGGAGACATCTCCTCCACCCCACTTAACGAAATGAACCTATCCAAACCAATTTTTCTCGGTTCGGTTTGTTTCATGTTAAATTTGCCCCTAGGCTTGTTATTTGTTTCGTTACCTAATGAACCGAATAACAACTAACAAAAAAAAATCATTTTGTGCCTATCTCTACAAAAGAGCATTTTCCAATGAACTGGGGCTTTTAAAATTTAAAACTTAAAACCGTCTATAAAACTTGAGCAGACTAAAAACCATCACACAGAGCACTCTCCAGAGAGCTTTCCTTCTTTCCTGGAAGCACAAGGCTATTAGGGGAAAAGTTGCAAGCCAAGCAAATAAGGACATCATCTAGGAAGCAAAGCAGACAAGGTTGTGGATCATGGGAACAGAGGAGCCTAGCAGTGCACGAAGCTTGAAATGTGCTCATCTCTGGCTGTTGTCCTGAGCCATCAAGAAAAAGAGAGGGGGATTAATTAGACATGCAAATGTGAAACTGAGAAGGTGCCCAGCTGCAGCTGTCTTTTCTTCCCTGATCTGAACTCCAGTTGGTGGATTCAGACACTGTATGGCAGGGGGTTGGACCAGATGGCCCTTGAGGTCTCTTCCAACTCTATGATTCCATGAAACCCCTAAGCTAGGGAGATGGGAAATTTATAAAAGCTAAGACTCGCCAACACTTTGTGATCCTTAGCGAGGCTGAGGATTTCTGCAGGGCTTTCCTCCTGTAAGGAAGGCTTCGAGTGAGGGAGGTGCTGCTGGCAGATCAATGGAACCTTGCCCAGGCGATCTGTCTTACAAATGATCCTGTATGTAGTGCTATTATTTTAGTAAGACACCAGCAGCTCTACAATTGTTCATAGCCTCCATGAAGAATAGTTGCTGTCAAGGGGGCTGAGAGTGCTGTGGCTTGGTAAAAGACCTGTTCACAGCTTGTCTGAAAGGCTGAGGGATGGCACATGGAAAACACATTCTCAAAATGAATGCAGGACTGAAGGTGCCATACTCATTATGTGCTGTTTTGCTATGCAACAGCACTGAAGGAGGGGGGAAGCAAAGGTTACTGCCTGTGTCCTTTGGACAGGAAATCTTGCTCAATGGAGGAACTAATGCTTGCCCCCATAAATTATGATGTTCATAATTCCTAGAGCCAACATAATAGAATAAAGAGTTTGGGAAACCTTGATAATGAATAGGTTTGCATGGGTATTAAGTCCTTAAGATTTTGTATGACATTCGGTATCGGCTGGAAACCAAAGAGAGCACAAAGGAATGGCTGTGATAGAAATCAGGTAGATTAAATATTAGATGTGACCCCCATTTTAGACATAGGCAAATCAGGTGGGAAAATCATTTTTCGGGTAGCGATTGCAAGCATACTTACTAGAGCGTAATCTCCACTGAACAGAGAAGGATGTTCTTTGGCATAAACATCTAAGATTTCAGATTTCTAGGAAATATAGAAGTTACTGATAATTTACCTTCAAAAAATCAGAATGCAAATGCATCAAACACAACTAATTCCTTTGAGGTGTGTTAGGCATTATGTCTTCATAAAGGAATACTATGCCCAAGCCATTTTAAAACATTGCAGAAAATCATACCCCCTGTTAATTTTCATTGAGACTCAAAGAGAAGGAAAAGAATTGTATTTCATAGGAAGATTTAGATTCAAACCTAAATCATGTCAGTCTCAAACAATCTAAGTCAAAACACACTTATTTCAGTGTCACTAAGTTTGGTCTGTGGCTGCCAAATTCTTTTTGAAACTGTTATGAACGATTTTAGATTGTATAGCAGTGTGGGTTCTAAATAGCAATGTTGACATTTTTTAAAGGCACCGATCTAAAGCAATGCTTGGTAACAGACAATTTTCTTCTAGTTAAATACAGAAAAGCATGTTTCCAAGCCTCACAAACTGACTTATCTTAGTATTCCTTTTCTTCTTTTTCTTCTGTCTTAATAATAAAAGATACAGTGATTAAAAAAATAAAAATAGCTTGCAAGTGAGAAAAAAGTTGTGTGAAATTATGAGTATCACTAAGAATTTGCCTGAATTAAAACAGTTTTAGTACATTAGTTTTAAATGGCGAATGTACTACTTAAGCAAGGCTCTTTTGGTGGGGGTTGGGGATAGAGGAGAGTATATCTAATTAGGTTCCAAATTTGAAAGATGTTTCCTTAAATTATGAGCGTTCTGATGGAAGTGTGAAAATGTTCTGCTCCCACAAGATAACTGCCACAAAAATACCTCCCTTCAGTCCTTTAGGGCTTTACAGGACAAACCTTAGTTTTGCAAAGAAACATAACTTTGTTCTAAGTCATAAAAGGAAATGCCTCTAAAATAGGAATGGGACTACAGAAAGGACATACTGTATGTAGTATGTGAGCAGGATGTGCCCCCCCCCTCTCTCCAAGAACCTCCACACAGTCTAAGCCTGCACTCACTGGGAGAATCCATTGCCACCATGGGAAGGGGAGAGAAGAAGAATGGAAGTTGGGAGGTGAGACCAGGAGTGATGGGGAATGAACATACGGGTGAAAGTAGAGGAAGAGAAAAGTGGGAGAGCAGAGATGGCCTTAGGACAGGCATGTCCAAACGTCTGCCCTTCTAATTGTTCTAATTCACCATTTCAGAGAAGAGGTGTAGTTTGCTCCAGTATTAACTGAAACCCTATCTATACCTGGGGCTAAGTCCAACGGAACACTTGGTAGTGTGTTTGTTGTAAAATAAAAACACAGAAAGGACTTTCTTTCTACAGTTCAATAACCAATTAAAAGCAACTTCCATCTCAACAATAAACAGATCAGGGCTCTGTACACCTCGTAGGTATTTACGATGTACAACAGCACTTGCATTAGTTCAAAATTGGTTTTATTGGACCATTTTCATTCTAATTTAGCAAGTGAAATCACAAAACCTGAGATTTCAATGAGCTCAGCAAAAAAGCAAGGCTGCAAGTATCTCCAGAGGCTGCCAGAGCTGCAAGTATCTCCAGAGCAATGAGCAGTATGGGATTTCTTTTAAATCCAGCCTCATTTCTGAAAGGTTGCCAGAACAAGCCTATGAAGCCAGTGATAGCTGTGAATAGTGAGAGGTGAACAATGACTGCTTGCCTGGGCAGTAAAAGAGGGACTGCAAAAGAGAGAATGGAAAGGCAACCAAGTCAAAGCACTCAGCAATAAAAACATTAGGAGCCCTGCTCTTCTATTATTCCAGATTTACTTTTAAGCTCTGACAGAGCTTGGTCACGAACAATGAATGTTAATAGGCAATCAACCTAGCAGATCTCCCTTCCACAATTTTAACTATCAGCTCACAGCCCCTTCTGCAGGGAGCCAACACTAAAACTGGCCCTCCAAATCTAGTAAATACAGGTAGATGGAGCCTATGGTGAGGAGAGAATATATGAGAAAAAGATACCAAACTAGTGGTTGAGTTGGTCAATTAACATAGTGCTGCTCTGGCTTTGGGACTGATATTCCATCTGCTCTAGTAGCCCTGACTATTAGCAGAATGGACTATGGACTTGGTTTCTCCTTGTACATGGCGTTTGGAATCTGCTTGGCATTCTGGTTGCTGACCTTGGACTGGTAATTACTGTGCCTACATCCTCTGCTTGTTTCCCTGGCTTCTGACTTCGGCAAGGACAGTTTGCTTCCACCCCATACTTCTCCAGAAAAATGGAGGAGGCTGGCACAGAAATGGCACTGTTGGCTGCTTTAACTAACCAGGTGCAGTTTTTGACACACATGGTTACACAACTGCAGCAGGCACCAGTGAATGCTGGCCCACCACCCAAATGCCCTGTGCTGCCTCTGGTCATGTTCGGAGGGAAGACAGGGGAATTTTCTGCATTCTTGCAACAATGCAAACTGTTTATAGAACTACATGCCAAGGATTTTCCAATTGATAAAGTTTTCTTCATTATCAGCCTGGTAAAAGGGCAGGCAGCCAAAAGACCACTTCATATCCACCCAGTGTTTCACTGGTCCCTCCTAGTTCGGGCTACAGAGCCAGATCCCAATTGGCCATTACCTCCAGAAACTCCACCACCGGTCATGTGAATGAGGAGGAAGAATATGAGTTCTGTCAACTGTTGGACTCCTGAGTGCACTGAGGTGGCTATACCTAGTGGACTGGGAGGGCTGCCTCCAATCTGCATGCCCCAAACCTGGTTGAGCAGTTCTACGATGCTCACCCAGATCGACCCGTCCCATCTGAGAAGGGGGACCCTGAAGGGGGGGACAGTGTCAGGACCTTGCCTGTGTCATATCCCAAAACTCAACAGTTAAATGTGGAAGAACTGGCAGATGAGCCTTTGTCAGTATGTCAGCCAGCAGCTGTGCGAGATGATTCATCCCCGGAGCTCACTCCTCCTCCTAGAAGACCAATGTGGAGAATCCCGCAGCAACATGCAGTGAGGAGAAGCATGGCTAGAATGTATGGGCAAGAAGGAACATCCAATCCAGTAGCCCTGAGAATTAGCAGGATGGCCTCTTGGAAGAGAGGGTGTATCCCGTTTTGGGATAAAGTTGGCAACCTGGGCTAGAGTGCTTTGTGGAAGCAACAGGTCTCCTGACCTGCATCCACGTCCTTGCCTGGTTCCAGATTCTTTGGTTTGGACATTTGCTCCTGCTCGGTTCCCTGACTTCACACTGTTTATTTGGACTATGGACTTGATTTCTCCCTGTACTTCGCGTTTGATATCTGCTTGGCATTCTGGTTGCTGACCTTGGACTGGTAATTACTGTGGCTACGTCTTCTGTTTGTTTCCCTGGCTTCTGACCTCAGCAAGAACTGGACTCTCTCTCTCTCTCTCTCTCTCTGTGTGTGTGTGTGTGTGTGTGTGCTGACAGAGGACCTGTTCAGTGATGGCTCCACATTGAAGGAATTCCATGGAGTTCAGCCAAGCCCTTCACCAGTTATCTTTAGACTCGGGAGCTCTGAGCTATCCGTGACAGATCAGGAGAGTGATCTTGGTGTGCTGGTGAACTCAAAGAAGGGTTCTACCCAATGTGTGGCAGCGGTGAAGAAGGCCAATTTCATGCCAGAGATCATCAAAAAGGAGATTGAAAAATAAAACAGCCAACATTATAATGTCATTGTACAAAACGATAGTAAGGCCGTACCTGGAGTGTTGTGTAGAATTCTGGTCACCACATCTCAAAAAAAGACAGTGGAACTGGAAAAGGTGCAGAAGAAAGTGAGTAAAATGATTACTGGGCTGCGGGACCGCCCTGATGAGGAAGGGCTACAGCATTTGGGGCTCTTTCATCTGGAAAAAAGGCGCCTGGAGGGGATATGATTGAGATGTACAAAATAATGCAGGGCATGAGTAAAGTAGATAGAGGGACGCTCTTCTCCCTCTCACAAAATACCAGAACTAGGGGACATCCACTCAAAATGAGGGTTGGACGAATAACAGACAAAAGAAAATCATTTTTATCCAGTGTGTTGTTAGTCTGTGGAAGTCCCTGCCACAGGATGTGGTGATGGCACCAGGCCTGGATACCTTCAAAAGGGGATTAGACAGACTGCCAGGACCCTGCCTGTCACAGAATCTGATTCTGAGGAGTTAAATGGTGAAGAGCTGCTGGAGGAGCCTTGCAGCTCAAGTCAGCAAGCAGCTGGGTCTGATGACTCAGCTAAAAGCATATCTTCTCCCCCTAGAAGGGCTAGGAGCAGGATTCTGCAAAGACGTGTTACCAGGAGAGCTAGGGAAAGGGTCTTTGATGCTAGACAGGGAATCAGATCGGGAAGCCCTGAGTACTAGCAGGAGCCTTTCTAGAAGTAAGGGTGTGTTCCTTGTTTTGAGATAAAGCTGGTAAGCTCACCTTGAGCTCTCTGTGGGAGCAACGTGTGATTTGAACATGCAACCACGTTCCTGTCTGTGACCTTGGCTCTGTTTCCTGATTTCGGACTGGCTTCCTGGACCACGGCTTGATCTGTTCCCTTGAGTTTGGCATCTGGTTTCTGTGAGATATTCTGGTTTTGACTTGGACTGTTAATTGCTGGGAGTTGGATTCTGTTATTTATCTGGCACTTGATTGTTAGCAACGGACTTGAACTTGCCTGGCTTTCCACTAAAGATCTTGGCAAAGAACTGAACCCTGTTTGTGTGTGTGCTCTGTGTGCGGAGCTTGACACAGACTCCTGGAGGAAAAGTCCATCACAGGTTACAAACCATGATGGAGATGTGTAATCTCATCTTAAAACCATGGCACTTCAGGGGCCAGATGCAGGGGGAGTGGTATTAGGAGACAGGTATCTAGTCTTGTGTGCTCCCAGACACATTTGGTGGACCTCTGTGAGATACAGGAAGCTGGACTAGATGGGCCTTTGGCCTGATTCAACACGGCTTATGTTCTTATGATTTTATTGGCCAAATTTGACACTGCTACATTACTGCTTTATGCTTTTCATGTTATTGTTAATTTGATAAAGCTGTTGTAGCTGACAGTGCAACGAATTGGCTGTAAAGTGGGAGGTCTGTCTAGAATCCAAAGTACTTACTAGAAGGATGCACCATCTTAAACGTGCCACAGCTTTAAAGCATCTTGGTGGATTGTAGCTCAGCAGATAGTGTGGCAGCAATATTACACCTACTGTATTCACATATTCATTCTAACACTACAGTTCTTTATATATATATATATATATCAATTCAATTCAATTCAATTCACCTTTATTGGCATAAAATATATTTGCAAAAGTACAGATATACTTGGTGGGTCTCTCTCTCTCTCTCTCTCTCTCTCTCTCTCTCTCTCTCTCTCTCTCTCTCTCTCTCTCTCTCTCTCTCTCTCTCTATCTATCTATCTATATATATATATATATATATATATACAGTCATACCTCGTACAACGGAGGACTTGCATAACGAAAAATCCGTACAACGAAATTTTTTTTTTGCCCCCCCTCCTTCCCCCTTCCCTGTTTTCTCTGCCAACGGGGCTGAGTGGGCGTGTGCGTGTGTGTCTGGTGGGGGAAGGGGTGCCCCGTGTTCTCCCTCCCCCTCCCCTCCCTTCCTCCCCAGGCATGGATGGCCTGACCTGGCTTTCTCCCCCCACCCCCACCTTCCCTTCCCTCCACCACCCCC
>JAHTLZ010000016.1:21116302-21135987 GCA_023846285.1 Phrynocephalus versicolor | reverse complement strand
TTCCAGTTTTTAGCTATAATCAGTCTTGCTGCTGTCATAAGATTTGCGATTAATTCTTTTGTTTTTATATCGTATTCATTAGTAAGTGGTAATGATAACAGTGCAATTTCCGACTTATATTTAATATCAACTTGTAGTATTTCTTTTATCTCACCGAAAATCTGTTGCCAAAACTCTTGAACTATTTCACATTCCCACCAAAGATGAATAGAGGTGCCTACCTTTTTTTCACATTTCCAGCAAAGCTTAGAGTATCTTGGGTTTATTCTATTCAGTCTGACTGGTGTCATATACCATCTTAAAATTAGTTTAAAGTAATTTTCTTTTATTCTAACTGATAATGATCGTAAAATCCTCAAGTTCCAAATTCTTTTCCATTCATCTTTTTTATTTCTTTATCTATGTCTTGCTTCCAAACTTCTCTTATTGTGACTTGATCCCTTTCCTCTAGTGAGTCTTCGATTATTTTATATATTTTACCTACCATTCCTTTCCCTGTAGTTCCTTTCTCTGGTTCATATGTTAAGAAGAATTGTTCAAACTTTGTATATTCTCTAAGTTGTGTATTTCTCCTTATCCAATCTTTCGTCCAGCTTTCTAATTGGGCATAATTCAACCAAGTTAAATCCTTGGCTTGTAACATGCGCTTTATTTCTTGCTTTGTTCTCATCTTGTTAATCCACTCTTTTAATCTTGCCACTTTCATTGTTTTAAATAATTCTCCATATTTCTTCATATTTGTAGGGAAATTTCCCTGATCTATCACTAAACCAAGAGGGGATCCTTCCGGTGCCAATTTCCTTCTATACTTTGTCCAAGTGGTTAATAGGGAACTTGGGAGCGGGTTTTTGATTTGATATCTTTTTTTGGGGAGTCTGAACAAGTATTTATTTGTATCTCCATTTAGCTCATCTGATTCAAGTTCCCACCATGTTAATTTTTCCAGTTTATATAATACTTCCCCCACACAACTAAACTGGTTAGTTGTATAATAGTTTCTAAGGTTAGGTATACCTATGCCTCCATCCTTTTGAGATCTATACCAAAAGCTTTTACTTATTCTTGCTTTTTTACAATATTTATCAGTTCTTGATAAGCTTTAATTTCAGCTTCTGTATACTGAATAGGTAGCATTCTAAAAATGAAGTTAATTTTAGGAAGTATCTTTATTTTTACCAATGCTATTCTACCAAACCATAATAGATTTAATTTGGAGTAATTTTGTAATTTATTTCTGATCTCTTCCTTTAATTTGATATAGTTCTAAAAGCATCCCTAAGTATTTAATATATTTGCAGACTTTCAATCCATAGTTGGAGATGTTCTCCATATCTTGTTTATCATGATTAAACAACATAATTTCTGATTTTTGCCAATTTACACATAGCCCAGTTGTTTCACCAAGTTCCTTCAAATGTGATTTTATTCTTGGTATATTTTCTAATGGATTTTTTATTGTTAGCAAGGCATTATCTGCAAATAAACTAATTTTAATCTTCCCCTCCTTCCCCATACCTTTGATTCGTTCACCATGTCTTATTGCATTTGCGAATAACTCTATGACAATGCAAAACAGAACTGGTGACAAAGGACAACCCTGTCTCGTTCCTCAGCCTAAAGTAATCTGTTCTGTCATCCCATCGTTGACTATAATTGACGAAGTACTGTTGAGTAAAGTTGATTTATTACACCTAAGATTTTTTTTCCAAATCCCCATTTCTCTAATAGAAGTTTTAACGCAAACCATTGAACACAATCGAAAGCTTTAAATAGATCTAAGGATAGAATACATGCTTTATGTTGTGATCTTCCCATCTCATAAAGAACATTCAAAGTTCTTCTTATAGTGTTCGACATTTGTCTACCCTTAATAAAACCAGTTTGATCTTCTTTAATATATTTATCTATAAAGGTATACATTCTTTTGGCTAGAATTGCTGTGACATTTTTAGCATCTTGTTTTACAAGAGATATTGGTTTATAAGATCCAATATCTGTTGGATCCTTATTAGGCTTGAGAATTAAAATAGTTAACATGTGTTTCCAGGAGATTGGGGCTTGCTCACCTTCCATTATCTCATCGTAAAGCTTCTTTAGTTTAGGTATTAACATTGATTTAAATATCTTATAGAATTCAGGTCCCAATCCATCAGCTCCAGGAGTTTTGGCATTCTTTAATTTGTTTATCACTTCCTCTATCTCCTCATCTTTAATAGGTTTCTCCATTTCTAACCAGTCTTCCTCTGCTAATCTTGACTTTAGGTTTTTACAAATATATGTTTATACACCAAATGCCAATCAAAACTTGTTTTATAAAGAGGTTTGGGAACAGACAGAAAGGGTACAGAAGGGACATGTAATTATGGCTGGAGATTTCAATGTGGTCATGGACAAAATTAAAGACAAAACAATAGGAATGAGGACTGGAGGGTTAGACACACAACTTTAACACAGGTAAATACAGGTTTAAAGGATGTTTGGAGAGAATTGAAGGGAGATGAAAGAAAATATACATTTTACTCTCCAGTTCACAAAGGTTATTCTAGGATAGGTTTTATATTTGTCTCACAAAGTTTACAAATTGCAAATACAAACATAGAGGTGATAAAAATTTCTGACTGTTGAAATAGAAACTAAGAAGAATTATAGAGAAGCTAGAAGGTGGAGAATAAACCTTAGAATTTTCCAATTCCCGGATGCAGAAGAAAGAACACAAAAAGATTGGCTAGAAACTTGGAACATTAATGAAAAAGGTGGAGGACAAATAGGAGTTATTTGGTACACTTTGAAAGCTGTGGCCAGAGGCCACATGATAAGAGAAAATTGTATAATAAAAAACCGAGAGGAGGTAAACAAGAGAAATTTGGAAGTTTTAATAGCAGATCTTGAATCTCAATTTTTCTTAAGTAAAGACAAAAAAAATCTTAATTCAGACTGAGGCTAGGAAAAGAGAACTAGAAGATATAGAATTATAACAAGCTCAAAGAAATTTACTATATTTGAAAAGAAACTTTTTTGAATATAGTAATAAAAATTCGAAGATGTTAGCTAAGATAGCACAGAAAAGAAAAGAAAAAAGTATGATAGGAAGGATAAAAGACCTAAGAGGTAATAGCTGTACACAAAAGAAAGAAAAATTAAAAGCTATTCAAGAATTTTACCAAAATTTATATACATCTGAGAACAACAGGAAGGTAGTTATGGAACAATATATTTGTAAAAACTTCCTGGTTTCTGTGTCCGCCCAACCGCCTGTTCTGGTTGCTTACGTGACAGCCACAGCAATAAGTGCTTTTGTCTAGTTTATACTATTTTAATACCTATATCCCATTTTTGGAAAGGGTATATTTGGCTTGTAGTGACTCATAATTGCATCACATCTGGACTACTTCAATGTATTTTTTGTTCCATAAGACGCACTGGACCATAAGATGCACCTAGTTTTATAGGTATGTATGTGTGAAAAAATATTCACACATATATACATCTCCAGCCTAGTTTACTCTCCAGCCATGCTGCTCTTGGGAGGCCCGGAGCAACCCCCTCCCCACCTTAAGTCTCCATGCCGAGAAGCCTACGGCCCTTGCAGAGGCCTCTGGACCCGGTGTAGGTCCCAGCCTCAGCGGATGCTTAGCAAGCTGGCTGTTAAAAAATTTACCTTGCTTGGTTGATTTTTTCCCATAGAATTGAAAAGGGAGAGCAAACAGCACTACCAGAGACCACGGAGATGAGAAACACGCTATAGAGTAACAACCCAATATGATGGCCATAGAGCTGCTCTTCAGGATAGGCTGAATGGAAGAGCTACCTCCCCTGGATTCACATTCTGCCTGTCTTGAAGAGTGGCTCTATGGTCATTGTGGTGGGTGGTTACTCTCTAGCCCATTTCTCATCTCTAGGGTCTCTGGTAGAGCTATTTGCTCTCCTATTCTATGGAAAAAAATTGATCATGCAAGGTAATTTTTTTAACAGCAGGGTTGGGAAGCCTCGACTGGGGCTGGGACCTGCACCGGGTCCTGAAGCCTCCGCAGCAGCTTCTCTGGAGGCTCCCGGCAGGCGGGGGGGGGGTGTATTCTCCCTATAAGACGTACAAAGATTTCTCCTTACCGTGGGGAAAAATGCATCTTATAGAGCAAAAATACAGTATTTAAAGCCTTATATCAACGACTTTTTGAAATACATTCAAAATTGCAGGGCTCTGTACTTTGAGCTTATGCAAATCTATGCTAATTAAGTCAATTTAAATGCAGGTCAGTAATATGGCAATAAATAATCACCATTTACTGCCTCAGCATCAATCAGATGAAAGGGGCTAGGTCTATATTAATTATTTCCTAGAATGAAAAGTTGTATGCGTATCTGAAGCTTGCTTCAGATCAGTATCATGTTATTAAATATAAACAACACTTCTGAGCAGACACTGAAGATTAAAATCTTATGAGATACTTTGTCTCTTTAATGCAGTATATCCATTTCCTGCTATCACTGCATTCATTGCTTTTTTTTTGATAGCAGATACACAGCCACCCACAATCTCATATTTGGAATTATCTCCATATGGAAATTATTGAAGAGAACAGAAAACACTATTAAGATTCAGTCCATTCAAGTATTATTAACATGGATGATACACACCTGAAAGAAATGAAAAGTCCTACATATTTTACTATCATGTTGACAACCAGAAGTATACAATTCTAGAACCATCTTTCTAGAACAATTGTAAGAGTAAAATCTTGCTATATGCTATCAAGTCCCATCTGTCTTAATATGTTATTCCAAATTAGTGAGATATTTAAGGAATGTTTTACTATTCCCACCTCCCCAGTGAGTTTGCCATATGTGTGTGTGTGTTGTGTGTGTGTGTGTTGTATTGTGTTGTTACAGTCATGACCGACTCTACGTGACTCCATGTCCATGGATTTTTCTTGGCAGGAATACTGGAGTGGCTTGTCAGTTCCTACTCCAGGCGCCTACAGCACCTGGTATTCCCTGGTGGTCGCACATCCAAGTACTAACCAGGGCCGTCCCTGCTTAGCTTCCGAAATCAGGCGAGATCAGATGGGCTTAGGGCATCTAGGCAGCATTTGAGTTTGCCATAGCCATGGCCAAATTCCAAACTGCAGGTCCCCTGATTCCTAGTCCATCCCTCTACCCACCACATTGCAGTGGACATCCACTGGATACCCTACAATGTAAGAAACCTTGCAAAAGTGTAGGCTTTACAAATATGTAATAAAAAAAACTTCTGATTTTCACATAGCATGGAATATAGTATATGCTGCTTAATATGGTGCACGGGGTCCCACTGAGTCTTTTCCCACAGATATCAGAATGTTCTACACCAGTGATGGCGAACATTTTGGAGACCGAGTGCCCAAACTGCGATTCAAAACCCACTATTTTTTCGCAAAGTGCCAATATAGCAATTTAACCTGAACACAGGTGGTTGTGAAGGGGGTGATGTCCGGTGTCTTAAGAAAGGGCTCTGAGTGCCACCTCTGGCACTCGTGCTATAGATTCGCCAACACTTACACCACCCTGCTCAAAACTGTTACGTCCAGGTACAATAAAAGAGGTAGCAGGAGGAGAAAATAAAGCCTACTTTATTAAAAGACATGGCGGGTGCATTAGTTAGCCTGTTGTTACAATGGGTTTTTAGGTGGGAACAAGCCACACAGAGAGAGACTCTAAACAGTCCCTGGCTTGTTCGGCCACTCCCACTGACAGAAAACCCCAAATAGAAATGATTAAGCAATGTGTATCAGCATGTTTGTCCACAATAAGCCTGAAATCTCAAGAAAAATGCATTGAAAATTCAAGCACATTACTATCTCTGGTGAAATCTGCAACCACCATATGAGAGAAAACAGATTATAATAAAGCTAGCACGTACTGACTGTCTAACTTGTCTGGCATTATGGGGACCCTAAACCAGGCTGGTGGGGTGCTTATAAATTAAGAAATTCAGGTGTAGCAAATGAAATGTTTTATCTCTAGCTTTACCATTAGACATTGGCTTTTCATTTTGGAGGTGGTCAGTTTCCCAAACGAAACACAGGAGCCCAGCTAGCATTCAGAACTGGAGGAATGAAACCAACCAATCCCTTACCTTGTGCTGTGGTTGAACGGGGCTAAATTCCAACGAGGAAGAAGCTTCTGATGTCATCTTTCCTTCTCCCTGATGCTGGCCAATCAGACAGGGAGGCAGGATGATGCATTTCCTTGCACAGATCCTGATTGGCCAGCACCAGGGAGAAGGAAAGATGATGCTGAGGTTTCTTCCTCATTGGAGTTTAGCCCTGCACGACCACAGTGCAAGTTAACCTTGTGCTTGACCTACAAAGCACTGTACGACCTGGGTCCAAGCTACCTCAAGGATTGAATCTCACAGTATGAATCGACTCGCGTGTTAAGGTCACTCATCAGGAAAGGCCCTTCTCTCCATCCTACCACCTTCACAGATATGTCTTGTGGGAACTCATGAAAGGGCCTTCTTGGCTGCTGTGCCCAGACTCTGGAATTCCCTCCCACTAGAAGCCAGGAATGCCTCATCTCTGTTGTCTTTCTGAAAACAGGCAAAGACCTTTCTCTTCAGGCAAGCTTCCCCTGAATGATGCCTATTATGTGTCTTTTATATGACTCTATAGGATCACATAGACTTTTTGTTGATAATTGCTTATAATCTCATGTGATTACATTGACACTCTGTTTTCATTGTTAGCTTCTATCACTCATAACTTTACATGGAACTTTACTCTCCTTTTAATTGCTCGCGTTCTCTTGTAGCTTTAATTTAATGTTGTCTATTAATTAATTAAGATGTCCCTCAATTCCCTGTTTTCAATACTTGATCATGTCTTAATTGTACTGGACTGTATATTATCCCTCATTACTATAAGCCGCCTTGGGTGCTTTTCCAAGCAGAAAGGCGGGGCAAAAATACTCTAAAATAAACAAACAAACAAACAAATAAATAAATAAATAAGGGATTGGTTGATTTCATTCCTTCAGTTCCAAATGCCAGTTGGGCTCCCATGTTTCGTTTTGGAAGCTGACCACTTCTGAAACGAAAAGCCCATCTCTCTTTACCATTAATAGATCCTACCACTTTGATCCAAGAGCCTCATGGCGCTGTGGTTAAACTGCTGTACTGCAGCTATAACTGTGTTCACGACCTGGAGTTCAATCCCAGGTAGCTGGCTGATGGATGACTCAGCCTTCAATCCTTCTGAGGTCGGTAAAATGAGTACCCATCTTACGGGGGGGGGGGGTAGGGGAATGCATAGCCTGCATAAATAAATTGCAAACCACCCAGAGAGTGATTTAAGTGCTATGGGGCAATATTTAAGCAGAACACTTTGCTTTAAAAAAAAAACTAACTATGGCTTCTTATGCAAAGCATCTTTGGTTCTGTTTGTGTCTCCCCTTTCTCCTCCATTGGGATGGCCAAAGGAAGGTAAGAAGTTTTTATTTACAAATTCTAGAACAATTAAGTGCTGTGTCAGAAGTGGGACAACTGATTAGATTTGAATATGGTTTATTGATGTGAAAGAAGAAAGTGGATGGGGGGAAATTGATAAGCTTGAAATATGGTGCTAGTGGAGAGCTTTGCAGATACCTAGACTGTCAGAAGAAGTTGGTTCTAGATCAGATCAAGCCTGAATCTTTTCTGGAAGAAAAAAATGGCAGAATTGAACCAGACATACTTTGGACACATAATAATAAGGCAAGACATTTGCAATAATGTTAGGAAGAGCTGAAGGCAACAGGAATGGATGGATTCAAAAAAAGGAAGCCACAGGCTTGAATCTACAACTGCTGAGGACTGGTGAGAACAGGACATTTTGAAGGTAATTCATTCATAGTCTCTATAAGCACATAACATCAAGATATTTACTGGAACAAAACACCACCAAATCATTTTTTGCAAAACCTTTGTTTCAATAAGCATAAATAATAATAATAATTTATTGTCATTGTGTGTATATACACAGTATACACATACAATGAAATTCAGACACCCAGAGACCCAGCACCTACCGGTACTGTTGGGGTTTGTCACTAAATTGTGACAAATTGAAAATGGATGTGAAGCAGTATCAATGGACTCTCCCAGGAACAAAATCCGACTTGCCGGGGTTCGGTTCCCTGAACTGAATCCAGGCAGTTTGCAACTCAGATATAACCTTTCCAATGTAGCAAGGAGTCATGTCCTAATTGCTGCCTGTCTACCAGTGATGACTCACTCAAAAGGGGATAGTAGGGCACTGCCTCACGTCAGGCCACCCCTAATCATACTGATCCGTGACAGATCAGGAGATTGATCTTGGTGTGCTGGTGGACTGCTCAGTGAAGGTATCTACCCAGTGTGTGACAACAGTGAAGAAGGCTAATTCCATGCTAGGGATTATCAAAAAGGGGATTGGAAATAAATCAGACAACATTATAATGCCATTGTACAAAACGATAGTAAGACCTGGAGCATTATGTACAATTCTGGTAACTACATCTCAAAAAAAGACATAGTGGAACTGGAAAAGGTGCAGAAGATATTACTTGGCTGGGGGACCTCCCTTATGAGGAAAGGCTAAAACATTTGGGGTTCTTTAGTCTGGAAAAAAGGCACCTGAGTAGGGGATATGATTGAGACATACAAAATAATGCAGGAAATGAGTAAATCGGATAGAGGGACACTCTTCTCCCTCTCACAAGATACTAGAACTAGAGGACATACACTCAAATTGAGGGTTGTAGTAGTGAGAACAGAAAAAAAGAAAATATTATTTTTACCCAGTGTGCTGTTAGTCTGTAGAACACCCTGCCACAGAATGTGGTGATGGCATCTGGCCTGGATGCCTTCAAAAGGGGATTGGACAGATTCCTAGAGGAAAAGTCAACCACAGGTTACAAACCATGATGGAGATGTGTAATCTCCAAGCTTAAAACCAGGGTTCTTCAAGGACCAGATGAAGGGGAGTGGTCTCAGGAGATTGATAATCTAGTATTGTGAGCTCCCAGATGCATTTGGTGGGGCCACTGTGAGATACAGGAAGCTGGACTAGATGGACCTTTGGCCTGATCCAGCATGGCTCTTCTTATGTTCTTATGCAAAGGCAGAAGGGCCTCTGTGTGCATATACATTTGAATGCCTCCATGTTAAATTGCCCTTGGATGTTTGTATGGATTTGTCTGTGTATAGTGGTCTTGGCTTTGTCTGCCACTGGCTGCTGCACATCTGTTCCACCAGACTCAAGAGACAGTAGTGACCACTGCTGAGTACAATTCAGGTGAAGAACCTGATTATTTCTTGTTGATGGGCATAAATATTTTATGATGGGTGGAAGACACCAGCAGTCATGTCTACATCGTAATGAATGTAGATTTTAAGAACACAAACACAATACAGTATTTGGACAACCTTCCCAGGTCTACACAGACATTCCTGAATGTGTTTCAAAAATGTTAACAGTTTATCATAAATCCATCAATGAATGAGATATCAATTCCAAATTAAAATTACAAATTTCGGGTTGCACTTAAAAAAGAGAGAGAGAGAGAGCTTGGTACACTTAAAAAGGCTTGGATGTGCCTAGTGGAATTCCAGTAGACTCTGCCAGTAGCATCTTTCTAAACTTCCACCAGTTTCAAATAAAGTTTGCCAATGGTTTGGGACATGCTCCTTAAGAAACACAGGTCTCTTTGAACTATGGAACTTATCACATAGTTATTTGCATGAAGGCCAACCTAAAAGTTCAAATACAAAATGGTTGGAAATTAAAAGCCAGCAACATCAAACTTTAAAATCCTATTGGTAATCAGAAATCTTTTCACAAATGCCTTGATTGCTTCCCTGGAAAAGATTCCTATTTATTTATAAATTGCTGAAGGCATCAGAATGTGAACTGATGCATATAATAAAGTATTTGATGTATCAGAGCTGTTATAAAAGGGAAATGATTACTACAATTGTTTACATTTTAGCCGCCAAAGACTTGTAGGTTGAACTGTGAAATCAGGACAACTTCCCTGCTGTGCTGCAGGCACTGAACCCTTTGTTTTCTTTACTTCACAGCACAGGATGAAAAATCAAGATGGTTTTGCATATCAGTATATGGAAAAGTGAATGCACACATGATAGCATCCAATCTAGTATTTGGCAGTTTGCAGATGGTAATAAACACATATTTTGCATTCGTTCAAGAGAGATTTAAAAAGAAAAACATTGAGCCAGATCCTACAACTTCTAGGTGTTTTGTGGCAAGAAATGCATGCCACCCACTAATAGGGATGGTACATGCTTGTGCTACTAGAAGTTGAGTCATGGCAACTGGACTTCTTTTCTTGAGAGACTGAAATGTTTTGCTGCTCATCCAAACAGCTTTGTCAGTCTGAGGAAAGCTAGTTGTGAGCCCTCCATTTTATAATTCACTTTGACCTCATGTTACCCTGGTCTGAAATAAGCTCATAAGATGAACAATGGCCTGAATATGCTTGTTAGGTGGACAATGGCCTAAGGTGTGTGAAAGTCCCACCTTTACAACCTCCCCAACACCCATAAAGTATGAGCTGTTGGTGGATGTGATTTGTCTGGGGAGTGTTAAAATCACTGCCTGATAAGTAGCAGATAGACTATGCCTGAGCCCCCCACCTCTGTTGAGAGAAGGGTTTTCAATACTCAAATGAATGGCTTCCCTGACTCCACTCTCAAAACACCTCTCTTCTCTGTCTAATATGTGTACATCATCTTTGAATGAGTGCCCTTTGTCCTTCAAGTGGAGGTGTACTGCTGATTCGGGTCTAGATCTTTTGCCCCTCCTATGTTGGGCCATCCTTCTGTGTAATGAATGTTTACTTTCTCCAATGCAGAGGTCTGCATATTCCTCACTGCATTCAACCACATATACTATATTGCTCCTATTGTCTTCTGGTATCGGGTCCTTTCGGTGGACGAGTCTCGGCCTTAGTGTGTTTGTGGGTTTGAAATAAACATGGATATGGTGTTTGCCAAAAATCCTTTTGAGCTTTTCAGACACTCCAGCCATGTAGGGAATGACCAGGTTCTTTCGTTGGCTCTGGGTCTCAGACTGATCCATTGTTCTTCTGGGTTGGGACACTGCTTTGTTAAAGGCCCACTTTGGATATCCACAGACCTTAAGTGCTGTCTTCAGGTGCCTGTCTTCCTTCATTTTTACTTCTGTGGAGTTAGGGATGCTCTCTGCTCTGTGAAATTGGAACGTTATGTGGAACTATTTACAGGTAACAAATGTGATTTTCTTTCATTGTAGTTCTGCTTTTTTTTTCTGAGCAATTATTTGAGAGTGACAGCAAAGGCATTCTCCATGTATGCATGTCTCAGTAATGAGGTGGTCAGTGGTATAGTGTAGGTTTCCAGCACCCAGGGTACTCGGGGGCAGGCAAGTATTGTGAGTGTTAGGTCATGAGCCCCCACACAATGTGTGGACATGGTGGGGTGTGTGGGCATGGTGGGAGAAGCCCCAGGGTGGCACCATGGAGCTATTAGGGGTCCACTCTGTGTGCAGCAGGAGAGTCGGGCTGGTTGCCCATGGAAGTTGGGACTCAGAATACTGGGAGGGGAAAGAGGAGCACAAGGAGTGGCTGCAGGAGCATGCCAGGTGGGAGGGACCTTGTACCCCTAAGAACTTTTTGCCTCTGATACAACCCCACCCTGCACTAGATCAGTGGAGGAGACACCACCAGACTTCAGAAAAACATGATTTCCAGAAGCCCCTCTGCAACAAAAGTAGGAGAGGGAACAATGAAAAACAAGAGGAACAGGTATGCTGAACAAAGCCATTCCACAGTGCAGCTTTTGGTTATTGTTTCCATTTTTCATATTTTCAAAGACATCTCTGAGACATTATAAAGCTGACATGGGAGCTTGAGGTCCAGTGCTCCTTAGTGTAGTCAGATAGGGTGGCAATTTTGATAGGACACAGTTTATCAAGAGAAACAATTAAGCCAATTTCTTAATGACTGAAATACAGTAGTAAATCACAACTTGAGCAGGCTGGCTTGTTTCTGTTTGCATTCCTTTCCATTCGGAGCACTGAGCTGACCTGACCTGAGGTTTGCTCACAAGGGTCCTGGCTCTTTCCTGTTTGCATTCCTTTCAAGTTTAAAACGAGTGCTGAGCTGGGTTTACAGAGAACGTACTGGCTTTTTTCTCTGCGTTTGGTGAGAATGACTGGGTTTTTTTGGAGCTTGGTTTTATTGATGTTTGAACTGTTTTCCATTGCATTTTTGATGGAAAAAGGCTGGGGTAGTCTTGCTGGTTTCTTTTGTTCATGTTTGCACTGTACTGAGAGGGGTGAGTTCCAGCACTGCAAGCCTTTAAAGTGCACTGTATAAAGAGGTCTGGAATCCCCCCCCCCCCCCGAAGCTGTTTTACCTTTTTTCCTTTTTACCTCTGGGCGGATTAATTGATTTCCCATTCATTTCAAAGAGAAACCACTTTTTGGATAACATTTTTTTCTGATAATCAATTGCCTCTGAGAACCAATAAAATTCATTATCAGAGGTATTGCTGTATTTATCTACCTGCATTTACATGCTTTCAAACTGCTAGTTTGGCAGGAGCTGGGGTTAACAGCAGGAGCTCCCTCCGCTGCGTGGCACCCAGGATTTGAATCACTGAGTTGCGGACTTTGTAGCCAACAGTTTTCAGTGCTCTAGCCTGCTGAGCCACCGCACCCCTTTATATACTGAAAGAATAAATAAAGAAACGAGGACTGTTGTGTCCCACCCTAAAATTCTACACATATTTTTACATTTGGTCCAGACTACACAGCCCATACAACAAATGCAGCACAGCTCAAGTCAAACTTTTATGTACATGTTTCATAAAAGCAAGAAAAATAATGTAGTGAAAATTGGAAGAATAATAAAATTTAACCAGAAACCACATCTGGAAACAAGATCACATCCACACAGATGCTTATTGGGAGTGGCAGACAGAGAAAAGTATGAAGCTAGACTGGGGTGGAGAGAAAAAAGGAAATTCCATTTCCTGGTAGAAAAGATACAGAGATTATCAGACAAAACACCTTAACATTCTTTCTTTCCACATTTCAGTACTGCAGCTGGAAACAAACACTCCCATTAATCTGTGTATTCATTGGCAAACCTTAGCTTTTCTGTTATCTGTAGTATATGGCAGTTTTTAAATTCCTATGTCCACAACCTTCAAGATAAAGCACATAACAAATATATAATCTCTAAGACATGGTTCTATAGCAGTGCTATAGTTTGCCATATGAGCCAGAAATATGTAGGTGCACAGAAAAAATATTCACTTTTTTCATTTTGGTTCTTTTGGAGCTGTATTTTGTTTTTGTATTTTTTGTGCACTGGTCCTTTCATTTCACACAAAAGCCTTTTCCTGGTCCTTTTGTTTTGGTTTACTGGCACTCCAAAATCCCTTAAGAGCCCTACTCAAAAAGAAAAAAAAAGTACAGGCATCCCTTGGTTGACAAACACTTCCGTTTACATAATTTTCGGTTCATGAAAGGAAACCCAGAGCCATAAACACCTCTGTTTACGATCCCCCCCCACCAATACCTCAGTTTATGTAAGACATTGTGAAAAAAGTACCCAGGATGCACTGCACCCCCCTGCGTTTCCAGTTTATGAATTTTCCATAATACAAAACATCCTGGAGAAAGGATTAAATTCGTCAACTGAAGCATGTCTGTGCTTTTAAAGATTATGGCACAACACACTTTGATTCCTTTTGTCTTCTCTCTTCTGAGGCAGTAGCAGAAGAATCAAGGAAAGGGGGTAGACCCAAAGAAGAGGAAAAAATATTATGAGGAAAACACAAAGAAAGAAGAATCCCAAAGGGGAATGCAGGCACAGGAAGTCTCCTGCCCACAGCAAAAATAATCCCAAGAAATGAGTGAGGGGATTACCCCCCCCCAAAAAAAAAAAACAAGGAAAAGGCAAACAAGGATATAAATTGTAATTACAGACAAAGAGGCAGCAAGAAGCTGTGAAGCACCAGGAAAAGGAGAAACAAACAAACAAACAAAACTCCCTCCTTACTGAGTTCTAGTTTCTTATACAGATTCAACCTCCCATT
Organism: Phrynocephalus versicolor; assembly: GCA_023846285.1. Classification (NCBI taxonomy): domain Eukaryota; kingdom Metazoa; phylum Chordata; class Lepidosauria; order Squamata; family Agamidae; genus Phrynocephalus; species Phrynocephalus versicolor. Next base: position 21,121,886 of record JAHTLZ010000016.1, on the reverse strand, counting down.
TGCCTTGGACATTATATCTAGATTCTAGCGGATGGTCTTCATCAGGTGTCTGCAACAGGCCTTCTGACACGATTGAATGCAAAATAGGGAAAATAATCTTGGAGGGAGCATTTTTCAGAAATTACTTCTTTCTGTCCTCTTTACACAGATGCCAGTGGCATCTGCACAATGAAAATGATCCCATAGGCACCTTTGGATCCTTTTTTTTAAGGGGGGGGATTTTTTACATTCTAAAAATTGGCCCAGATGATAACATATCCAGTTTTATGCAACATAAACTACAGAAGAAGATTTCAGCTATTGGTGTTGGTCCCACATTAAGCCTCTACTAGTAGAAGACCTTTGTTTTCCCATGGAAGATATTTGATATAGTCCACATTTCCACTGGCAGAAAGGAGGTTGGGCTGAAGGCTGATTTTTCCTCCCTTGTGGATTCCTCCATCCTTGCAACCTTCTCTAGATTTCTTTGGCAGTGCAAGTGTACTGTATTTGGTGGATGCAATTGGCTGAGGAGGAAAGTGGGTTTCTGAAAAAAAATGAAACTGCACAATTTATGCTCCCAATAGTGGTAGGACAATATGGGTTCAACTCTGTATTATCTCCTTGAGTTGGATCAAGGTGATGGCAATTCAACCCCCACCTTCCAAAGAACAAAACTCATTCTGTGATGTTGAATCCTTTATTCTCCTTCAAGAGTTTTAGAGAGTGTACACTGAGATAACTGCCATAATATTGTCCTTGTGTTTTGTAAGAACAACAAACTGCATGCAGTTGGAATCTGAGAAAGCAAAAGGAAAACTTATAGCAGTCAGAAAATAAAATATCCATTTTCTTTATTATATCTATGCTACTGCTCTCTTCTTTATCTTTCAAATTCAGCTCTTTAGGTAATGGGTTTTCTGCAATGGGGGAAAAGAAGGAACCAGATGACCTTTCAAGGTTTCACACTAATCCACGATTCTCTGCTAGTATGTAATAAATTATACCTATAGGAGAAATCTCCTCGCCAATATATCGTATATACTCGAGTATAAGTCGACCTGAGTATAAGTTGAGGACCCTAATTTAACCCCCCAAAACTGGGGAAACGTATTGACTCCTTTGTAAGCTGGGGGAGTTGTGTGTGATGTTTAAAATGACTTTTAGCCACTGACCCAAGCACTTGCCAGGCCCTGTTGCATTTCCCACCCTAGACTCCCCTGTGATGCAAAGGGGGGTCATGAGAAGCGGCACACAATGTTTAAAATGACTTTTAGCCACCGACTCAAGCACTTGCCTCAGTGGCTAAAAGTATTGACCCACATATAAGCCGAGGGCCCCCCTTTTCAGCCCAAAATTAGGGCTGAAAAACTAGGCTTATATTCGAGTATATACAGTATTTAACTTGATTTTATTTTCATTTCCTTATTTTGCTGAAACTGGTCCTTGAGAAATATACAGCTTTTTAAGTCAGAAATGCACAGCTAGCCTGAAGTTAGAAATATTGTCCTAAGATTGCCAAAGGTATTCGGGAATTTTGCTTCAAAACCAGCAATTAAGCCAAACTTGAAAGACCCATTAAATTTAAAAATGCCAAAAAAGCAGACGAAACAGCTGGGGTCTGGAGGGATCCTTCTTCCTTGGCAAGCTGTTGCTTCCTTCCCGAAGCTAGCATACAAGACGCCAAAGCAGGTATCACAAAAAGGGAAGCTGTTTGTGATTCAGGCATATGTTCCAACAAAGCACAGCTATCTAGTTGCATTCAGAGCTTAGAGGAAAAGTTCTTAATAAAACTCACTTTTTAATCCATATATCAGAAGTGCTTCTGTTTATTGCCAAATCTATTATGGGCTATTGCTGCATTTTCATAAACTATTAAGCAATATAATCTATACTATGTATCATGGTGGTTTTTTGTTTGTTTTTCTTTCTTTTGCATAGGTGTACAAGAGAATGCTTCTGCATTTGAAAATGTACTACTTTTACATTAGTGCCGCAGTACTGAGATTTTCTTTAGTCAGGTCCTCTTTATCAGATTAGAACATCGTTGAAATTACAGAGGAGATGCTACTTCATAGCCCTAGCTACCTTGCAGGTTTGTAGTGCGGAGTAAAAAAAAACCCGTAAGAAATGTAAAATGGTCTTTCATCCAGGAAAAAAAGGTCATCTCATGCTGCATTCATTGTATAAACTGATGCTAAATACTCTGAATTGCATAAGGAGCATGTGGTTGTCCAAGATCCTTGTGAGGGGAATTTCTCCGAAGGAGGGAAAGTGACCCCTGCACCCCGTGAAGCGGAGAGGGATGAATGGCTGGAAAAGCAGAAGAGAAGGGAGAAACCCAGAACTACATCCACCATGGGAAAAAGTTTAATGACTCTCTAAAGATTCTAGAAGAGGAGAAAAGAGAGAGAGAGGGCAAAAACCCTGTTATGGCAGAGAAAGGGGTTGAGGAAACGGCGGGAAGGTCCCACCAATCAGAGGTGGTGGAAGTGGGGTTTGGAGACTGTAAAAAGGGGAAACCATGTGATCTCCCACCAGATTGGGCGTGGGTATGGATGGAAGATCCATGGACTGGAAAGTGGGAAAGAATGAGGATGCCCAAAAAGGAGGCCGAAAGCTATAGACATAGAGTACACAAGCAAGGTTGCTCTTATTGGGGCGAGAGGGAGGCTCGAGAGTACAACTGAAAGAGGAAGGAGATAAGACAGCAGTTGGCATTGGAGCAATGGCTGGCCAAGGTATGGGAAGAGGCGAAGGCCGGGAAACTGAACGTCTCGATGGACTTGACCCGGAGAGAAGACTATCCCTTTCGTTCCCGCCAGCAGAGATGCCCTGGACCCAAAACCACCTCCGAGGTTGGGGTACAGGTGGGGGAACCGCGTCTCTCCGAGAAGGAGGAGAGGACCAGTGGTGGAATCAACTCTCCCCAGGTGGAGGTGGCAGACTTGGTTTCTCTCTAAGGACTCCCAACCATGACTTTAAGAATAACCCCTTTGTTACCGAAGTTAAAGATGTTGAAACTGTTGTAAGGAAAAGAACCTCTGTTGTAGTAGAAGAACCAAATAAAAGTTCTGTTTATTTGTTTCAAGATATGCCTTCTTTGAAGTTGGAAGGGCGGGACGCCTGGGCAAAGAGTGAACCCTCACAATCCCGTTGGCCTGCAATTCCATTGCCCCTTGGCAACAGGTACAATGGCTAGGGCTGATGGGAGTTGCTGCTGGGTTCCCATGAATCACCTTCTGTAATCAACAGCTGCCTTATTTTAGTTATTAACCTATTTGATTTATAGACTGCACCATCTGACCAAAGGTCGCTCTGGGTAGCCTAACTCTTTTCAGCTACAACTTTCATGTTTGCCTCAAAGGTGCTGGAAGTGTGTACATCACACGTGAAAGGTGGGTTTTAGCTCACATGGAAAAACTACATATACGACAAACTTCAGATAGTACTGGTAATTCTTGAATAATTTATTAAAGCAGCACCAGAGGGAGCAGGACTGGCACACTTCCCCCATTGCAAATGCCAAACTTTCAGTATAACTAAAACAGTTCGATGGTCACCATCTTACTTATTTCCACTGTGACAGCTGTATGACTGGGTTGGGTTGTACTGGAAAGAGCTGCAGGGTGTGCTAGCTTGCTTGGAAGCAAACTGAAAACTTCCCTTGAAGATGCTAATTGAGAGCACTTCTAACCTTTTTATAAACTTGCTATCTCAAACACTTGTTTTATTCCCTATGCTAGGCTTTATTTCATCTTTTTTGATGTTAGCAATCCTATTTAGCTGTATTTCTTCACTCTGTACCCTTCTTGCTGAATCGATCCCTATTGCATGCCCTGTGGCATTCTGTATATTATATCCCTGCCGTTGTTTTGTTTGTTGTTATAATTAGTTAATAGCAACTGTTGTAATTGTTGGGAGTTAATTCTTTGTCTTTTTTTTTTTGCTGATGCTTTCTCGAGTTGCCATTTTCAATGAATGGATGATTAATTTTGTTAATTGGTTTAAACTGCTTTTGTTCAGTTTTCATATGGCTCATTTTCATTGGATTGAACTTACGGGATAGAATCTGGGGCTATATTGGACGTTTTATGAATTTTAATCAATCTTCAATGTGCAAAGCAGATTCCTGAAAAGTTGGCCACTTTGCTTTATTTGTTAGTGTCTTATGTCTCAATCAAGAAAATAAATTTAGTTCCTGGTGATTATCCTGCAGTTTCAGTGGTGTAAAATGATATTACTGAATTGCTTGTCAAATTGTTTGGCATTAGACATGGTTCTCTCTTTTCTACTATTAACTGATAGAGTTCCAAGACTATGACATTGTTTTACCTCTTAGGAAAAGAAGTTTGTAACCTGAGAGTAGATGGAGTGGCATTTTCCCCCTTCCACTCCCTCCCTGAGATAAAAAAAGCATACTGGTGGTATGTCCTTACCAATGTATAATACATATTTTAATCCATAGTAGTTCAATCCATCCAATGCAATTCTCTACACCATTGTAGCCACTAGCATGCAGTCTATACTTGCCACATATCCACATCCCATTTTCTAAATCTTAACATCTTAGTTTGCTAATTCTTGAAATCTCTTGTTTATTTTTCTAAGTAAAGCTCCTTAATTTGGGAACCTTCCTTCAACTGTTTTGCATTTGCTCCTTGCACATACTGCTGGCTATGGAAGCTGATATAATGGTTAATAAACAAATGAATGCTGAAGAAGAAAAAGAAGCTTGAGCAGATCTGCATATTGGCTGGTATCCCACTGATGAAACTGGCTCATGGTATATAAAATAGGAATTGATATTTTTGGAATTAGGAAATGTCTTCTTACACCAAAATAACATTCTTAGTATTATTATGTAGCACCTCTGGGAAATATTCAATTTTCCACTACAAAGATCTTGTTCAGGTCCATTAACATATCTTGGTGTGTTGTAACCTGTTTTCTGTGGCATAAAGATGTGGAGTTTATGCATAGAAATGGCGGCAAAGAAAGACAGTGCATCTATTAGTTTTGCGTTCTTCCTCAGCTAAAAAAAATTAGAATTAGCAAAAAAGATCAAATCAGACATCACATTTGTTGACTTTTATTTAGCTCATGTGACCTTACAACATTGACTTTTATTTAACTCATGTGACCTTATGACATATACCATATTTTCCGCCTATAAGACACTGCCACACACAAGACACCCACCACTTTTAAAACCCCAAACTAACAAAATGAACAAATCCTGCCAAAAGGGAAATAGTGTGTGTGTGTGGGGGGGGGGGGAACCCAACCTGATGAGCTCAGCAGAGTCCTTACCCTGCTGAGATTTCCCTTCCAGGGTTTCCACTTTGATTTTTGTTTGTTTTGACAGAATTTCAAGCCGTCTTTTCTGTAGTGAAAACCGGGGGGGATGGGGTTTGAGGATCCCATTAAGAACTGCCTTTCCCTGCTCTTGATTTTTGCAAAAAGACATCTACAATTTCTGCAAAAAACAAACAAACAAAAAACAGGTATTTTGGAAAGGCGGAGGCAGCCTTTCTGAAAAGGAAAGGGGAAATAGCTGTGTGTGTGTGTGTGTGTGTGTGTGTGTGTGTGTGTGTGTGTGTGT
>JAHTLZ010000016.1:21084321-21116292 GCA_023846285.1 Phrynocephalus versicolor | reverse complement strand
GTGTGTGTGTGTGTGTGTGTGTGTGTGTGTGTGTGTGTGTGTGTGTGATGCTGGTGTTGGCATCTGGCTTGGATGCCTTCAAAAGGGGATTGGACAGATTCCTGGAGGAAAAGTTAATCACAGGTTACAAACCATGATGGAGATGTGTAATCTCTAGGCTTAAAACCGGGGTACTTCAAGGACCAGATGCAGGGGAGTGGTATCAGGAGGCAGATATCTAGTTTTGTGCACTCCCAGACACATCTGGTGGGGCTACTGTGAGATACAGAAAGTTGGACTAGATGGGCCTTTGGCCTGATCCAGCATGGCTCTTCTTATGTTCTTATGTTCTTATGACTCCATAAAGGAAGCCACAGCCTTGAGTTTGCTGAGCTGTTAATATCTGAAGACCACACATCTATAGGATACCCACCCACCCACCCACACCCACCCACACCCACCCACACACCCTATGGATGAGTGGTCTTCAGATATTAACAGATTATATTATCAAACTCTATATATATAGAGTTTGATAAACTATTAATTTACATCCACTCTTGTAGCTCCAGACAAGCATGGTAACAAGGGACAGGGGATATCTTCCTTCCACAACTCCAACAAATGCTACCTCTTTTGCAAAGCTATCTGCATTTCAAGGAATGGCCCAGCTGGTGCCAAGGAAGCTTCTTTTGACACGCAAATAGCTGTAGAAAGGGAATTTTGTTGTTATTGTTGTTGTTGGGCCATAATGGGGGAGAAGGAATTAAATTCCTCTTCCAAGTCTAACAGCTGCTCAAGTACCCCAGGGCTTTGTTTGCATAAAAATACAAAAATGGTCTGGTGAAAAGGCATCATTTCCCTCATATACTTGAAATTACAAAGGCTAGAAAATTCATTAAAAACACTGAGAAACAACAGGAAACAACAGACCTCTAAAAACAGACATCTAGAAAAATAACATATTTAACATTCTAAATATGGCCTTTGCAGCATGGTTATTACAGAACAGAAATCAGCAATCAAAGCCATGTGGAAACTTTATTCGATGCTTCCCTTTTCCCATCTCTTCAAAACCACCAGTATAAATTAGACATTAGTATATAGTCATATTTTTACTAGTTAAAATCCAATTGTATTGGAAAGTGCATAGAAGGAAATGTATGGATTTACAACAAGTAACAAGATCTAGCCAAAATTGGAGCACACCACCATGACGCAGTTTGCTGTGATACAGATGTGCTCTGCATCACAGAATCCAATTTCATAACCACAAGTTAATATTTCTTCCATCAGCTTGTCCTTTTCCATTTGAGAACTTGATTTAAAAGGGGGGGGAAGTACAGCCAAGTGTATTTTTCCCTTTGTACTAGTGTGAAGTCACTTCAAGAGTAAGTTCTAAAAATTAAAGAGTTTTTGTGGGAGATTAAAGATGAACAAGTGGCATGCACTTGAGGAAACAAGGCTGCCATCCACAAAATATTATCACAAACACAATTTGACAGTAATTTGATATTATTTCTGCAACAGACTGTCATGGCTACCCCTCTGGGGAAAAAAAGGATAAGTTTACTTGGGATACATAAAGGTACTTGAGACTTGACAATGCAGAGGCAATATAAAAGCTCTATGAGGATGTGAAGGCTAATCATTTACAATTATTTCCTTTTCTTTAGTTAAATGCCTTAGAAATGTACAGTGGTACCTCGAGTTACGAAAAACTGGAGTTACGAAAGGAAATAATTGGAAATGGGGATGTTACCGTCCTTCTGATGTCATTAATCCACGTGAGGATTTTTTTTTCACAATACGAAGCGCCACTGGGACATCCATTTCCAATTATTTACCTTTCGGTATGAAGCGCTGCCCCGTGCATGCTGTGCATGGCATTTCCAGAACCAGGGCCTTGGTTTTCAATGATTTCCTTTTGAATAGGAAACAAACGTCCCAGTTTGGGAAATGCTCCATACAGCATGCACAGGATGGCGCTTTGTATTGAAAGGCTTCCCCAACGTAGCTGTCAAAAAGCCGAAGCCAGCAAAGCAGGGGAGAAAACCTTCCCCACAGTGCTGGGTTCGGGAGAAACCGTCCAATCAACCGGCAGCCCAAGACTGGTTTTAGCAGCTGTTGAGGAGCAGCCTTTGGCCGCCGGTTGATTGAGGAGATTTTCCCCCAACCTAGCAAAGGGGGAAAACTTCTCCTGCTTTGCTGGGTTGCGGCAGGCAGGCACCCTGCTCAGCTTATTTCCCCTTCTCCTTCTTCTCTCCCTTTTCTCTCTTCCTCTTCCTCTTTTTTTTTTTTGCCTTTGCTGTCTTTCTCTTCTGAGCTTCCCCTCCTCCTTGCACCCCCAAGCCTCTCTCTCTCTCTCTCACACACACACACACACAAACACACACACACACACCACAGAGGCAGCAGGAGGAGTACGAGTAGGAGTGTGTGTGTGTGTGTGTGTGTGTGTGTGTGTGTGTGTGTGTGCGCGCGCACGCGCATGCGCGCTGAGGCTCAGGACTGAAGCAATTCCTCCCTTTTCTGCCCCATCCCTCCCAAGCAAGGTTTCTTGGTGTTTTAACTCTTTTCTGCCCAGGAAAAGTTAAAACAAGCAAAAAGCCTCGCTCAGGAGGGATGGGATGGATGGGGGAGGAATTGCTTCAGTCCTGAGCTGCACCCCCCCCCCACATCCTCTCTTCCTCCTCCTCCTCCTCCTCCTGACTCTGCAGGGTATGTGTGTATGTATGTGTGTGAGAGGGGGGAGAGGAAGAGAGAAGAAGGAGAAGGAGAAGGAGAAGGGGGGAAAAGCTGAGCAGGGCACCTGCCCCATCCTAACAAAGCAGGGGGAGAACTCCCCCCCTTTGCTGGGTTGGGGCAAAACCCCCTCAATCAACCAGCAGCCAAAGGCTGCTCAACTGTCTGAGCTGTCAAAATCAGCTGGGTGTCAGGGTGGGAGTAGAAGCCTTCCCCTGCCTTGACTGAGGGGTTTTCACCCCAAACTAGCAAACGGGGGAAGCTTCATCTCTGCTCTGCTGGGTTGGGGAAGACTTTTTAAAAACCACCTCCCTCATAAACAGCAAAGCCTTTCACATCTTTGGAGGAGGACGGTTTTTGACACCCCTATAGCTCCTTGCGATGGGGGTGTCAAAAATCCAACGTCACCAAAGAGGGGAAAATATTATTCCCATTTTTCCTGGTGTTGGGATATAAACTCTTGTAGAGTTTGCACTCTTCATTCGATGCAGAGCTGTCTGAACCAGCTTAGAAGCCAGGAAAGTTTATGACACACACAGTTTACTAGGCTTTAATGCACCATAAGCAACATTCCCTGTAACTTTCATCTCCGCTTAGCAGGGTTCTTGTTCTTCACTCTTGAGAGGACCTCCCACCCCCACCCCCACCCAGCTTGTGTTACAACTGATACAAAACTAATTGCTGTAGGTGAAAGGGGAGAGGAGGGGTGTTGCATTGAGGGGAGTGGCAGGTCACACATGCACTTTAGACGGAACCTGGATAATAAAACTCTTTTCTGGTTCTGCTGTAACAAATTAACATTAGCCTTTTCAAAATATCATTTTACCGTGATGATAAGAACTTAAACAAAAACATATACCTGAAACAATGTCAGTAGAAATACCATCAAGTGTAGAAAAATGCAAATAGCTGAACTCCAACTGCATACAGATAAAATATGTGACAAATTCCTCTCAAAGGGAGAGGATTAGATTATTAACTAAAATTGAAGACACACATCCCTTTGACCCCCCCATCTCAAAGGTTTAGAAAGCAAATTGCTACATAATTTTCAAGCTATTATTTCTTCTGCTCTGCCCTGATACACTCAAGTTTATTATAGATTTACTTGAGGCATTTTTCAAGAAAATGGATAATCACCCCCTATCCAATAATCTGATGAACAAATCTTACTTCAGCAAAAAGAATTGCCACTTTTTTGCTGATGGCTGAAAAAAATGGCAAAAGTATAATGAACATGCTAGAGTGAAATTAGAGTAAATGGCAACTCAACCAAAACCCTCTTCTTAAATGTAAAGCAACATAAGAAGTTTTGATTTTTAAATTAAACATATCATTTGTAGTTTTAAAAATGTAATTCAGCGACATCTATTGTAAAACCAACAATGGCCCTATTCAATGCTTAGGGAATACAGTGCTATCAACATGTTTAGATGGAATATAGAGTCAACCTTGGCCTAGCTAATTGAACCCAATGGGACTGAACTAAGGTCATGAGCAAAGAAGTCTTGACTGTAGTACTACAGTTTAGTCACTGCACTATGAGGCTCTTATAGGAAACTTTCTGAGTTTCAGGCTGAAACATTCCCCCCGACTGTGCTTGAGTCCTTTTGTGTTCAAAGTTTGTATTCTACCATACCAGGGAAATTTGGACCTAAAGTCATGGCCTAATTTCACCAGAGCAATATGCTGTCCTTGCACAGCCTAACCTTTTACAGGGTCAGTCCTCTCATGACTTGAGTTAAAGTTCCCATCATAGGTGGTTGATGCTCATGGAACAGCAAATTGAGTGACCTCTCCCACCTCACTGTTTTGAAGAGCCTTGTTGACCATTCTGTAGCTGGAGATCAGAAATCACCCTCTGGAGTCCTGAGGGTAACTCGTTTTCTGCAATATTTGCTAAGCATGTCCAAACTTCAGCCCTCCAGATGTTTTGGACCACAACTCCCACAGTCCTTTGTCATTGCCAAGCTAAGCTTAGAATTCTGGGAGTTGTGGTCCAAAATATCAGGAGGGCCAAAGTTTCGACATGCCTGTGCGAGGAGATTTGCTGAAGAAGTGTGCCAGTTCCCTTCCTGTTCTGGAGCATTACTGTACAGAAAACAACCAACACAAGTCTCCCAGCGGTCACAAATGAATTGCTGTGCTATGACTATATTACTCATCTTCATGGCTACCCTATCTGTAGTGCCTTACCTTGAGGAAGGGCCCCTGGCAGCAAGTGATTTGATGCACAGCAAGTGGTAAAAAGACAGAGACTGAGAAAAGCAAGCAGCAGAATGCCATGGTATTTATTCCTTTAAAACACTCTTACCCCAGTTTTTCCTTAAAAAGGACCCAAGGAGGATTTATATCATTGAAAGATATTACAATAGGACCCCCATATCCACTGATTCAATTATAAATGGTTGGCAGAGGGAAAAAAATTAAATAATTCAGCAGCCACAAAGCAAGCTGTTGTCACAAACAGCAGCTGTAAAGCAAGCTATTGCCACAAATAGCATCTGTAAAGCAAGCTACGGTCACAAAGAGCAGCCATAAATCAAGCTACTGTCTCAAAACAGCAGTCATAAAGTAAGCTACTATCAGGAAACAGCAGTTTGGGGGTGGGTGGGCAGGCATTATCTCTTATCCACAGTTTTCATTATCCACGGGAAGGCCTGGAACCAATCCCCAGCGGATACCGGGGTCCTACTGTATTTAAAACTGAAAACAATGCGTACACAACAAATTTTCCTTTATACAAATTCCCATAGGAATGCATTGAAAACGGAGTGATCTCGTTTTTATGTTGTACGGATTTTCCCCATAGGCAATTATGTTAAGCAAATTTCCCCTATCTCCAGAATTTTTATGTTGTACAAATTTTATGTTATACAAGCTGTTTGTTATACAAGGGTCCACTGTATTTCATTATAACAAGTAGTGCATATTAATTTAATTTCAGTTCATTTGAGAGCTTATTCTAATTTTAACTGATATCACAATTTTATACACTAGTATATACATGCAAGCCTCAATGAGTTCAATATGACACTTTCAGTTAAACTAACTTAAGAACATAACATAAGAAGAGCCATGCTGGATCAGGCCAAAGGCCCATCTACTCCAGCTTCCTGTATCTCACAGTGGCCCCAACAAATGCGTCTGGGAGTGCACGAGACTAGATATCAGTCTCCTGAGACTACTCCCCTGCATCTGGCCCTTGAAGTACCCTGGTTTTAAGCCTGAAGATTACAAATCTCTATCATGGTTAGCAACCTGTGATGGACGTTTCCTCCAGGAATCTGTCCAATCCCCTTTTGAAGGCATCTAGGCCAGCTGCCATCACCACATCCTGTAGCAGGGAGTTCCACAGACTAACAACATGCTGGGTAAACAAATATTTTCTTTTGTCTGTTCTCACTCTCTCAGCCCTCAGTTTGAGTGGATGTCCCTTAGTTCTGGTATTTTGTGAGAGCGGGAAGAGCATCCCTCTATCCACTTTACTCATGCCCTGCATTATTTTGTACGTCTCAATCATATCTTCCATCAGGCACCTTTTTTCCAGACTAAAGAGCCCCAAATGTTTTCGCCATAAGAGAGGATGACAATGTGAATAGGTAATTGTGGGAAGAAGAGTGATGAATTTTGTTGTTATCTCCTAGAACTTCTGCTTTAAATGCATGTTCAGCAATCTATGTGCAGTTAGTTTGCTGTAATAGGCTCTCAGGCCCTTGCAAATACATCCTTTTTCCTGATAAAATGCCTCATTTCAGTTTTCCAAGCCTATACTTATACCTTCCATTGAGAATACTATGCTCATAAAGATAAATGATTAAATACTCTGTGAATCAGAATGACACTAACACAATGGAATTCCATGTAGAGGAAACTAAATGATAACCAGATTGTGTAGCAAAGGAGATGCTTCTATCAGAGACCTCCTCCCAGTTAGGAACTTTAACTGCAGTTGGTGCAGACTTGTCAAAAGTTCACAATCCCAAACAAAACAAGAAAAGATATGGCAAAAATCAAAATGAAAGAAATACTGGGATTCGACCGAAGCAAAAGAATAATTGAGGATTTTGAGGAATTTGGATTAGGTATTAATGGCTTTATGAAACTGACAGTGCTGTTTGGAAAGAAAAAGAACTTTGAAGTGAAAGGTGGTATCAGATATACTGTAATATGTTGGTGGTATAATTTATCACTTCTTTTGTCCAGTTGCAAAGCTAGTTTTAAAAAATTGTTTTTAGAGCCAGACACAACATTGGGATGAACAGTATGACAGTCTATGATGGTTCTATCATGCCACCTTCAGTTTTCTACAAAAAACTGTTTGTCTCCCATCTCAAGGTCTGTCTTAGTTTAGTTTCCTTCTGGTGCAAAATACAATCCATTATCACCATTACAGAGAATAATAAGAATGCAAAGTGGTTCTAGCTTTAAGGACTCTTCCCACAGGTGAGACCTCAGCCTAGAGAGAGTCTATTATGAAGGACTTCTTGTTGCAGTGGGGGCAAGTAGTACAGTAGTTTGATGACAACCCCCCCCACCGCCCAAACAAAGAGGCACTTAAGATTGAGGGGACTATATTAATACAAATGATCCAGTGTTTGAAAGGCCCCTTGGAGGCCATGAACTGGACAGCAAAGGAAATAACAAGACATTTTCTCTCTCCAATTCTCTCTCTCTATAAGCAAAAACACAAAAGAAAAATAAACCACAGCCTCAAAAGTACCAGCTAAGAAGACAAGTGCTAAATTAACAATTGTCTCGCACTAAAGATTAACAAGAAAAAACAACTGAAGCACCTCCCCCACCCCACCCCGCGTTGTTAATTTCCTGAAACTGAACACATTTCCACAAGGCTCTTAACATGGCGGCTGAAAAGAACCGAGGGAAGAGGCTTGGGTCCAAGGTCCTTATTAAAGGGAGCGTGGGGCCTGCACTAATGAGTCTGATTACTCCCTCTGGAAGCTCTGGACGTTTCCAAAAGAGGCTCCGTGCATGCATGAGTCATCCTGTGTGACTCACAAAGGTCATGAAGAAGTTGTTGTTAAGTGGGGACTGTCTGCATTTACAACAAAGCAGTCTGGATCTTGTTGTAGAATTCTTAGCATGTGGAGGCAATCACATAGCTTCCCTTCTCTGGCAGGATGAATAAAACTTTGGATTATGAGTACGTTGTTCTACGAATGTTCCACAAGACAAGCAAACATCTCATATAAATTTTAACTTGATAAACGAGCAATGTCACATGGTCACAATTGAGCCAATGGTTCTTCTCTCTCTGCCTCCCTGTGGGGTTGTGGGTAATCATCATTCCTGCTTGGTATTGGGCCTGGGCCTCATTGTTTGGCAGAAACCAGTGATTTTTCAGAACGTCAGAAGGTGCCCACAACTGGCACTACTGTATTTTTGTCACTTCAGAGCACCTATGGACAGTGCTTTACTTTTCCATACAAGAATAAGCTTAGAGATGCTTTGCTTCATTCTAGGTCAGGCTAACTGCAGAGATATGCCCTTTCCTATGTTGCCTTTTTAACAGTTTCTTTAAATACAGTATATAGAGTTTATTAACACGTTGATTTATTTTTATTTATATTATGCATTTTTTTATTATTGTGTATTATATTACAATATTGTAATATACTATAATACAGTATTCATTTTTATATGAATATTTTTGGTCTGTTGAAGGAATCATCCAAATTTCCATTATTTCTTATAGGGAAATTCACTTTGATGTATAAGTGATGTGGATTACAAGCATGTTTCCAGAATGAATTATGCTTGCAACCCAAGGTTTTACTTTATGTGGTGCAACTGATTATACAAATGGCCATTTACTTAATTTTATTATTGGTGCACAAGTCTCATAATTTTCCATTATGTGAGTCCCATATAATGGACAAAGAGCTTAATGTACAACAGAGGAAAATGACTATGCTGGATTATTATTATTATTATTATTATTATTATTATTATTATTATTATTATTATTATTATTATTATTATTATTATTATTATTGCCAAGATAAAAGTTTTGTTGAAGCATCCTGTTCAGAAAGGAAGCTACCCTAGTGCTACTGTCTTTTGTAGCATGTGCGAATTCTGACTTGTAAATCTAAAACCAAACCAAAACAAAACACAAACAAAACCACCAGTGGACCATACAGAATTAATGTCAAAACGTGAATCACCTGACATCGTAATTACAGTGCCAGTGTGATACATGTTAGAGACACAACCTTCCTAAGGTCAAGGAAATAATGATACACTGCTTTATGTGTTTGGTAAAAGTAAACTTAATATTGATTTGTCTTATACAACCAGAAAATAAAGTTAGACAACATGGAATGGTCTGATTTCTGTGCATTTATAATCAATCTCCTTTTTTCAATTTACAGAACAGAAAACATATAGAGTCAGAGGTGAGAGTACAGACATGCAAAATATTTACAGTGGTACCTCCTACAAAAAACTTGTAGGAAGAAAACAATTTTTGGGAATAGGCATGCTTTGCATGACAAAAGATTTCCTATGGGATGCTTTGCAAGACAAAAGCCGTTCCTCATGCACCCAGGGAAAAATGGTTATTTTTGTTTTTATTCTAGCCTCTGGAATGGATTAATCCATTTTCATGCATTCCTATGGGAAACTGCATTTTGTAACACAAAAAAATCTTAAAACAAATTTACCCATAGAACAAATTAAATTTGATTTAAGAGGTACCACTATCAAAATAGCTGGAACACAACTGATCTGGTTCTGACAGTTTTTAAAAATAAAAATATAAACATTACTATTAATTATGACATCTTTGAAACTTTGAAGCTTATCTAATACAGTATTGAATGGGTATCCATTCATTAGTATTGATGCATTTTAGACATTTTTTCTTTCCATTTTTTTTTCCAGGGAAAAAATCATAAAACTCTCCAAAATTCTCACCCTTCATCACTTAGTCTGCTTAGGTCTTTTATTAAGGTAACTACACATAACACCATCTTCCTCTGACAAATACAGAAGCAGCAAAGTGATTTTTTTAAAGCACACTGGATACTAATATAGATGCGGGCTCCTTATTTGTTCACTGTATTGTACATAGGTAACAACCCCTTCCGGAGGGAAACCAACTTTTCCAGATATGCTCACTTTAGAAAATAGCAGACTTCTACAGCAGGGATAAGCTGAATAATCCACCAGTGAAAAGAAGAACCAAAGCTTTCCTGCTCCCTCTAATTAGAGTGCTCAATCTTCGTGATGACTAAATGACCCTAAAATGCATGGAACAATTAACCTGAACACTTGCTAAAAGCAAGGCCTTTTAAAATCTACTTTTGTTCCAGTTTAACAAAAATTGTATTATATTCAAGAAAACCTTCCAAACTTTGAAAAAAATTGAAATTAAAATTAAGTGTCTAACATCTCCTAAGAATTTGTGAAGATGTTAAAAGCATATACAAAACAATCACTCACAAACTTAAAAGAGCATGGGGATGTCAAATGCATTGGCTTTTACAGTAAAAGAATGGACATTATTCTGTATTCTGGCAATTAAAAATTTGTCCTATACTTGTCTATGTCTACTGGAGAAGGACATCTTTGTCAGTCGCTCTTTATGGTAAATTAGCTCAATACAAAGATCTATGGTACAATTCTGTATCTGGGCAGGGCACTTTAGATACAATGGCTGAAATCCTGGTGAATTACTTGCATCTGCTGAAGAGTTAATATCAGGTTTATCTTAAAAGTGCGGTGCTGGAAACAGCCTTATGGATCATCCTCACTGGCCCCTGTCAAAAAGGCACAGTGGGGCATCAAACTGCCAACCTCTGAGTCTGCATCCAGATACAGTGGTACCTCCATTAATGAAATTACTCCACTCTACGGGCCGTTTCATTATGCGAAAAGTTCATTAACGGAAACACTGTTTCCCATAGGAATACACTGAAAACCACCTAATCAATTCCAGGGGCTGGAAAAAGTCCAAAAAGGGAATTGACTAATTGGTTTTCAATGAATTCCTATTGGAAACTGCTGGCTTCTGGGTACTACAGCCCTAGGACTGAAGCAGGTGCTCCGCTGTGGGCAAGGTTCACTCAGCCTTCCATCCCTCAGAGGTCAGTAACCTGTGTATCCAGCTTGTGACTGGGGAATGTATAGTCTGCATAATTTAATTTTAAACTGCCCAGAGAGAACCTTTGAGCAATATGGGGCGGTATATAAGCAACACACTTTACATTGCATGTCTGTGGGTGTTATTCTGTACCTTTATTCTGGTGTGATTTGTGCTCGATCTATAATGTACTTGTGGCAGGGGACTGACATGGAGTTTCAGAGAAACTGCTGGATTTTATATGGAGAGTGGCAATTTGATGTGTATCTGCATTACAGGGAACACTGCCTCTTTCAGTTGTATTTTGCTGGCTAGCAAGCGTCCTTGACTTTCATGCGGTGATGGAGGCTTATTTCTGTTGCCTGCATGACATTTGTCCTTGCATTGCGATAATACCTCTTGTGTGAGAAAAATGTCAGTAGAAAAGCTGTATATTTGTCCTCTTTGAATGTTCACAATGATGGCTTCAAAAGAAAAGAAAGTGGATGCTGAAGGTCATACTTCAAAGATACAATAGACAACTGCAGTACAAACTGAATTGCCTTACATGTGATTAATCAATTACTAAGATAAAGAAAGCTAATATGGAAAGACAATACAACAGTAATCATAACCAATACAGTGATTGGTTAAAGCCATATGAGTGCTGAAGAAAAAGCAGTATTCAGGGAAAGAACTGGTGTACTGGAAGACACTTTTAGAAAGGTAAAAATGGCTAGTGGGATAGAAAAATCATTGTGCAGTTTGTGAACTTAATAGAAGACAATACGCTCAATCAGGAGCAGGTTGGCATCTGTACTGCCCTCTGAAATACTTACAATTGTTTGAAAGTAGCAGTTAATAAAGCAAGGCAATGTTGAAATGCAAGAACCTCTGAAGCAAAGTTGAACAAGGAAAATGCTCTCTCGTGATGATGGCATGCAAATCTGCACCACACATTCAAATGAGCATTGAACTATCTCATGACATACAAGCAAAGGAAATGGAATGTTTTCTGCTACACCTTTTAGTATCAAAACAAGGGATACACTGCACAACATGACACCATGGCACTTTACACCTAAGGGCTAAATACAACCACGTGTAACATTTTTTAATTCTAAAAACTACAATTAGACACCGAAGAGTGTCTAGAGTCACGCACAGTATTTTATTTATTTATTATGTTTTTATTTATTAGATTTATATACCACCCATTGGGTAGCAGTGCCACTATTTTATTTTTCTGTGTATAAGACTATATATTTTCTAAAAATGTTAGATTAAAAATTGAGGATCATCTTATATATGAAAGTAAGCTGAGTAGAGAACCACGCCTGAAATTCAGGACTGGTGTTTTGAACCCCCCCCCCCCGCTCTTTGTTTTGAGAAGAGACGGTGTGAAATTTGAATAGAGGAGAGCGCGGGGGTGGAAGGGGGAGGTTTTAAAGACTTTTAAAGACTCTGGTGTTGGAAGCTACCTTCCCCCCCTTTCTTTTTTTTGACTCTACACTTCCAGAGACTTGTGAGAATTAACAGCTGAATTCCACCCTCTTTTTTCTTTCTTTTTTTTTCCTTGTGGAGGACTTAGAGGGACTTGAGTGACGGAAAGGTGGCTGGATTTTACATTTTAAAGGACTCCAACAGTGCGGGCTGGAAGCCGTTACAACAAACTGGAGTTTTTTTTTCTTTTCTCTTTTCTTAACTGGATTAGACTTCTAGAAGGAGTGGAATAAATATATTTCTCTTGGATACATTAAACAACTTCTTTGGATTAGGCTGTGAAGAGCTGAAGAATTTCCCTATTTTATTTTATTTTATATTTCCCAACTCTTAATTTTTAAAGGTTTCTTGGTGGATTCTATTGTTTGTTTGACTGCAGTAGAAACGAACCTAAATTCCTGCATGTTTTTCCTTTGTTCCCTTGGCCTCAAGGACGAAGGACTAAGGATAGACACAACAGCAACTCTCAACTCTGTGCTCTGAGACTGAGAATCTCATTCTTTAGGTTGGAGCGCCATCTGGTGGATTTAAATAATCATCGTATTGGACACTGGCTGAGAAATTCATTTCTTGTGTTAGAGCGCCATCTGGTGGATTTGGAAAATTATTGCATATAAAACTTATTCTGAACATTGTACTGAACGGGAAAGTGTTTGATTATGTAGAAAATTAGATAAAATTTGATAAATTGTTATAAACTATAATATTTGATATTTAGACAACTTAAAGTTGGAAAAAGTTAGAATGAAGTTAGAATAGACAAACTCAATATCACTGATGGCAATTGGGTAAATATAAATTAATATTAATATTAATGGAGTACTAATAGATTAATTCGATTGGTTAAAGGTTATGGTGGTTTATTGAATGAATTAATCTTAATACGTGGTTAAATTGTGTCCTATTAGAATAGAAGGGATGGCAGAGAAGAAGAAGACGACACCTTTAACACAGAGAAGAGATTCTAGACAAGAAGAGGGCAAGGAATGGGAAGGACTAATGATACATATAAGGAGAGAATTTGAAAGAAGTGAACAAAGTATGGACCAGAAGTTGTCAGAACTAAAGGAAGACATGCAGAAACAAATAAAAGAGGCAGTTGGGGAGCTCTCAGCTCAAGTGAAAGATTTAGCGGTGAAAACAAAGAATATAGAAGCTAAAGTGAAGAAAGTGCAGACAGAGGTTAAACAATGCAGAGAAGAAACAGAGAAGAATAGAACAGGAGTGCCAGAAGTAGAGATTGCGCAAAGGAAAATGGCTGAGGAGCTTGCCTTTCTTGAAATGAGACAAAGGCAACAGAATCTCCGTTTCCGTTTGATCCCATGGGAGGAAGGGGAAGATATTAAGGCCAAAGTAATAACGGAACTGACGAAATGGCTTGGATGGCAGGAACAAGAGGTAGCTGATGCAATCGCCCAAGTGTTCAGAATTGCAGTCAGATCAAAGAAACTGAGAGTGAAGAAGACACCAGGCGATGTCATTGTGTCATTGACATCCATGGCCGTGCGAGATAGAATTCTGAAACACAGTTATGACAATCGGTTTGTGATTGATGGTCAACAGATCTTGATATATAAGGAGATTCCTCTCCATTTCTTGAGAAGAAGAGGAAGTTATAAATCTCTGGCAGAAACGTTGAGAAGAAATGGTCTGAGATTTCGCTGGGAGTTCCCAGAAGGTCTGTCCTTCATTTATAAGATGAAAAGATTTAAAATAACATCTGAGTCGGAAATAGGGAAATTTCTGAGAAAATATGGAGAAGAACTTGGGTACAGAAAACCATCGAAAGAGGGTGATAAATCATCTGAAGAAGAGGAAGAGGTAGAGGATGAGGAGTCAGAACTCTCTGAGGAGGAAGAAGGTAAAGCTGATTTAGCCATGGCCAATATCTGAATAGAGATTGATAAAAATATATTTAATTTGAAACCTACAATGGCGCTGAGAGTATTGACTTGGAATGTTAATGGTCTGAATGAAAAGACCAAGAGAAATAGAATCACGCATTTATTGAAGAAAGAAAATTTGGACTTGATTTGTCTGCAAGAAACACATGTTGCAACAAAACACATGAAGATCTTAAAAAACAAAATTTTGGGACAAGAATTTGTATCATCTGATAAATTGAAGAAAAGAGGAGTAGTAATATATGCAAAACATAAACTGGAACCTAAGTTGATTATGAAAGATGAAGAGGGTAGATTTCTGATGGTGCAAATCACTTGGCAATCTGAAAAATTTTTTATTGTAGGCATTTATGCACCAAATGATAGGAAACTAGAATTTTATAGAGAGGTAGAACAAAGACTGTTAGATTATATGGATGAAAAACTCTTTCTGATGGGAGACTGTAACAGAGTAATGATGCCAGATTTGGATAGATCTCAGAAAAGGAAAGGCTCAGAAGGGAAATTACCGAAATCCTTTTATGACTTAGTTGAAAATTTTGGATGGACTGACATTTGGAGACTGAGACACCCAATGGAAAAACAGTTCACGTTTTTTTCTGAACCGAATCAGAGTTGGGGAAGAATTGATTATATATTTGTCCCTAATGATATTTCACATAGAGTGACAAAAGTGGAAATTTTACCCAAAACGATTTCAGATCATAATGCAATGGTGATGGAAATCAAAACAAAAATGCAAGGATTATACCGTTGGAGACTAAATGAAAGCTTACTGGATGAGATTGAAACCTGGCAGATAGCGAAAAAAACTTTCAGAGACTATTTGAAAGACAATTGGAGAAGAGAAACACCAACAAATGTCGTATGGGATGCTAGTAAGGCTGTTATGCGAGGCCTCTTTATTCAAAGAAATGCATATCAGAAGAAACAGAAAGAAAAGAAGCGAAATGAGATTTTAAAAGAATTGGTAGAGACTGAGAAGAAATTGGTGGAAAAGCCAAAGGAACAGAAATGGACTCAAAAACTAAAGATGCTTCAAACTCAGTTGTCGATGATTATTAATCAAGAAATTGAGTGGAAGGTGAAGATGATGAGACAAATGAATTTTGAATCGGCAAATAAAGTAGGGAAATTGCTGGCTTGGCAGCTAAGATGTAAGCAAAAACAAAAGGTTGTGAACAAATTAGTAGTAGATCAAAAAATAGTGGAAGATCCAAAAGAAATTGTAAAGGTGTTTAGGAACTTTTACAAAAATCTATATACGAAGAAAAAAGAAAACCCGGAACAGATTGACAGATACTTAAGAGAGAATGGACTGAAAAAAATTTCAACAAATCAAGTGTCGATATTGAATGAGAAAATTACCCCTCATGAAGTACAAAGTGCAATAGAGAGGGCGAAAACTGGAAAATCACCGGGCCCAGATGGTTTGACTGCAAAATATTATAAAAAACTATCAGAAGAAATGTTACCAATAATGGTGGAGGTCATGAACGAAGTTCTTGAAAAAGGAGTCATACCTAATACTTGAAAGGAGGCGTATATAACACTGATTCCAAAGGAGAACTCAGATATGACAGATGTTAAAAATTATAGGCCCATCTCCCTTTTGAATGGAGACTATAAATTATTTGCCGATGTTTTAGCTAATAGATTAAAAAGGGTTTTAATTGAGTTATTACACAAAGATCAAGCGGGGTTTCTTCCTGGCAGACAGATGAAAGATAATATGAGAAATATAATTGATATAATAGAGTATCTAGAAGTCAGGAAAGAGAAACAAGCTGCTTTGATATTTATTGATGCTGAAAAAGCCTTTGATAATGTTTCTTGGCAATTTATGAAAAAGAATTTGGAAAATATGGGAGTGGGAACAAAGTTTTGGAATGGTGTTAATGCAATATATAAGGATCAAACCGCAAGTTTATTGATTAATAATGTGATAACAGAAAGTTTCCCGATTGGGAAAGGTACGAGACAAGGGTGCCCATTGTCCCCACTGTTATTTATTATTGTACTGGAAGTATTGTTAGTCAAACTGAGGGACATGGCGACAATTAAAGGTATACGTGTGGGGGATAAGGAATATAAATTAAAAGCGTTTGCTGATGATCTGGTCCTGACGTTAGAGAATCCAAAAGAAAGTATTACTGAGGTGATGAAAATAATCGAAGAATTTGGTAATCTAAATTGAATAAGAATAAGACGAAGGTCTTATTGAAAAATGTAACAAAGAAAGATTGTGAAGAATTTGAAAAATTGTCCGCCCTTTCAGTGGTGAAAAAAGTCAAATATTTGGGAATTAACTTATCTCTTACGAACTTAAATCTCTTTGAGGATAATTATAATAAGGTATGGAACTCGATTAAGAGAGATTTGGAAACATGGAATAGATTGAATTTGTCGTTG
This sequence comes from Phrynocephalus versicolor, assembly GCA_023846285.1. NCBI lineage: Eukaryota > Metazoa > Chordata > Lepidosauria > Squamata > Agamidae > Phrynocephalus > Phrynocephalus versicolor. The sequence goes on along the minus strand of JAHTLZ010000016.1, from coordinate 21,099,663 downwards.
ATGGGAAGAATTTCGGTGATAAAGATGAACGTGCTACCAAGGTTGTTATTTTTGTTTCAAATGATTCCAATAATTAGAGGGATAGGTCACTTTAAAGAATGGCAGAAGATATTGTCTAAATTTGTCTGGCAAGGTAAAAGACCCAGAATAAGATTTAAATTATTAACAGATGCTAAGGAAAGGTGAGGATTTGCCATGCCAGACTTGAGATTGTATTACGAAGCGGTCTGCCTCGGTTGGATAAAAGATTGGATCACTTTAGTTGATGAGGATATATTGGATTTGGAAGGTCATGATAACAGATTTGGTTGGCACGCTTATCTTTGGTATGATAAAGTGAAAGTGCATAAAAGTTTTATGAATCATGTAATTAGAAAGTCATTACTTCAGGTCTGGGAACGGTTAAAAACTTTATTAGAAAGACATACACCAAGATGGTTATCCCCAATTGAGGCACTGGTGATCATGAGGAAAGACAAAGAAGGAGTGGGGATCACATATGGTGATGTGTTATTCTTTTCAGAAAAAGGTCCCAGACTGAAATCCTATGATATGTTGAAAGAGAAGTTAACAGGTTGGTTTCAGTACCATCAACTAAATGACATTTTTCAGAAAGATAGAAAGGTGTCTGGGTTTGGAGAGAAGGAATCTAGGTTCCAAACCATAATTATGGGCCCAAAAAAGAAACTGTTGACTAGATTATATAACTTTCTGTTGGAGTTGAACTTAAAAGATGAACAAGTCAAAGAATGTATGATAAAATGGGCTATGGATCTGGGTCATAATATTGAGCTAGATGTGTGGGAAAGATTGTGGAAAAAGAATATAAAGTTTACCGCATGTACTTTGATAAAAGAAAATCTGATGAAGATGATGTATAGGTGGTATATTACTCCAACGAAGTTAGCAAAGATGTATAGGATGAAAGATGACCACTGCTGGAAATGTAAGGAGAAGCAAGGTGATTTTTATCATATGTGGTGGACTTGTGAGAAAGTGAAAGAATATTGGACACTGATATATGATGAACTCAAAAAGATGTTAAAGTGTACATTCCCAAAACGACCTGAACTTTTTTTGTTAGGGTTGGTGGATAATGAAATCAAAGGAGCAGATAGGACTCTATTTTTATACGCAACAGCAGCGGCACGAATGCTCCTGGCACAGAACTGGAAGACAACGTATATACCATCTTTGGATGAATGGAGGGCGAAAATATTGGACTTTGCAGAGATGGCCAGACTAACGTGCAGACTGAGGGATCAAGATAACCAGAAGTTCCAAAATGATTGGCAAAAATTTAAGAACTACATGGAGACTCATTGCAAGGAATTAAAGACTCTTACCGGATTAGGATAGAGCTCGAGGGATTATTACTTATTTTTCAAATCTTTTTTATAAGTATATAAAAGGGGTTTGTCTGAAAGGAAGGCTAGGAGATGAATAACGCTAAAACCACGGAAAGAACAGAGGGAAGTCAAATTTTAGTGGTAGATTGATTTTGTAGTATTAATGTTTTGAATTTGTTTCTTTTTTTGTATACCAAAATTCTTTAATAAAAAAATATATAAAAAAAAAAAGAGGAGAGAACCACGCAGTTGTGAAACTACTTCTGGGTTGGAAATGTGGGGGTCGTCTTGTACATGGGACGTCTTATAGACAGAAAAATATAGTACAGTGGAACCTTGACTTACATACTGCTTGACTTGCAGCATATTTGACTTGCAGCAAGAAGGGGCCTGTTTGACTTGAGTCGCAGGCTTTGACTTACATCTCGGAGCCCTGGCGCAAGGCACCGGAATTGGGCGGCAGCCACAACCCAGCATCGCGGCTGCCACCTCCAAACTGCTCCTGCCTTCTTCCCCTCCTCCGGCAGAACCAAAGTGTCTAGATCAAGGAAAGTGATAGTACCACTCTATTCTTCTCTGGTCAGACCCCCACCTATAGTACTGTGTCCAGTTGTGTGTGCCTCAATTTCAAAATGATGTTGACAGCCTTGAGTGGGTGCAGAGAAGGGTGTCCAGGATGGTTAAAGGTCTCGAAGAAATGTCTTACGAGGAGTGGCTTAGGGAACTGGGAATGTTTGTGTTGTGTCGTTACAGTCGTGATCAACGCTTCATGACCCCACTCAGAACAATGGTTTTAAACTACAGGAAAAGAGATTATGTTAGAACATTAGGAAGAACTTTCTGACGGTAGGAACTGTTGGGCAGTGGAATAATCTGCCATGGAGGGTGGTGGAGTCTCCTACTTTGGAGGTATTTAAGCAGAGAATGGATGGTCATCTGTCTGGAGTACTTCTATGGGGATTCCTTCATGGCAAGGAGTTGGACTGGATGGCCCTTGAGATCTCTTCCAACTCTATGATTCTATAATTCTATTTTGTTGTTTTTAGCAGAAATGAAAATCTTAAAAATGGCTGTGACTTCTTTTTCTGTACATGCCTATTTTCTTGTACATAAGACATCCCCCTGTATAAGATGACCCCCACTTTTTCAACCCAAAATTAGTTTCACAACCACACGGTTCGTTCCTTGGCTTACTTCTGTGTATAAGATGAACCTCAATTTTTAGTCTAACAATTTAAATAAAAATAGTCTTATACACTGAGAAATACTGTATTTCCTATTATTTCTATCTACTGTGACAAAGCATTTTTGTTATTTGAACAAGAGAAACAGCTCTCCCCCCCCCCGCCGTAGATGAGCACTAACCAATGAGTGAAGCATTTGTCTCCTTTTACTCAGCTTTCTCATTAGTATTCCTCTTTATCACAAGACAAGAGTCAACGGTGGCCAATTTGAGCTGATTGGGATAGGAAATTCGGGATTAGAGCCATTTATCATTGTTTGTCAGAGTCTGGCTGAATTACATGTTTGTACTACATGCAGCTGCTGTCTGCTGAGGTCAGACTTAAATCTCTTTTCTTCCATATCTGAGCACTGCACCAACATGACAATCTTCTAAGTCAAGATACGGAAAATCAAGAACAAGGAGTCTTGGCACAATTCCTTCTTTACCTAAATAGCTGTCAGGCCAGTCCTATTTGACAGCCAAGCAAGTGACATCAGTAGCTAGTTTATGCAAGAAGATAGTATTTCTTAGTACCTACTGTATGGAACTGTGCTATCTGTTGCAATTACTCACTTGTATGTTGCTTTTAAGACATTTAGGCTGGGAGGGACCTTTCTGGAATGGGGTTATCGTCAATCAATCCAGTAGGAACCATTTCCCACCACCACCAAAGAGAGCCACAGCTTTCTACTCAAATCTTTTCTTACTTAAAAAAAGGAGAAAAAAAACCCCAGCAACAGTGGAAATGGATAACTAACTATTGGAGGTTCACTCCTTGGTAGGAGGCATTTTCCACCCAAATGCCCATTGGCCCAGGGCAAGAAAGTATGGAAAGGCAGTGGGAACTGGCTTATTACCCATTACGTGTCAGCAAGATACTTCTGGTGATCCCTTATCAAGACTGAACTATTTGTGGGAGGACCTGATGCCCACCAGAAGGGATACTGGAAAATTAAGACTCCTCAGTGAATGAAACTGAGACCAAACCAATCTAAGTTCGACCCGTAAAAAATCTATCATGAACACAAGCTACCTATGATAAATGTGTTGAAGTGAAAATGAATCTATGTGGAAGGTAGAAAGGGAAGAGGAAAGCCACCCCTCCCCAGGCCACATCACTTCTTAATACACAGTTTTTAAGATGCAACACTGGTGTTATAAGAGCAGGCTTTTGAAACTGTACTGGGCATAGCTAGTGGTGCATCCCCTTTCAAGCATTTAAATCTTGGTGCAGTGCATATGTGACTTCAAAATATTTTCAGAACACAGCTCAGTTGAAAGTTATGTACTGAAGAGCTAGGTCTATACATCCCAGTATGTACTGGGTTCATGCTTAGATCCCTGGAAAATGGCTATGAAGGGAGGCACAAGCCAAGCACAGACATGGGGGTGGGGAAGTGGCATCAAAATCACACAAAAATGTCAAAGCACCACACCCAAGTTTCACAATCCCCTTAAGCATCCGACGGCAACTGAAGCAAACACAAAAACCCTGCCATTAGATTCCTAACAAGTTAAGAACATAAGAACATAAGAACATAAGAAGAGCCATGCTGGATCAGGTCAAAGGCCCATCTAGTCCAGCTTCCTGTATCTCACAGCGGCCCCACCAGATGTGTTTGGGAGCGCATGAGACTAGATATCTGTCTCCTGATACCACTCCCCTGCATCTGGCCCTTGAAGTACCCTGGTTTAAAGCCTGGAGATTACACATCTCCATCATGGTTTGTAACCTGTGATGGACTTTTCCTCCAGGAATCTGCACAATCCCCCTTTGAAGGCATCCAGGCCAGATGCCATCACCACATCCTGTGGCAGGGAGTTCCATAGACTTACAACGCGCTGGGTGAAAAAATATTTTCTTTTGTCAGTTCTTACTATCCCAGCCCTCAATTTGAGTGTATGTCCCCTAGTTCTGGTATTTTGGGAGAGAGAGAAGAGCTTCCCTCTATCCACTTTACTCATACCCTGCATTATTTTGTATGTCTCAATCATATCCCCCCTCAAGTGCCTTTTTTCCAGACTAAAGACGCCCAAATGTTTTAGCCTTTCTTCATAAGGGAGGTGCCCCAGCCCAGTAATCATTGTAGTCGCTCTCTTCTGCACCTTTTCCAGTTCCACTATGTCTTTCTTGAGATGCGGTGACCAGAATTGTACCCAATACTCCAGGTGGGGCCTTACTATTATTTTGTATAATGACATTATAATGTTCGCTGTTTTATTTTCAATCCCCTTTTTGATAATCCCTAGCATGGAATTGGCCTTCTTCACCGCTGCCACACATTGGGGAGACACCTTCATGGAGCTGTCCACCAACACGCCAAGATCTCTTTCCTGATCCGTCACGGATAACTCAGAGCCCATGAGTTGATAGATGAAGTTTGGATTTTTTGCCCCAATATGCATTACTTTACATTTGGTTACATTAAAACACATTTGCCATTTCTCAGCCCATTCCCCCAGTTTGGAGAGATCCTTCTGGAGCTCTTCACAATCTTCTCTGGTTTTTACCACACGGAAAAGTTTTGTGTCATCAGCAAACTTGGCCACCTCACTGTTTATCCCTGTCTCCAAGTCATTTATGAACAGATTGAAAAGCACCAGTCCCAGGACCGAGCCCTGGGGCACACCGCTTTTCACTTCTCTCCATTGTGAAAATTTCCCATTGACACCTACTCTTTGTTTCCGGGATCTCAACCAGTCCCCTGGGAGAGATGTAAGGCTAACTGGCCTGTAGTTTCCTGGGTCCCCCCTCCTTCCTTTTTTAAAAATTGGTGTGACATCCGCTATCCTCCAGTCCTCCGGCACTGTGGCCGTTTTAAGAGACAAGTTGCATATAACCGTTAAGAGATCTGCAATTTCATTTCTCACTTCCCTAATAACCCTTGGGTGGATGCCATCTGGGCCCGGTGACTTGTTAATCCTCAATTTATCAATTAGTCCTAAAACCTCCTCACTTTTAACCTGTATTTGATTTAATTCTTTAGTCAAGAGGGGCGGCTCAGGCAGCAGAATCCGCTCAAGGTCCTCTGTCATGAAGACAGACGCAAAGAAGTCATTCAATTTCTCTGCAATGTCCAAGTCCTCCTTAACCTCCACTTTTCCTCCCTCACCATCCAGAGGGCCAACTGGTTCTCTGGCAGGTTTTCTACTTCTAACATATTTAAAGAAGCTTTTATTATTACCCTTTATATTGCTAGCCATGCGTTCCTCAAAATCTTTCTTTGCCTCCCTTATCATCTTCTTACATTTCTTTTGCCAGAGTTTGTGTTCCTTTTTATTTTCCTCATTTGGCGAGGATTTCCATTTACAGAAAGACCTCTCCTTGTGCTTTAGAGCCTCTCTAACTCCACTCATTAACCATGCGGGTGTCCTCTTGGACTTGGACTTCGATGCACTTCATTATTTTGCCTTTCTAAGTAATTTGCTTTGTTAAAAGCACAACTTTTAAAGGAAACGAGATTGGCACAATTCTTCCAGCTTTCATTATAGAGAGCTATTGGGAATCTATTTAGCACATGCAAAATGTTCAGTATTAGCAACACCTTTATAGCAAATAAACTAAATATTGTGTCACAGAAGCAACAGTGTGAATCTTCAAAGTTATCACATTTTATCTTTAAATACTACTCATGGTGTCATTCATGTTATTAAGGTTTTACAGTTGTTAACAGTTGCATAAGTAATCGTTACAACTAGTCATTCTCAACTTTACTTTTGACCATAAACATAATATGAAAGGAATATATTCCAAATAGGGATGGGCATTTCATTTTGAAACCAGTAAGTTACGAAACGAACCACGCGAGCCCGGGCGGTGCTTGGAACCTTCTGATACACACGGAGCCAATTGCTTTACCTTTCTCTGGGCTCGTGCAGGGTTAAACTGCAATGAAGAAGCACGCTGGGACATCATGACATCATATTTCCTCCTTCATGGTGCTTGCCAATCAGACAAGGAGGCGGGATGATGCTTGTCCCTGCACAGCTCCTGATCAGAGAGCACCACAGAGGAGGAAAGATGATGTCGCAGTGTGCTTCCTCATTACAGCTCAGCTCTGTGCCAGTAGAGAGAAAGGATGGGGTGGGGTGGCTCAGCAGACTAAGGATCCAAAAACTACTGGCTGCAAACTCAGCAGCTCTGCGGTTAGAATCCCAGGTGCCATGCAGTGGAGCAAGCTCCCGCTGATAACTCCAGCTCCGGCCAATCTAGCAGTTCGAAAGCATATAAATGCAAGTAAATAGATATCACCATAAAAAGCGGGAGGTTAAAACAGTGTTTCCTGGCAGCCATGCCGGCCGCATGGCCACGGACTTGCACAACACTGGCTCTTTGGCTTGAATACAGAGATGAGCACCATTCCTAGAGTCGGATACGACTAGCACACATGTGTGTGGGGGGACCTTGACCTTGACCTTTTACCCTCCTACAAAAGAGCTACATGCCTCACCCACTCCTTGAAGTCCTTGGTGATAAGAACTGTAGTACCCAAGGTGGCAAAAAACAAAATAAAACAAACAAACAAAAAAACCCTCAAAACCTAATACAAGGAAAAAGCTTTATCAGTCATGTACCCTTCCCTCTGCACTAAGATTCCTACAGAGGTTTTGCCAGTCTGAATCCCAATCCCAAGCCAATCAGGACAGAATTATTTAAAGCTACTTTCTACTTGTATGAATATTGACCTAAGACGCTGAAACGGGTTTTAATTTGTGTATTTCTGTTTAAAGCTAGGTTCACTGTTTTAGCTAGTGACAGGCTTTGTTGTATTTTACTGAATTTTTGTCATTTTTAATTACTCTCCTTTCATTGTAGGATGGCAGCCTTTATTTTTCAAGTCTGTCACTGGGCCTGGTACAGGCCCAGAAAGACTCTTAGAAAATAAAATGACAGGCAGCTTCAGCTCAATACTGTTCTGAAGTATGCTCAACCATAAGACAAATTTACAGGAAAGTAGAAGATCCAACATTTTAAATTCAGAGTACACTTCCGTCTTGTGTTCAGTTCATTATACAAGTTAGTTGACTCGAAGTTTCATCAGTTTGCTTTTTGGTAAAACAGGTACTGTATTAGATTTAAAACACCTGCACATTCAGAAACAAATGTGTGGGTTGTGTCTGGAGTCCAGATCTTTCTTTTCTTTTGTACTTATATGCCTGGCTACATTACTTTTAGTTCAGCGCTGGCAGCTTGCTGTGTCAGAAACTGTTCATAACACTAGAAATGTGTTCAACCCCCATTGTGGATAGATGTTTAACTCCCTTTTTAAAGAGACACCCATAACTAATATGCCCTCTAATTTTTGTCCTCATTGTGCAGGGTTATTTCTCTCTCACACAGTTGAGTCCTGCCCATGCAGGTTCTGTTGAGACCAAACAAAAACAGTTGCTTCAAGTGTGCGGGGGGGGGGGGGCAAAGTTCTACACAGAGGGGGCAGGAGGCATGCAGAGAGAACCTTGCCTATAACATTTTCTTGGACTTTCCAATGTGCCAACCAGCCCAAAGAAGTTAGTGACCCCCTTCCCAATCTATGAACTGTATATAAAGATGCACAGTACAGTATTTACTCTAAATAAATATTGTCATCAACAGCAAATACTACCAGCAAACAACAGGCCACAGCTCTTCCATTTTACTATAATTCCCCTTCCATTTGTAATCCTCTTTGCTGTTAATGCCTTTGCCTTTATTCTGTAACAGGAATTTTGAAAACAAAAGGATTTTTTTTTTAAAAAAACGAAACACCGAGGTTGTAACACAAGATGCAAGAAACCATAGTTAAATTGCAAAGCTCCCCCAAATGAACTGGTATTGTTATTATCTGAAGCAAGAGTTGGAAGCCCAAACCAATTCACTCAAGGGAAATAAAGCAGCAGGATAATTTTAGCTCACATTTCAGCACAAAAATAATACTTCATGCTCCCAGCTAGAATGGTATAGAATTCATGTAACAGAATGTTAAAGCACTACACCTTACCATACTCTCAAAAATTTCAATACACCTAGCTAATACACCATTTCCCTCTTTTTCAAAAAGACCTAATGGTCTCAATTAGGATAGGATGGTAAACTGTATTTTAATATAAGAAAAAGGCTTAACAAGACTCATGGCATAGCTGCAGAGCAAATTTCAAAATATTCTGCTCCAGAATAAGTTTAGATAATCAAACTGTGGTTGGTTGAAACAATGCAGCTTCATGATTTAAAATGGGCTTGTTTTAACAAACTGTCATTAAGATTGACATTAATAGTTACAAGTTGGATGACATGCTAAAACAGAAGTTAGCCAGCTATTTAAATATCCTCCACAAGCAGGCTTCCCTTTACTCCCCTCCCCATTCCCTCTTTCATTTGTTCTTTATCTGGTACCTTTCCTTCTTTGTTTTGTTCATATCCATGAAAATACTATTTTAATCAGATGCTACACTTCCAACTATTGTGGGATTTCAATTCTCTGCATTGAACATGTGTCTTGAACATGTGTCACAGACTGGCTCAAGTTCTCCAGAGCCTCCAGTTGACTTATTTCTAACTACTGTATCAAGGAATAGGGATTCCAGCTGTGCGCCCACTAAAAAACAACAACAGATAGATAGTTAGATATTTTATTTACGGTCTTAGACCAAAGTACTACATTAGACCAAAGTACTACACTAAAAAAAAAAACCAGATGTACAGCTTGCAGGTATTGCTGGATGCACCTCTAAATCTGGATGCCTAGGTTCCAGTGGTGGCCAGGAGTGCATTTGCAGTTAAAACTAGTGCACCAGCTGTGCTTATTCCTGGAGAGGTTTAATCAGGCTCCAGTGATACATCCCTTTTGTCCAGTAATCCAGACAGGGCTGCTTATGAAAAGTGTTGGGAAACTTCAGTGGGTCCAAAACGAAGCTGCGCAGTGGCTAACTGGGCTGGGCGCAGGAATCACATAACTCCTGTTACAGCAGCTGCACTGGTGGCTGATCCAGTTCCAGGCAGAATCCAAAGTGGTGGTCCTTCTAATCTTGGAAGCCCTAAAGAACTAGGGCCCAAGCTGTCTCAAGGACTGCATCTTCCTTTACGAACCTGCTCGAGTGTTAAGATAATCAGGTGTGTGTGGTGGGGATATGGGAGTGAGCCTTCTCTGTTGCTGCTCCCAGACTCTAGAACTCCCTCCCACAGGAGGCTTGGGTGTCTCCATCTTGACAGTCCTTCCATAAGCAGGAAGGCAGGCTTTCCTTGAGTAGCTGGCTGCCAAGTGGGATTTCTAAAATGGATTTTTGCACCATACTGCACAGAAGGTGTTTTGTTGTTGCTTATGTTTTTTAATATTGGATTCATTTTATAGTTTTAATATAGGGTATACTCACTGTTGTTAGCTTAAATACTGTCTTTTAACTGCTGTGATCTGCCTTGTGACCTTTATAAAGAGAAAGATGGGTTAAATATTCTGAATCGGTTAAATAAATAAATAAACAGAAAAAATGAGTGAATTAATAGGAAAACACAAACAGAAAAATTGGCACAAGCTGCTCAACTAAACAGCTCCTCTGCTTCAAATGGTGAAGAAATGAGTCACACATCCAATGAAGAGATACTGATTCTGTTCCAGGATTTTTAAAAAATGAAATTATTAAGACACTCAATTGTTTTTAGCCATGGCAAATGCTTTTGATGTGTCTGAAGTAAAACTGGATGACTACTAAGGATTTCAAAAAAAATTAAAGAACTTTGAGACCCAAGAATTAGCAAGAAAAAAATTAGCAGCTGTGAGAAATTGAAGACTAATTGGGAACCTGAAGTAGAGTTAGCTTCTTTGTAGAAGACCTCAGTTCTATAAAAAGAATGAACAAACTATTAGGCATTTTACATACACACTCACCCCACACACGGAAATATTTAATTACTGGCTGTGAGAGACTATGAAGACATGGGTCAGGAAACATATAATGGTTGATATTTTCAAAAATCCATTGGTTACTACAATACAATTCCCCATTCTTTTTCACTGGGGTCTTAAATTAGACATTAGAGTTTATAAAGGGTATGCCTACAATATGAGGACAATCTCTATTCAAAATAATTAATTGACATAAACCTTACATCATAAATGGCAATGCACACAACCCTGTTTATGAACATTTCAACCTACTTGAACCCTCTTTGAATGACCTGTAATTGTCTTAGAAAAAGTCCCAAACATTACTGAACTAGAAACAGCTGAGATAAAGAATATACTGGAAACCTGCTCAAAAAGATTAAATATCTAGGGTTCCTAAGTTCTTACCAATTGTAAAATCTTACATTGATTTCCAGAGTTTGCCACTTCTGTAACAATCCTGTTTTAACTTACAGACTCATAAACTGGTAATCTTACATCTTTATTATCAAACCTTTCTGCCATTATCAGTATCTCCCATCTGATCATGTTTGTCCATGTTTGAACCAGGAACTGTGTTGTACAAGAAAATATAGTGGATAGCTAAGTCAACAATAAACAATGAATTCTTCTACTAGTATTTGCTTTATATTTATAAAAGGCAAATTAGATTTAAACTTGACTTTCTGGTTCAAATGTAACGGCAAATGAAGCACTAAAGAAAGTGAAACCAAAATTGGCAGCACTTTTCCTCCTGGCCTCAATGGAAAAATAGGGACGAGACAGCAAAAGCACAAGCATTGCCCTTCAGTTTTCAGAGGCTCAGGCCCATAACCAATGGTTGCAGCAGGAGTGCAGGGGACGAAAAGCCCTGTGTGGAGAGGGGCAGAGGAGCGAGCATGCGCGCCTTAGAGGGAACATTGTCCATAACGCTAAATCCAGGTTTAGAGCTTCACGGAGAGCAGCCCATCAGATGGCCTTAACAACTGAAGTATAATATTTTGTACGGGTACAATTCAGCCAATCCACAAGTGCCTTTTGCTAATTGTGTGCAGGGGATTAAGAAGTGCTGGATAGCTCCGTGATTTAGGTATCTGTCTGTGGAGTCAAGAGCTGGAAGTTCAGTTCCTCACTGTGCCTCCTTAAAAAGGGCTGCACCCAGTCATCCCTTCCAGCTATACAGTTCTAAGATGATTATTTATTAGATATATTATTATATAGAGTATAAAATGTGAAATCATATCCAAAAAAGGGAGCAGTTTGGATTCTTGCATCTATGTGACAATACTTCACTACATCACTAAAATGAAACATGATGATTTGCACAACTCTAATTGTAATAAGAATGATACAATAATGTCAACTTGCTTTGCTGTTATGTTCTCTTTTACATACTGATTCTTCCCTCCAGCTCTGCCCCACACTCTTGACAATGAAGAGCCTTCTTATAGTATTATTATTATTATTATATCCCTATGGCATTCTGCAAGCATTTTAATATAATATAATATAATATAATATAATATAATATATGCATAAACCTCAACATAGCTATCTACATATTTTCAGTTCATTTTGGAAGCCTGATGTCTACCACTGCTGGATAGCTCAGTAGTAGATTACCTCGCTTAAGAGCCAGAGGTTGGAAGTTCAGTAGCCCACTGTGTCTCCTTGACAGGAGTTGGACTTGATGATCCACAGGATCTTTTCGAGCTCTCCAATCTATGATGATGACAACTACAATGATTTCTCACTGAGTGCACTCAGTGGTGAAACTAATAAGGATGGGCAACGTGAGGAGGGACTACAACTTTTAACTTCTCAGCTATCACAATGCACGATAAAGAATGCTGTGAGCTGAAACAACATCTAATCAAATAATCATGCACTGTCAAGTCAATTCTGACATGGCTTTTCCAGGTAGAGAATATCAGAAGTGATTTACCCATTCTCTTCTTACTGGGATATCTTGGGACTGTGCAGCTTGTTCGAGGCCACATAAACTGCCATGCACAGGGCAGAAATGAAGTCCACAGCCAGATACCAAACTTTATTGAGCTATCCACCAGTCAATTACAATGACAGGCAAATAATCCTGCACTGCATTCATAAAAGAAGACTCTTCAGGCCTGTAAACAGTATCTGAGTGTGCAACACCCATAGCACCAGTATACCACCAGAGTTCTTGGAAAGTACAATGGTACCTTGTATAAAAGAATTAATTCGTTCCAAAAGAAATTATGTTAAGCAAATTTTCCTTTATACAAATTCCCATAGGGATGCATTGAAAATAGAGTGATCCCATTTTTATGTTGTATGGATTCTCCCCATAGGCAATTATGTTAAGCAAATTTCCCCTATCTCCGGAATTTTTTATGTTGTACAAATTTTATGTTATACAAGCTGTTTGTTATACAAGGGTCCACTGTATTTCTACTCTACTTTTCTCAGGTTTTTGAGAAATACCATAGCTGCATATTTGCTGTATAATAAAACTCACCCCGAAAGACTGTAATTTACACAAAATCAGTATACTTCCTGGAACATTCAAACTCTGAAAAGCCTCTCATCTATACTTTCAATTATAAGTAAAAGGATTAATGCGTAAGAAAATATTCTGTTTTCCCGAACACTGCCTGTTAATTGGGACTCCAGTCTCCTTGCTACAACTCGGAGCTCTCTGAAAATTTGAAAGTCACCCCTGGGTTTTCTTTCCAGCTCCCACCATTACTATGCAGAAGCAGAACTGTAAAATTTCCCTTATAAGTGAAATTAATAATACTTTAGAAATTGGGAAATGATAGTAGAAATCGTGTGAGTGTTTTTAATAGTACTGTTTGACACATAGCCTAAAGCAGTGTTTCCCAACCTCTTTTGAGTCAGGACCCCTTTTTTATAATAGCCAAATAAGCTGCAAGCCCCCTCACCACCACATTTGCAGTAAAAGACCATCATGGTTGATCCACAAAATGGCACTGGCATTAATGCTGCTGCTGCTCACCCTCCTACTTTTCCTGCTGCCAAATCCACCACCAGCTCTTCAAAACTGGGGAAGTTGAAAGGCAGGACACTGCTTACCCAGGGAACAGGCAAAAACTTTGTGAAAAAGGGATCCTCCAACCCCCCTACCCCAATAACCAGCACAAAGCTTTCCTTGCACTCACTGCAGAAGAGGCAGGCTGTGTGTTTCTGTCTCCCTTCTTGGGGGGGGGGGGTGTTTATTTCTTTGTAAAAAATAATAATACTCCTGGTCATCCCTTCTGAGAAAGTAGAGGTTTCTTTCTTCCCCAAAGAACCTGTTACTCAAACATACAAACATATACAAGCTAACTTTAGTATCCTGCTCTGAAAAGTTAAGGAAGAAATTATTTAACAGGGGCTATAACACAGATAAGGTGATCTGTAACACCTCCACAGCCCCAAGAAAATAGTTTGTAAATTCCTTGTGGGTTCCAACCCTCAACTTGGGTAACAGTGGCCCCAGGATCTGCCTGCCTCAGAAACTGTTTGGCACTTATAGTAATTTAAGAAATGTAAAGCTGATGGACCATATTTACAAAATGCAACTATTAACTTACACAATTCAATTCCATGCATTGGTTACAATTATCCCAAGTGGAAGCAATTTTAGATTTTTCTTATATGATTTCAAGTTACTTCTAACTTAGAGAGATCCTAACAGTCTTTTCAAGGTATGTGAAATGTTCAAGAAGTGTTTTATCAGTACCCTTCTCTCTCCAATGAGTTGCAATGGCCAAGTGGGGATATGAACCGAAGTTTTTTGAGTCCTAGTCTGATACTGTTATGCACTATATCACAATAGCTTATCAGATTTTATATTAGAAACATTTATTTTTGATCTATTTTCCCATTTTCTCATTGTCAAAAAAATTGCTTTAAAAACTGTCAAAATTCATTTTCTTCTAAAGAAAGGTGCCTCAAATCCTACTGTTTTATTTTCTACATGGTAGTACAACTGTGAAAGCCATGACAGTTACTTAAAATTAATCAATAAATGCTGGTTATGTAACTGCTACATCACTAATTAGCCTCAGTTAGCAACTACAACACAAACAAGGTACCACAGCAAGAAAAACAAAAACAAAACAGAATTCTAGCCACTGTCTAAAATTTCTACAATTCATTAACAAGCAAAGGAGCAGGATTAGCCCTCAGCTGCATATCTTACATTATTCTTCATGTTTACATCTGCATATCACTTGCATATTAGAGATAACTTATCATGGATTATTTATATTCTGAAAGGTAGCTGCCCTATTATACTGAACCAAATTTGTTCTATGAAATCCTTAGCAACATTCTATTGTCAGCAGTATAAATTCAGTGACTTATAACATCGCAAAATACCTGGCAACTATCCTAGCCCCACTGGTTGGACACACGGACCGCCACGTACACAACTCAGAAGAGTTTGTTTCTAAAGTCAGGGAGCTCAAACTGGATACAGAGGAAACCATGGTATCCTTTGATGTTACATCACTCTTTACCAGCATACCCACCACTGATGCGCTAATAATGGTAAAGAGAAGATTAAGAGAAGACAGCACCCTCACCTCCAGAAGCCGCCTCAACCCTGACCAGATATGCCTGCTCCTGGACCTGTGTCTGAACACTACATATTTCATGTACAGAGGGGACTTCTACAGACAGAAGCATGGTTGTGCCATGGGTTCCCCAGTGTCACCAATTGTAGCAAACCTATACATGGAAGAAGTGGAGAAGTGGAGAAGAAGGCACTCAACACCTTCCCAGGGACAACACCATCCCACTGGTTCAAGTATGTAGATGATACCTGGGTGAAAATAAAGACTCAGGAAGTACAGGCCTTTACAGACCACATCAATGCAGTGGATCCTAATATTAAGTTCACTAGGGAAGACACCCAAGACAA
>JAHTLZ010000016.1:21062951-21084281 GCA_023846285.1 Phrynocephalus versicolor | reverse complement strand
ACTTGGATAGCTCAGTGGCTGCAAGCCAGAGGTTGGAAGTTCAGTTCCCTACTGTGCCTTCTTGACAGAGCTGGACTCAACGATCAGTTCTATCCAGTCCTTTCCAGCTCTGCAGCTCTGCATCATTCTATGATGATACATATAACTTCTCAGAAGGAAACCCTTTTTTGTTCCCACATGTAGGAGGAGTGCAGACTTCTCTTTATATCTATGTAACCAGCCACAGCAAGTGTCCCATGGCTAAGAACTATAGAGGTGAGTGAAGATTATAATAGAAAGTTGCATAGTAACGTTTATGCAGACCTCAGACTCAGAGGAATCCAGTTCCTCTGGGATTCCATGATGTTGCAGTACATATCAGAGGAGATCATGTGGGACTTGGTCAAATGCTTTCTTGAGGTCAAGGAAAGGTGCAGGCACTGGCTTCTGTTTATCCCTGCATTTTTCCAATAATAGCTGGGCAGCATGGATTGCATCTATGGTTCCACAGTTCTTGACGATGCCAGCTTGATAGACACTTAGTTGGACTATGGTGCAGATTCATATGTCGATGGCTCACTCAAAGATTTTAAGAGTATGTGAAAGTAATCTAATCGGTCTGTAGTCAGTGCATTGGGCAGGGTTCCCCTTCTTCTTCCAGACTGGCAGTCTTGTGCTATGTTGCCAACTGACCGGTGTCTTCTTCTCCAGTACAATCTGGTTAAAGAGTTCCATCAGCCTGTTGCAGAAAGGGGTTCCATTGTTGCGACTTCCATGGTTCTGCTGCCACATCATCTGATCCTGTGGCTTTGCCTGTTTTCATCTGTTTCATCACCATGGCAACTTTATCAGATGTGAAAGGTTGCACAGGCCCTAGAACTGGTGGAACATACGGGATCGGGGTGCAGGAACACCTTTGTGGAAATTTTCTCGAAGTAATCCTGCCAGCGCTTTGTTGTCTTGACATGATCATTGATAAGCTTTCCACTCTCATCATTGACACTGTGGAATCCCTCAATATCCTCAGTCCTTTTGTGGTGGGATTTCACTAGCTGGTAGATGTCACGTTCACGTTAACACATAACACTGTTTTGCTTTGGCCCAAGTATTGTCCACTGTCATCATGGGAGGCAGTTGTATTTGTGAGACGGTTCTTGCCTCTTTTTGCTGTAGTTTTCACCACTTGATTCTCGTTGGACCACTGCAGTTTGCTCTACTTTCCCTGGGTGGGTCAATGCAGGCGCCACAGATAACTGGACAGTATTGGGACCAGTGTCTTACACACAGAGATGCTTAATACACCAGGCCTTGGAACAACTAGAAAGCCCGAAATATCTTTCCCCAAAATGCACCAAGGCCCTTACCAACACTAGGGTACCCTTGAGACAAGTACCAGGACAATACTAGAACAGAATAACCTCTCTTCCAAAATCTTCATGATACCTGGATGCAGAAATTCAGTGCCAGCCAGCCATAATCTCACTAAAGATAAGTGACATTTTCAGTGAAAAGCCTATCAGTCTAAGGCAGTGGTTTCCAACCTTGGGTCCCCAGATGTTCTTGGACTGCAACACACAGAAATCCTGGCCAGTACAGCTAGCAACATGGAAGTTTTTCTAGGAAAGACCTATGGTTGGGAACAACTGCTCTAAGACATCCTTTAGGAGAGAAGACTGAGGCTTGAGATGAACAACTTAAGGCCAAGAGATAAAAAGAAGCACCAGCATTTCATCAAAGCAAGGTTTTAGCTCTCCTTGGTGACATACTGTCTTGTTCCCATTGCTGCCCAGCGATTTTGCCCACTTCTGTCCCACAGGCTCATGCAAGTGGCCAGAACACAACATCTTCATTGGTACTCGAATTGCTGACATGCCGGAAGGTGGTGGGTTATGCAGCAGGCAGACAAAAAACTATCTGCTGTCCAATTCAACTGAGAACGGGAGTGGAGCTGCTCCTTAGTTCAATATGAAATATACAAAAAAGAAAGGCGTGGAGTGTTGGCACAATTTTGAGTTGGCAATCAAACAATGCAGCCTCATTTAACTGGAAACTGAAATTTTAAAAAAATGCTAATTCTATACTTTTTTCCTCATTTTTGTCCAAGACCCTCCAAAAAAAAACTACAGGCGAAGGGCAAGACCTAACAGTGTTCACTCTGTTTGCCTGTGAGAAGTAACTTGAGGGTGAAGCATCACTGAATTCTGCTAGCAAAATGAACTCTGCAGGAGAAAAAAGAATACCGTGGGCTTTAATTTCAATATATGCAGGCTTTATATGGAGAGTAATTAAGAACTTATATTTGAATATGATCTGGTTTTACTCAGAAAGTAATTACAGAGCAAACAAATACTGCTGCAATATACTGGAAGGATTAGGCTAAGCATCCTGCTTATTTTATAGATTGCATAGGGACAATTCAGAAGGCTGCGAGTTCAAACAGTGATTCAGAGACTTCTAAAGTATATTTGTCTAACAAAGGCCACCATGGCCAGTGCAGAATATAATATCCAGTGATTCACCATTCATTTCCACCTGACAATCAAGATGCAGAGGCAACTGACTAAGCAGTAAGTCAAGTGGCAAAAAAGTGCCAGAAGCCGGAATTATTGTGCTATTGTCACAGCAGTATTAGTGCAGCAGTACCAGAACAAAATGAGAGAGGAACCTTGGACATGGAACTGATGAAAATATGCAAATTCACTAGTCTATCACTGCACAAGGGCTGTAAAGCTACCTTGACCTCTGGCATGATCATGAGAAAACCAGAAGTTTTTAATCCATCTTCTAAATAACTGTAGTTTTGAAATAGTTTTCTAAACATCAACCAATTGGTTAGTCTTGGTTTGCAGAAACAAGCCTACTTCAAGTTATGACTGCTAAAGCTGGGTTGCTTCAATAAGCCATTGTACCAGGTACCTTCAATTGGGAATTGGGTGGCTCCTCTGCTTTTGCACCAACTACCATTGAGGCTGCAAAGACTTGACACAGCTCCTCCTCCAGGTTGGATTGTAAAGGATGCCATTAATGGAGTCCTGTAAGTATGCTGCCATGCACCACTGGAGGGGCAGGGCAGGGGCTGACCCGATACCACTGATCCTGACACAACTACAAGGAAGAATTTTACTGGAAGTGGGGGAAGAACAGTGTAGTCTTAAAATCCAAGTCTGTTAAATAGATTTAGTAAATATTTGAGGTGATATTGATCCTGAATACCAGTTGCACTATGTTTAAGCAAAAGAAGTAATTCATTTGCATAAAATAATGTTCTTAAGGCTTTCTCAGCATCTGGCAGTCACTTTGACCCCCTTATTACCTCTTAAACCTGGCTTTTCAAATTTTACCACAATGTTAATTTTTAACATTAAATGTTTTGTTATTTTAACACTGTATCGTTCTGAACTGTTCTATGTAGAACACCCTAAAATCTGTTATAAGAATGCATTTTACAAAAAATCTTAAAATGGGTATATAAGAACTCAATTATAATACTTTATGAAAATAATAATTTCTTCTAGCTGCAGTATTTTCATCCTGCTGAAAAGAAGACCAAAATAAGCATATTATGCAACGGTGCTTTCCTGCTACCAGTCATATAAGAAGATAAGTCAATGTGTATTTAATATATAAACCTTACATTATCAGCCCTGAAGTTGTGTGACTTTTTACCATTCCGTCAACTTTAGCACCTTCCTTTAAGACATGGAACTGCATAAAGACAGTCCACAAAGCTGTGAAAAGCTCAAGCTGAGTTCCTTATTTTCACACATTCCTACTCAGTCAAAACCAGAAGGGTCTGAACTTCACACCTCCTACTGGTGACTGTGGGGTTTCTATCTGTGTCTATGAGCTACCTGGCTGGCAGGCCTGATTTTACACTTGGATTAAAAAGCCAACAGTTTCAGCTAAGGAGAACAAAATCGAGCACAGCCACAGTGTAACATGGGGTTGGTCCCTTTGTCCTTAGAAGCAATTAAGAAGTGCCTGTTTGTATACTGGACAATCTCAGGAACACAGACATTGGTGGTGGTGGTGGGGGGGGAATATTAGACTGTGACTGCTTATCTTCATGATAAGCAGATTTACTTACAAGGTTTTCAATTCGATTTAACATTCCAGCAAAACTATCCTTTGCTTTTGCTTGTTAAAGATGAATGAATGTAACCAGAACTTGGGAGTGGGATGAGGGGTCACAAATTATATTTTGTTCCTCTCACAGGACAAACACTTTTTAAATGGCAGGCAAGAATATGAGCATAAGATCTGGTTGCTAGTCCCACTGTTTCATGCAAGGCAAAGAGAAAGCCACAGATCAGTAGAACAGTTTTAAATCTGTTCTACATGACAATTTCCCGTTCTCCATCAGTACTTATTTACAGTATGTTAGTTATTATATGGAGGGAAGCACCTGAACAAATGCCACCTCTCAGAAGATAATTCAGATGAGGAAACTGGACACATGAAAACTCATACTGCTTCACTAAATCAAATTAGCCACTCCAATCCAGCAAGTAAAAACTAAAAACCTAAGACCACACATCTTCCTACATAATGCACAGCATGTCCCTGAAATGTGTCCAGACAGTTTAGGTCACTAGTGTCTATGCCATTTTGCCCTCCCTCCAATGCTGATGGGAGGGAATCTATGCAAATACTACAGTCCAGTTATTCCTGAGCAGACTCAACCTAGCTAACAGCCAATTGGAGTTCAAACAGTATCTGGGGAGTCTAAACAAGGATGGTCTATCCTTAATACTGGAAACTGGTGGGCAACTTCTGACGGCGCCGCGGGCGACTGGTCGGCTACGGTTGACGTGTTATGCAGGCCTGTTAGAGACCATGAGGGAAGAGGTAGAACATGCCATTAAACTAGCGAAGTGTGGCAAAGCCCCAGGCCCTGATGAAATATATATGAAAGTTTTGAAATTGCTTAAGGAAGAACAATCCCTTTCCCTTCTGGTCACTTTATACTAAAGCATCTATAGAAGTGGAACCGTCCCACAGGTTTGGCTCAAATCCACTTTTATACCACTTCCAAAGAAACCTAGTGCAAAATGTTGTAATGAATATCGGACAATCAGTTTGATGAGTCACATTCTGAAATTGTTTTTTAAAGTCCTGCACTTAAGAATATATCGGAAGTGTGAAGAGGGC
This sequence comes from Phrynocephalus versicolor, assembly GCA_023846285.1. Lineage (NCBI taxonomy): Eukaryota > Metazoa > Chordata > Lepidosauria > Squamata > Agamidae > Phrynocephalus > Phrynocephalus versicolor. Next base: position 21,079,151 of record JAHTLZ010000016.1, on the reverse strand, counting down.
ATTGGAGATACCCAGTTTGGATTCAGGAATGGATTTGGAAATCGAGAAGTTATTTAGTTTTCAAATACTAGTTCAGTGATGCCAATGCTGATGTTTTTGTTTGCTTCATTGATTATGAAAAAGCATTTGACTCAGTTAAATGCGATAAACTTATTCATATTCTGGTTTGCCATTACTGCTTTAGGAGGTGGTATCACCCGGGGCATAGAAGCACATTCTGGCTCAAGAATTTAAGCCAATGGCCCGCAGTGAGCACAGCTGTTCTGTTTAGAATAGCCTTAGATAGGAACCAGTTTAGGTTACTGATCGCCAACATTCTACGAGGACATGACACATGAAGAAGAATTGTCTAGTGCTAAGATGGATGGAACAGACATTATGATAAGACTACCAATAGAATATAGTCATCAATGTTCTGCTAATATCAAGTAAAAATATCCTTAGCTACGAAGTAAAACAACAGTAATTTCACAACTTAAATAAGTGAGCTTATACATATTTGTTCTTTATTATTTTAGAAATACATTTATTTATTTATTCATTCAATCAGTCAGTCAGTCAGTCAGTCATTTGTATTTCTATAGTGCCCCCTTAATGCAAACTGCACTACTCGGGGCGGATTAGAACATATTTTCCATGTTTGCCTTTTCTTAAAGATTCCTTTTGACTCCATTTTTACAACCAAACATAGAATCCCCAACATAGTGTCCCATTGAAAGCATGATTCTGATCACCCTGTTTGGCCAGGAAAGAATCAAACAAGTTTTATTTTATTTTTTGTTTGAGTTGCTTCCATTTTTAGAAGAAGTGGCCTTGTCCATGTAAACTCACATTAAAATACAGCATGGCAGTTAGTCCTTACGATGCTAAAACATGTTGTTATTTTTCATTTTCAATTTGTTTTTAACCTTCCATTTTCAGAATTACCTTAAAGACTACTGGTTTGCTTTTCTAGCACAAGATCATTGCTGCCCTCTTGTACTGCAACAATATGGCACCGTATTCAACAGTTTTAGTTAATGATGAAAAATGAAAATTCTACCTGATGAGATAACCTCTACAAATTCAGACTTAAATACATACTAGCAGTTTTAAAGAACATGACATAGGGGTTTTAAAGTGGATATGAAAAAAGGACTGCACAACACTCTGCACTCTGTTTTAATCACAGGTGTGCTGTGTAAATTGAGCTACTACTAGAAAAGCATTGTTTTCTAGGGAAATACCAAGATACCAAAATGCCAGTACAACCGGATCCCTGAATCCATGCCCCCTCCTGCCGTGGATATCCAAAACAAGATGATAGCAAAGTCTGTACATAGCCTGGTTTCTCACTCTCTCTAATCGCTGTTCTGACAAATATATTGTGGTGTGGGAATATGTATTCCTGGTTGTTTCCCTTTTAATACAGTGGTACCTCGGTTTACAAGTACCTTGGTTTACAGGTATTGCACAAAACGAGCAAACTTTTTAAATAAAATTTTGCTTCATATTGTGAGCAATCATGGCCTGGCTCTCTTCTTCTTCCTTCACCTCCTCCTCACTGTTGCCGCTGCCATCTTGGGATGGCGCCCAGATGTTGCCTGGTAGGCTCCCAACGTGGTGGTGGAGGAGAAGGAAGAACTGAACCAGACCATGAGGGAAGAAGGAGAGGGATCCCTGGCACCCCTGAGGCCCTTGCCAGATGCCCCTGGCCCACATGACTAGCAGCCCTTTGCCACTGTGGCTACAGGCCCATCGGCCTCCCAGTGGTGGTCTCCGGCCCTTGTCACAGGCCCATGCCTGCTTCCAGTAACCGGCAATACTGCTGCAAATTTCCCCATAGGAAATAACAGAAACTGGGGGCCCAGAACAAATCATCTCAGTTTCCATTATTTCTTATAGGGAAATTTGCTTCTATTTACGTGTGTTTTGGTTTATGAGCATGTTTCTGGTAGAGATTATGCTTGTAAACCATATACTACTATATTTGCAATATATCAAGACTTTCAGATAAATGAAACCGCAGACACTGAGCTCACAGATACAGGGTGTGTGTGTCCTGCTATACAAGCAATGAGGAGATGATAAATCAATCATCTCAGGTGTTCAGGGGTAATTCTTCAATTTGATAAGTGAATTGCTAGCAACAAGTCTTTGGCCAAATGATACAAAAAACCACAAGGGAAGCTAAGAACTTAAACAGCAGTTGAAGGGAATGGCCTTACACTGCAATACACTGTGATTTCAAGCAAGTTTCATTTCAATTCATATGTTCATTTACCAGGTTCCTTTAACATGACATGGGGGATTTACAGTTTTCGAAGTGTTCAGGATGATATTTTACTGACAAGTATTCATTTTATTATGCAATAAATCAATAAACAAACAAATACCCTTCACACAGGCATAAATTCCCTACAAGTGTTTTTTCCCCAAACACAAACATACACACAATTGAATTTGTCTGTTAGGTTTACAAAGAACAAAAACATGACTGCACAACAAAACCGAGATCTTGCTAATTTCTGTAATTAATTTTCCTGTGCTAACAGTGGCATTTTAAAGTGTTATTTCTGTGTGATAGCACCTCATAGAATTTCCATGAAATTAATCACATGTATTTAAATACTTCCTGAGTATTTCTTGGGGTGGGGGTCGGGAATCCTTTGCTAGAAATCCACCACTCAGACAAACATCAGAAGATTTTCCAATAAACAATGAAAAAGATACAGAGCTGATAGCAAACATGTGAGAACACTGCCATGCGCACAGCATGCTTAAATTACTTTGTGGGATTACCTTGTTGACATTTAAGTATTTATGTAACATTTTCTGTCATGCCCTCCCTCCATTCAGATTAAGCAAACATATATAAATTTTCTTCACTATTCATCTTTATTTAGCACCCCTGTGAGGCAGGTCAAGATGACAATGGGATTGGGTCAATGTAACCAATTGGGAATATGAACCTTGCTGTTTTACGGATCTTAGTCCAACACTCTAACTACTACAGCACAAAAATAAATTTTATGTGTCAAAAATATATGTATCATCTGGAGATTTTAATACAACTCACAAGCACTAAAGGTCTCATTACACGTGACTTAACAAAAGCTCAGAGAGGACTTGAAAGGAAGAAAAGACATACACAATACAGGAAGAGGAAAGAAGGCTGGCCACAAAGGAAGAATACAGACAGGTAGCAAGGAATTGCAGGGAGGATATTAGGAAGGCAAAAAAGGTGAATGAGCTGAGATTAGTTACATATAGTAAAAAGCAGTAAAAGCATTCTTCAGGTATGTACAACAAAAACATTCCTTAGGTATGAACTGTACATAGTAAGAGACAAAGAAGAGAAACAGTGGCTTAGTTACTCAACAGAGGTTAACAAATGATAACAGATGACAAAGAAAAGGAAGAGGTGATAAATTCCAATTTTAACTCAATTGTTTCCCCAAAAATGACCCTCCAGACGAATGTGAAGTGCAATTGGAGGGGACAGGATTGAAGCTGTTGATTGACAAACAGTGATGGAATACTTCATTATTTGAATGTATTCAAATCTCTGGGGCCAAATCAATTGTATCCAAGAGTATGAAAGGAACATGCTGAAGAACCATTGGCTCCCCAACATATGAATAAGATAAGATAAATCTTTATTGATCCCACATTGGGGGGAAATTACTTGTTACACAGCTACCAATATAAAGAACAAATAAAGATCAGTAGCTGCACCAAAAAAGTGCAAGGTTAGAGAAAGAGAAAAAATAGCTAACAGAGATTAAATAAAATAAGAAACCCAATATACAAATATTACACTATAAAAATGTGCATATAAAATAAGCAAAACACCTAGCCATCCTCCTACAGGCTCACATTGGACAGACCTCATCCCACATCAAGGACTCAGGACATTTCATAGACCAGATTAGAACCCTAGAACTCAATCCCAAGGACAGACTGATCAGCTTTGATGTAGTATCTATCCCTCTTCACCAATGTACCAATAAAGGACATTTTAGCACTCATCCAACAGATGTTCCCAGAAGACATTAAGGCCTTATTCCAACATTGCCTAATGACGAGCTACGCCCAGTGGGAGAATGACTTCTCTGAACAGACAGATGGAGTTGCTATGGGGAGCCCCCTCAGCCCAGTAATTGGAAACTTTTACATGGAACATTTTGAAAAACAAGCTCTAGATGCAGCACTCTTTGCACCCACAGTCTGGTTCCAATACGTGGATGACACATTCGTAATTTGGAGCCACTGTGAAGATAAACTGGAAGAACCTCTAAACTACCTCAACAATATCCACCCAAATATACAATTCACCATGGAAAAAGAAATAGAGGGGAAACTCCCATTCTTAGATTTCATGGTCATACGCAAATCAGATTTCCAGTTAGGACACAAGGTCTACAGAAAACCCATCCATGCAGATTGGTATCTACATAAAAATTCCAACCACCACGCACGACAAAAAGAGGCATAATGAAAACTCTTGTAGATCGTGCAAACTGAAACTGAATTGGGCTCTACAGGCAAATGGCTAATCCAAGAACGAAATCAAAAGAACCATCAAACCCAACCCCCCCCCCCGCACCAAACTGAAGATGAAAAACAGCCTCCAACAAACAAAGTATTTCTGCCATACATAAAAGGAGTCATGGACCACATAGACAAAGTGTTGAAAAAACACAACCTACAAACACTATTTAGACCCACCACAAAAATACAACAGATGCTACGGTCAACAAAGGACAAAAGGAACCCACTCACCATGGCAGGAGTATACCAGATACCTTGTAGTTGTGGCCAGGTATATATTGGGACCACAACACACAGCTTCCAGACCAGAATCAAAGAGCATGAAAGACATTACAGATTAAAACAACCTGAAAAATCATCATCAGCTGAACACACCCTAAAACAAACTGGACATGAAATCCTCTTCTAGGACACAGAGGTACTGGACAACACTACCAATCACTATGTCAGACTACACGGGGAAGACACTGAAATCCAGAAACATAAACACAGTTTCAACATAAAAGAAAGTCTAAAAATTAACAAAGTCTGGCTTGCAGTACTAAAAGCTGTAGAGTTCAAAAGGTCAAAGCACAATGATTCCTCACACAGCCACAAAGGTGATCAGTTCACACAACAGAACAGCTAAGGACACCCATCTAGGATCGTTGCTACCCCTGACTTCATTGAAATGTCTTAATACCTTCATCACAATACAATGACTAACACTTATTTTCATGCATAGGACAAGTTTCTTCAACTTTAAAAACGCCAGTCTCACTCACTTTATAACTCAGAGCACAGAGAGAACTCCTAGTTCTCTGAGCTCCTTGCCCTCTGAAGATGCCAGCTACAGAGTCTGGAGAAATGTCAGGAAGAAAACATTCCAGAACACGTTCAAACACCCCGAAAAACTCACAACAAATATCAGATCCCAGCCGTGAAAGCCTTCTAGAATACATACATGAGATTTTTATTCTACTGAAGTTAAGTAAGAAAATGTCAACTGACAATTCTTGACTTGTCAAGCCAACAGACATCCTAAACTTCTAGAGGGCTTTCTACAGCAGCCTCTAATGCAATGTGAGATATTACATTAATAAAAGGAATATTTGTAATTTAACCATAATACAACCAATAGCACTTGAAACTCACATATAGAAAATTTAGGATGAAATTCCAGCTTTCTTACTGCTACAAATGATGTTCTTTTAAAATAGCACAATGGCAGTTGTATGGTCCTTACACAATACAAATGCAGGAGAAGGTGATACCATTATTAGAACACTATTACAGTGGTCCTCCGCCCTTTTGCAGTTCATATACTGCGGTTCTGCTATATCGCGGGACTGCAGTATGTAAAAAAAGGCCCCCTAGGGTAAGGGGGGAAAGTCCTGTTTCAAGCCTCGATACTTACCCCAGGACTGGAGCTGCACTGAACAGGCCTGTGAGGGATTTAGTGGGCCTTTTGGAGGCCCCCAAAGGGCTCCCCTGCAAACCGGAAGTGACTTTTGGATAGCTGAAAATCATTTCTGAGGCCTCCGAGATCCTTTCTAGGCCTGTTGGAGGCCTCAGAAATGATTTCCAGTTCACCGGAAGTCACTTCCGGTTTGCAGGGAGGCCCTTTTGGGGCCTCCAGAAGGGCCAGGAAGGCTCTCACAGGCCTGTTCGGGGTAGGGCCAGACTGGGGATAAGTACAAGAGCCCCCAGCTAGCCTCCCCCCCAGGGCTGACTCGACCTGCATCTGCATATCACGGATTTTCAATTATCGCGGGTCAGGTCAGGTCCCTAACCTCTGTGATAGGTGGGGGATCACTGTATACTGCAAATAGTAGTTGTTTAAATTAAGGCATCACTTTCTCCTGCATCTGTATCTTTCAAATTAAATTATTTCCCCATACAGAACACTGTTTTACTGTCATGTCTTTAAAAGGAATAGTAAGAAATAGATGTAGCAATTTGCTTTAAAATAGATGCTGGAGTTTAAGTAATTCTGTGACATGTGATTTTATCTTTGCTTTACTATTTCCGCGCAGGCCTAATTAGCAAAACTTTCCAAACTGTATTCTGATAAACACAATTGTTATCATGAGTTTCTGCAATATATGAAAAGACTTGTGAAGTCTTACTGAAACAAGAACACACATTACAATATAACAATTTTTATGAAATTAAATCAAATCATTGGCCTATAAAGTAATGACGCAAAATATGAAACCACATGCAAATTCTTATTATTATTTTCTTTGCCACTCAAGGTTTGGCAATAAATTAAACCAGAAGTCTTCAGCAATTGTGTGAGTTTGTTGAAAGCCATGCGTCAGCCTAGTTTTGTTGTAATCCGCTTCAGCAGGAGGTTAACAGCACGAAACCCTTTCTGTTATTTAGAAAACTGTGATGATTGGATGGTAGTAAATTACATTTCACAGGAAGCAGAAAAAAATGAAACTTTTAAAAATTTCAACACTTTGCTTAGGGAAAACAAAACTAAGCATAACTGAACAGTTAGCAAATATCCTGCTGATAATCAGCTGCTACAATGGAAACAGAGATGACATGAGATATTTTGGCAACAGATATCAGTTTTGACTGACATGCCTCCAAGTTGCAGTCAGTCTCTTCCAGCTGCTCCTGTGTGTATAAGCACGGAACTAAAGACTACTCACAGCATGACTATTGCTATTGCTACATTATCCATGGCAGGGCTGGAACCAATCAACAAAAGAAAACAACCATCTGGGTTCTTCACCTAAAAAGTTATCCTAGTGACTTTCAACTTGCAGCCTTAGAAGCTGATAAACGTCACGTGGCATAAACTTGCATCAAGTGCAACACAATTTGTAGCCTTCAGGCTAGATGATGTGGTATACAAATCCAATAAATAAGTAAATAAATTACACAAAACCAAATTTATGAAGCGAATGCCACACAATTGCAATAGACTAACATGAATATTCCTATTTGTTGTGCTATCTCTGGTGATTTGTCTGTGAAGATTCTTAGGAATCCAGGTGAGTTTATCTGGAAGTAGAGTCATGGCAACTGGACTTCTTTTCTTGAGAGATTGAAACGTTTCACTGCTCATCCAGACAGCTTCGTCAGCCTGAGGTAAGCTAGTTGCGAGTCCTCCATTTTATAGTTCACTTTGACCTCATGTCACCCTGGTGTGAAATAGATTCATAAGATGAACAAGGGCCTGAATAGGCTCATTAGGTGAACAACAAACTCATCTTTACAATCTAAACCACAGAGCAGAGAGTATCCCCAGCTCCACAGAAGCCAAGAAGAAGGAAGACAGGCACCTGAAGATAGCACTTAAGGTCTGTGGATATCCAAAGTGGGACTTCAACAAAGCAGTGTGCTGACCAAGAAGAACAAGGGATCAGCCTGAGAAGAGGCGATGGAAGAACCTGGTCATTCCCTACATGGCTGGAGTGTCTGAAAAGCTTAAAATGATTTTTGGCAAACACCACATCCTGTTTATTTCAAACCCACAAACACACTGAGACAGATAATCTCCCACCCAAAGGACCTGACAAAAAAACACAAAAGGAGCAATATAGTACAATACACAGACCAATGGAGTAAGGAGCGTGCAGACCTCTACACTGGAGAAACTAAACAACCATTAAACAGGAGGATGGCCCAACACAGGAGGGGCAACAGCTCAGGACGAGACTCAGCAGCATACCTCTACTTGAAGGACAAAGAGCACTCATTCAAAAATGTGGATGTACACATATCAGACAGAGAGGGCGGGTGGTTTGAGAGAGGAGTCAGGGAAGCCATCCATGTGAGTATTGAAAACCCCTCTCTCAACAGAGGTGGGGGGCTCAGGCACAGTCTATCTGTTACGTATCAAGTGGCAATTTCAACAATCCCCATAAAAATCAAAAAATACTTCTCACCTCCACTGCCAAGGCCAAGGCTAACGATCCATACTTTATGGGTCTTTTGAAGGTTGTAAAGGTGGGCCATTGTCCATCTAATGAGCCTATTGTGACTACAATTCACCTAAAGAATCTATTCAGGCCATTGTTCATCTTATGCGAAACATTTCAATCTCTCATGAAAAGATGCCCAGTTGCCATGACTCAACTTCCAGATATCTCTGGTGATTTTTCTTACTAATGGGTAGAGGGGATAGACAGATAAGTAGAGGTAGACAGAATTGAGGAGGGGATGGAAAATGTGTAAAGAAGGAGCTCTTCCAGGACTTTTTCACTCCTTCCTTCAGTCCTCAGAAGCCCACTGGTTTTCTTTGATATAAGAGGAAAGGAAAACTTTCCTTCACACTGAGTGGGAAAAGACAGTCCTTTGTCAATGCAACAAGGGACATACAGAAAAGAGTGTCTGATAACACTGGAAAATGAGGCTTTGGAAAAAAGGGGCCTGCTCTTCTGCTTTACACCCAGGAGCCTCATGGTGCAGTGGTTAATCTGCTGTACTGCGGCCAAAAGTGTTCTCACAACCTGGGGTTCAGTTCCAGGTAGCTGTCTCAAGGCTGACTCAACCTTCCATCCTTCTAAAATCAGGAAAATGAGTGCCCAGCTCATGGGGGTCAATGTGTAGCCGGCATAATTAAATTGTAAACTTCTCAGAGAATGCGTTAAGCACTATGGGATGGTATAAGCAGCATGCTTTGCTCTCCCCACCCCTTTTTGACCCTTTTTAATTCTGCTATACAATTATGCTGTGTTTGCCCTAAAACAAATCATTCCTGGAAATCAATATCTGACTCACAACTTCTCTTAAAGATCCCTCGGGTCCAGGCAGAAAGATGGCAATTTGTGCGAACGCTCACTATAAATATATATATATATAGCTTTGTGAGAGGACTAGGAATGAAAGGGTATGGAAACTCAAGTGGTCCTGGATAGAGAACTGGCTTTCCTTTGTATATTTGAGGCAGGAACCTGGACAAATATATGGAAGGTATATTAAGGTGGGGTGGGGGCATAAATCCTTTGCCAAATGAAAGGACAAATGAAAACAATACTCCACACTTCCGCCAGCAAAGTGAAATGAAATGAAAACAACTTTTTTAGTTAACACAAATGGACTGATTGAGCTACTTGCCACTGAAAATTACATCAGCTAGTAGCATTTTTTTTAAAAAAAGGCCAAGACAAGTCTCATTAAATAATGGGGCTTTTGTCTCATAAATTATTCTGTTTTGTTTTGCCTAATACAGTAATTTTAGAACTGCAGTGCCGGGAGGGACCCTGGGGGATCATTGATCCATCCTCTGTCCAGGAGGCACAGTGGGGAATCAAACTCCCAGCTTCTGGTTCTGCAGCTAGATATTTAGACCACAGAGCTATCCAGCTGTTCAAAACTCTCAAACCCTAGGCCCATATTTTTGGGGGTGGAGGGTGGGGAGGAGATATCTAGCTTTCCCAGTTAAAAAAAAAATGTCAAGCTAATTATACTCCAGAGTTCATAGGTTTCCCATAGGTAGGCCCTAGTTCTCTAGAACAGGAAACGATACCAGATTAAACAGGCCTATAGTATGTATGGCCCAGCACAACTCTGACATTCCTAAAGGTTTAATAATATTTCTGTGGGGATAAACAAAAACTTAAATTATTTAGCTGCCTAAATTATTAACTCTGCAAATAATGGCACCCAAACTAAAGCAATAGCCAAGTTTCCAGAGTGTACATAATGTCCAGTTTACAAAACCTACTGTAAGATCAACAACATTCATATCAACAGGCAGGATGCCTAGGCTAGACATCCTAGACTGCCATGGGGGGACTTTGGGGAAAAACAGCAAAATTGGGAAGGGGGGAGTTTTTTTTCTGTCTCTCCCCACCCCCAAGCTTCAATAGATATACATCAAATAGTTCTTTCTACCTCCATACAATACACTGAACATATTAACACGGATGGGACCCAACAGCTGCTTAAAACAGATGCAAGTCAGAATGAACCTGACCTCTGGCAAAGCAAATTCTCACAGGAAAGGCAGCTGTAACTCCCTCCAGGTTAAGGGAACCAGCCAGAATGACAAAACAAAGATAAACAGGTGTGCTTCCCATGTGGATGTCTCTGCCAGGTTGTCATGGACATTGTTTGACTTGTAACACATAAGAGGCTAGAGAACCTTCACAGATAATGCTAGAACATGACTAATGCAGAATGAGTGTTAAAATGATCACCAAGTGCAGCTTCCGGAGTGAATTAATGGATTCATCAGTCCAGAAAACAAAACACACCTATTAGGCCTTGACTCCTCAGACTCCAGAATCAGCTGGTGACTCTTGGTGGAAGAAATCCTGTTTTTCCTGAAGTATGGTCAGACCTCACAAGGCGATCCTTAATATTTCTTAGGAAACAACGGTATATTTCCTTGAGAAAACATCCTTCCCAATGTTTAAGACCATGGGAAAGGAGGATCTTAAAAATAAGCTCTTTATTGGAATGCTTTAAATGGAAAAAATATTTCTCTCCCCCTGCCCCTCAGCATATTGTCAGAAAAATCCTCCAACAATTCTGCAGTCTTCTCCTGTCAAATGCAGCAGAACTGCCTGTGAAATTCTGTGAAAGCACAACTTTGACAGCATAGTGGGCTGTAACTACTCATACAGCCACTTCCAAGTACAGTGGACGCCCGACTTACGTCCCACTTGACTTGCGTCATATTTGACTTACGTCCACTAGGTATCTGTTTGACTTGCGCCACAGGGCTCCGAGTTACGTCTCAGAGCCCCGGCGCAAGGCCCTGGAATCCGGTGGCAGCCAGGACCCAGCATCCTGCCTTCTTTCTCTTCTCCGGTGGCGGTGGCTTGGGCGAGGCCAGCTCTGAGCACCCGTCCTTGCCTTCTCTCTCTCTCTTTCTCTATGTGGGGTGTTTTGGGTTTTTTTTTCTTCCCGCCTGCCCCATGAATAGGAAACAAGTAAAAAATAATTTCGGGTCGGCTCCCTCCTCCTTCTCCTCCCCGCAGCCGCCACCTCCGCATCCCCCCCACCCCGTGCATAGCCGGTGGGCAGGCGGAAAAAAAGAAACCAAAACCCTCTCTCTCTCTCTCTCTCTCTCTCTTTCTCTATGTGGGGTGTTTTGGGGGTTTTTTCCCGCCCGCCTGCCGGCTGGACACTTTATGGGGTCGGAGCCCTTCCTAGTGAGGTTGGCCGGTGGGTCCCCGTCTCTCTCCCGCTCTGTCTTGCTGAGGGAGGTGGCCATCAAGGAAGCGGGAGGTGGCGCCGCTCGGAGGGCGAGGGCGCATCGGCTCTCAAAGCCTGCCGAGAGAGGCTTAAATGCTTCGGGGCTACAGTCTCAGCCACACACGCATGTCAGGCAGCACCAGGATCATGTGTGGAGGGAAGGCAGTCACCCATCCAGCCCCTGTTCCTTTGCCTTTCTCAGCGGGAGCTTTGATGATTTACTTTCCCGCACATTTCCCGCATCCGACTGGGTCGCCCCCACCTCCACCCGCCGGGCAACAACCCTCTTCCCTCTGGCTAATAATGGGAGGGAGAGACACGGTCCTCCTTCGATGAATTTGAGGGGTGGGTGGGTGGATGGGGTGGTCCTGACATTAATTCCTTGCTCTCGGCTTTTAGCCCCTTCCCCTCCCTTTCCCCTCGACTGAAATGTTGTTGTCAGCACCTTCGTAAATCCCTCCGTTGCTCACTTCACCTCGCTCGCTCTCTCTCTTTCCTTGCGCCTGCCTCCTCACTTTCCGCCGTAGTTCCTGCTAGTCGTTCCCATGGCTTTTGTTCACCCATGGCTCTGGATGGGGGTGTACTGAAGGGTGCAGGCCGGAGAGCAAGCGTGGGCACTTTGTTTTCAGCCTCGCTGCTTCTCGGCCTCTTTCTGGCTTCCTCGTGGCTCCCACTTCCCTTTCGCCCTTCCTTCTTCCTACATGGCTGTTTCAGTTTCAAGCAGGGTGAAGGAGGGTCAGGGGCAGGGTGAAAAAGATGGGTGGAAAGTGGATCTTCAGGAAAGTGCCTTCATAAGCACAGCAGAACACACCTTGAGGTTCAACAGCGGCTGCACAAGAGATGGGAGGCTTGCCCCATTTTGCACCCAGTGGGTCTAAGCAAGGAGGCTGAGCACCTTCCCCCTCCTGCAGGCCCTTGGCCAATGGAGGGGAGTGGGCTGGGAGGAGGCCGAGGGTTGCACTGGTGCTGAGCATGGAGGGGCCTGTGTTTCGCAGGGCATGGAGACCTGTGGCAGATGGGTCGGCCAAGAGCCATGGCCAGCCGTCTCCCTCCCGGGTGAGATCTTACCAGCCTGGCCAGCACACATATAGAAGGGTGGGTGTGTTGCCCCTTTGGAGGGAGACTTTCCAGAACAACTGGCTTGTGTGTGTGTGTGTGTGTGTGTGTGTGTGTGTGTGTGTGTGTTGGGGGGTCAGTAAAATTTGTGTTAAATTTGGGGTACTGTATTTTTCATTGTCTGGAACGGATTAATCCACTTTCCCATTACTTTCTATGGGAAAAGTTCGTTTGACTTAAGTCATGTTTGACTTATGTCTAGACCTCCAGAACGGATTAATGACGTAAGTCAAGGTTCCACTGTATTCAAATCAATGAAGATCAAAGACGCATTCTATCAGGGTTCATCTACTCATTCAATTAAAATCCATGGTACCAGTTTATTTTTAGCAATGGACATCATCCAATCAGATAGTCAAACTTCAAAGATAAACTAACGGACAGCTAGATGTCAAAAACATTTGTCTTACCTGACAAGCAGATGTAGGTTAAATATTCACCCTGACCTCCAGTTGCCAGGAAAGGAATCTTTTTCTTTGATCGCCTTTTTACTTGGACTGCTCCTAGCATCCTTTCATCATTAGGAGCAAAAATCTCTTTGTTGATAGCAGACTTGGCACTCATTGTAGATCAAACACAGAAGAGACGTGTGATGTTCCTAAAATAAATTTATATGTTAAACCTTAATTTCCCTAAGAAATCTGTATTATGTAAGATATTACTTTCCCCCTCCTTTGCTCAGATTAAGGTAAGCATTCATATATAAACAAGATGAAGCAAAGCAAACAGTTCATGGAAAACAAGACCTTGTAATAGCATGTTGGGAAGAAATGCCTCCAAGTTCTTTCTCTTTCAGATCCCACCAATAGCAAGTCACACTCTATCTACTACAAGGAAAACGAAATCAGGTCATTTCCGTTGGTCCTCTGGGATTAAGTACAACAATTTATTATCTAGTCAGCCATGTGCTAAAACCCACACATATACCCTCTTTCAGTGACCCAGCGCACATCAAATGACATCCATATGTGATCTATCCTGCACATCTGACCACTTCTTATTCTTTTCAGTGCAAGAGATGATTCCAGCAACCACAGTGTATACAAATAGTACTTTCTCCCCCAACTAGGGTTTTGAGAAACATAAATGTTCATAGTGCTCGTACTGCAAAATTAGCTTCAGACAGGAAAATGGCTTTGTAAGAAGGAAGGCCAGAGGCCAGGAATACAGTAGGAACAAAATGTTCCAGAATGGCAAACTATGTTTCTGAAACTGGAAAGCATTAGACCCTTGCAATACCAGGTCTGGAGGTCCTCCATGTGAAGAATGGAACCAGGGATGGTCCTGGGATCGTGCTGGCTTATTGCACTTTCTGTGAGCCAGCGCTTTCACTCCTGGAGCTGGCGGTCTTTGTCTCAGCGGCTATGTTGAGGTCTCCCAGACTGTGTGTCCTGGGTGACTTCAACATACATGCCGAGGCAGGGGTTACAGGTCCTGCTCTAGAGTTCTTGGAAACCATGACTTCCTTGGACTTGTCCCACCTAGTCAACGGTCCCACTCATGTGGCTGGCCACACCCTAGAACTGGTGTTTTCTTCAGGGCAGATTGTGGACTGGCGAGTGACCGATCTTTGGACGGTTCTCTTGTCATGGTCGGACCACTGCCTAATAAAATGCAGCCTCATAATGGCACTCCCGTCTCACAGGGTGCAAGGACCCATTAAGATGGTCCGCCCCCACAGGCTATTGGATCCTGAATTATTTGAGTTTATTTGCACTGTATTGTATTGTATTGTATTCATCAATGGTTGTTAACCGCTCAGAGTGACTGCACTGCCAGATGAGTGGTATAAAAATCCAATAAATAGATAAATCATAAATAGCTGCACTGAAATGAATCAGCTGACCTAAAGTTTATGCAAGGTGCAGTGTGAGTGTTATAGCAGTGGTTCCCAACCTGGGGGGTTGGGACCCCTTTGGGGCTTAAACGACCATTTCACAGGGGTTGCCATGAGCCAGTGAAGAAAAAGGCACAAACAGCTTGGGTCTGGAGGAGGAGAGGGGAAGGGGGCAAGAGTAAGTTACAGCTTGATAGGTTGGAGAGGATGTCGGTCAATGGCACTGGAGGCTGCAATTGGCTGAGTGTGCCTATAGAGGGAAGTTCTCTATGGCACCTGCGGCAGTGGCCTGCCAAAGGGGACTTGTGGCCTCTTCCAAGCAATGCAAGGGGTCACCACAACATGAGGAACTGTATTAAAGGGTTGCGGCATTAGGAAGGTTGAAAACCACTGTGTTATAGCTTCAAATTTATCCTTTGAAAATTTCAATCACTATAAACAGTACACTAATTACAAAATTTCATCTTGCCTGATTTCGGTCCACATTTACATGTTAACTCTGTCAAACAGTGGTCATCAAGCAGAAAAAATAAATAAATCCTGCCACTGTGTTTCTGCTTTGCATTAGTTATACATAATCAGTCATCACATTTTGTAATTATCTTACATGTTACACCTAATCTCCCACAAGTCCTATGATGGCACCCTCTTTTAACATGCTGTGAAGGACAACATTAACCCATGATGCAGAAAACAACAGTAAGGCTACTACAATTAACCTTATCTGTAAGTTGAGTCATGGCAACTGGACTTGTTTTCTTGGGTGATCAAAATGTTTTGCTACTCCAATCACTTATGTTATCTTCTTATTGAGTCTTCTGGTCCACATAATCTCTCCTCATCAAAAGCTGCTAGCTAGCCTCAAGTGTTTTATAGCTCTGCACTAACTGGCTGACTCCCAATATCTGCCATCTGAAAACATCTGGACTATCAGGTTCATGGAGCCAACTGTAGTATTAGTTTCAACTAGGAGGGTCTTATCTCAACAACTATTCAGCCAGTTTATTCTAGATTAAATCAGTGGGTCTTATTTCAACAACTATTCAGCCAGTTTATTCTAGATAAAATTAACAAGTAGATTTACTCTGTAGCAGTAGGAATCTAATGATCACTATCCTTTTCTCAATTCCAAGGACAAATACATATCCAAGGCATGCACATGTAACACTTAGGTCCAGCTTCAGCAGTTCTTATCCCTTCACTTATTTATTTGATTTCTATACCATCCATCTAGACCAGGCCTGCCCAAAGTCCGGCCCTGGGGGGGAGGGCAAATCTGGCCCGTCAGGCCATTCTGAGTGGCCCGCGGCTGGCTGACGCACCCCTCCCTCCCCCTCCTTCGCCCCATTTTTTTTTTAAAAAAAATCTGCCAACACTGACACCGCTAGGAAGCTTGGGTGGCTGGGTGGACAGGCGGTCTGCCGCCACCAGCACTGCAGGGGAAAGTGTGGGGGTGGGAAGACCAGCGGGCCTCTGCCACCACCAAGGAGCTTTGGGGTGGGCTGGTGGGCGAGCCGTCGCCACCGCTGGGCAGCTTGGGGGGTGCAAGGTCGCACAGATCACCTCTT
>JAHTLZ010000016.1:21027091-21046342 GCA_023846285.1 Phrynocephalus versicolor | reverse complement strand
TTTATTTATTTATTTATTTATTTATTTATTTATTTATTTATTTATTTGCAAAGAAATTTAGCTACCCCACTACTAAGTGGTCTCTGTGCAGCATACAACAATGTATTCAAACTATAAAACAGCATAATTATTAAAACTATACAATAAAATACAATTTAAAACAACCAACATACATTACAAATTATAAAACCCTGCTGCTCATGTGTGTGTTGTGTCGTTACAGTCATGACCGACTCTTCGTGACTCCATGTCCATGGAGTTTTCTTGGCAGGAATACTGGAGTGGTTTGCCAGTTCCTACTCCAGGCGCCTACAGCACCTGGTATTCCCTGGAGGTCTCCCATCCAAGTACTAACCAGGGCCGACCCTGCTTAGCTTCCGAAATCAGGTGAGATTGGATGTGCTTAGGGCATCTAGGCAGATCGCTGCTCATAAGTCCAGCTAAAATTAAAATGCTGGCTGAACAGGAAGGTCTTTGTCTGGTGTTGAAAAGCCAAAAGTGTCGGCACCAGGTGAATCTCTGTAGAAAGGGAATTCCAGAGTTGGGGGGCAACTGCCGAGAAGGCCCTGTTTTGGCATGCCACCCGCCCTCACCTTTTTGAGGGATGGCACCTTCAGCAGGGCCTCCTGGCCTGATCTTAGGGTATGGGCAGGCTCATATGGAAGAAGGCGGTCCTTTAGTTAACCAGGTCCTAAGCCATTTAGGGATTTATATGTAACCATGAAAACTTTGAATTCAGCCCGGGCAGCAACTGGCAGCCAGTGTAAATTTTTTAGAACTGGCATGAGTCCACACGGCAACACCACTCAGTTGCCACGCGTCCCGGTTCTGTACCAATTGCAATCGCCAGACTGGTTTCAAAGGCAGCCCCACATAAAGCGCATTGCAATAGTCCAATCTGGTTTTTACCACTGCATGTGTGACTGTTGCCAGGCTCCGCTCATCCAGGTAAAGGTGGAGTTGATATATTCTCCACAGCTATAAGAAGGCACCCCTGGCCACCAAGTCCACCGGGGCTTCCAGGGTAAGGTATACTAGTTCTCAATCTTTTCCCTGGCAAAGGTCATCCATCAGGGCAATGAAGACCAAGTAAGTGTCAAATCCAGCTTTACAGGGCTGAAATGAACCTTCCTCAAAATCTTCCTGCAATTTTCCACTCATGATCTTGAGAACATGCTCCCTCCCAAGTGAGAGCTGCAACATCAGTAACACTTATCAATACCCAGATCAGGGAACTTCTTTCTTCTGTCCTTCTAGCTCATAGAGCACCTTCAGCAGGAAGCATTAGCCATATTATGGATATATCTTGTTAATCCACCTCATCCAACAAGACAGGTTAAGAGCAAAGATGCTGCATTTGCAATATGGTTTGCTGGATCTTTCTAAGGACTTTGCCCACATCATCAAGTTGCAACAAGTGTAACTGATTCTACACAAAACCCAACTTAAAAGAACTATGAATTCCTCTACCAACTCTGCAATGATAGCAACAGCTGTACTTATTCCAGGGAGAAGAGGTCAAGAATGAAGGAACAGAGATCAGACCGAACACACACACATACAAACAGTGGGAACTTTTTTGCTTCTGCTGACTCAAATTTTTTTAAAAGAGTTCAGCTTGTGCTCTGAAGAAGCTCAAACTAGCCCCCTTTTTGCTCATTCTTTCTACAAGCAGAAAAAGACTTTCTATTCAGGTTGGCCTTTTCTCAGTATCTGCTGCCTAAGAGGAGTTCTTAAAAATAGGGCTGCTGATTTTTTTAAAAGTATTTTTGAACGGTTAAAGCCATTATAAAATCCATCAGTTTTTAATTTGATATGTTTAAATCTTTTTAAAATATAATGATTTAAATTTTTGCTTTTGATATTTTTATCTTAATATTATAGGATTTGCTTAGTTTTCCTGAAGAGAAAGGTAGTAAGTAACTATCATATGAGGATTAGAGATGTAAAATTTCCAGAAATTTTGAAGCTCGGAAAAAACCCATCTCCCCCCCCCTTTTTTGGTAAAAATAATGGGTATTTTTTGGAAAAATTGAAATTCTATAAATTTAGGAACATAAAATATGACTATGGACAATTATCGCAACTAGCATATTAAAATATGACTATGGCATAAAACTGTCACACCTAGCATATTAAAATATAGTGTATCAAAATAATTAGTGCAAGCAGAAATTACTTTTTAGATAATATTTGTTTATAATTATAAGGAACAAATGGAGTAACAATTGCCTGAACTGTTTACTAATGTATGTGGAAAAAAACTCTACAAAACAATGTTTAAAAATCCAGAATTAACAATTATTCGTATTTCCTCTTCACAGTATAAAATAAAATAAAATAAAATAAAAAAACTCATTCTCATAAAAAGAATTGAAGGGGAATGTATAGAAGGGAATGGGACTAAGTTTCAATGATTTTTTTTTTAGAAATTATTTGAACACTGTCTTAAAATAATCGTTATTTTCTTTTTTTCAATTTTTCACGAAAAAAACAAACAAAAAGGCTTCAGGAAAATTTTTTTAAAAACCCGTTTTTTCCATTGTTTCCTCAAATTTCTCTGTTATTTTCTGGGCCTTCACAGCTCTAATGAGGATTCTCTAACATTCTCCTTCAATTTGATAGAAAATAAACTTCTTACAAAAACAAGGGCAAAATAATAATGACAACTGGAAAATATTTCACTGGTGACAATCACAATTCACACTTATCTAAGAGGGGGCTGAGGAATGTGTACCTGTATCTTTTCTTTCACTGTACAGTTGTCTGTGTTCCAATCAAAGCCTCCACAGCTTCCCCCATTTCACTTTTAAGTCCAGAGGAAGATGTCTCTTCCCACAGGATGCCCCCAGAAGGTGGGCAGCCAGGGAAGCTGCAGAGACAAAGAAATGTGCAGTAGAACGAATATAAATGCAGCACTCATGCATGCCTTATAATGCTATGCTAAGTTCAGAAATTTATTTATTTATTTATTTATTTATTTATTTATTTATTTATTTATTTATTTATAGCTTGTATGTCACTGAAAGAAATTCTGAAGAGTCCAGAAAAAGAGACAGAAAAATTGAAGACTCTTTTGTGGGCAAACAGAACTTCCCAAAGATTACAGAATAAATTTCAACACAGCACTTGCTAAACAAACCTGTTTCCTGTAAACTGGCTACATACTGCCTTTCCCCATATAGGGCTTACTGAGAAGGAATGCTATAGCAAAGCCATCTACAGCACAGATAGTATGTATCTACATCCTCAAAAATTAACATAGGGGAGGCACTGAAACCACTGCTGAATCCTGAAAATTAACAAATACTGAGCCCAAGTTGGTCAGAAATCATTTTGGTAGGTAAGTTTTTTTAAACTCTCAGAACCCAATTGATAGATTTTCCCTAAACTTTCTCCACTCCTCTTTTATTTTTATTTTTTGCCTTTCTTGGTGGTTAGTTTGCCCGGGTTTGCTGATTTGTTTTCTGTCCCATCACCCCAGTAACCTCCCAGACCCTCTACATATCCTCAAATTGAATTGGTCAAAAATCACATTTTGCCATCAAGCACATCTGATTCTCAATACTGTAGTTCCTAAAACATTTTTAAATAAAAATCTGGATCACAACAGGATAAGAGGGAGCCTTTCAAGTTATATTAAACCTATTAGGTAAGGCCAAAAAAATGTTGTAGTGTTTAGAGTATACAAATTCTGCAAACAACAACAACAACATCCTCTGCAAATTAGCCTGTTTGGCTCATCCTCTTAAAAAGGCAGCTCACAGACTCACAGAAAATCTGAAAAAAACATCCTCTGTCTTGCTGGAATTCCCCATCCCTGCCCAGGAATTTCATTGATAGGAGCCCTTACTGGGGAAACAAAATGTGTCCTGGCTGCCAAGAATGTCACTGTCAACACTTCTTGGGTGGCAGTGCAAGAGTTAAAATGATTGAGCCCTGCTTCTAAGAAAGTATTGGAGAACTGGACTGAGCTTTATAGGTTCAAACCAGAGCCTGTGAATTCTGCCCAGAAATGAACTGGCAGCCAGTCGAGCTGCTGTAACAGGGGGGTTATGTGGTCCCTGCAACCAGCTAACCATCTGGCTGCAGTGTTTTGGACCTGCTGAAGTTTCCAAACACTTTCCAGAGGCAGACCCACATAAGAGCACATTACAGTAATCCAGGAGGGATACAATTAATGCATGGTATCGTGACTAGAGCAGGCCTCTCCGGTAATGGGCACAGCTGGCACAGTAGTTTTAATTGTTTAGTGACACGCCTGGCCACTGCCAAAACCAGGGCACTCAAGTTCAGAGATGAATCCGGGAGCACCCCAAGCTACACATCTGTGTTTTCAGAGGTAATTTAATCCCATCCAGCACAGGCTGCATCTCTCTTTCTTGATCTGCCCTTGACTGACAAGGAGCAATTGTGTATTTACCTTCTTAGATTATGCTGGAAAGGTATTCTGTTTTTCTGTTTTTATATGCACTGAGAAACTCCACAAGCACTAGGTGATATTGATCCCACTTATTTTCTATGAGTGCTTTGGCAGCAAACATTTCTTGAATTTTCAAAAGCATTTTCATATTAAAGTTGGGTTTTATTCTTCGACAGAAAAAAAACCCAAACATTTATGTAGCACCAAAGTAGAGAGACTATATTTCTTCAATGTCAGTATTGCAGGCCAAGTACTGTACCATATTATCCATACAGAAAGTGATTTGGGGGAAATCATATTTTATTTTCCACCCCATTCCTCAACCACACCTAAATCACTATTTTACAGGATACAGGAAAGAGAGAAAACAGCTCTTAGGACTGCCTGTCCTAAAATTCAGCAAACAACAAAACAAAACAAGAGCACGAGCCTTCACATCATTTTGAGCTTGGTACTGTGTTTCCCTACCTAAGCTTCTCTCCATCCTCATACCTTTTCAAACTTTGATTTTTTACTAACTGGGTAAGAAGTAAATCATTGCTACGTTCACAGGCTGAAGCTTCAGGAGTCTTAAGGTCTCGCATTGCTGAGGAAAGGAACAAGGAGTGCCGGCTGCTAGCTTTATGCCAGTAGCACCTCCACCAGCTTCACACCCTGATTGCCTCAGACTGGGTGGGGCCTGATTCTTTAAAGAAGCAGAGTTATGCAGCCCTATCCTAACACGTTGCCAAACGTGGTTGGGAAAAACGAGGCTCTGGGAAATCAGGGAGGGGGGGCATGTCCTAGGCCAGGGATGGTGAACCTTTTTGGCACCGAGTACCCAAACTCGGTGATGGGGACAGCGGTGGCGGCAGTGGGGGGTTGGGATGGGCGGCCGTGGGGGGACAGGGGTGGGGATGAGGGCGCGGGTGGCGGGGTCAGGGTCAACTGCGGTGGCGGCGAAAGGGGCGCCCCTCAAAACACTGAGCCTTGGCTGCCTCCCGGAGTCCGTCATGCCTCTCCCGGGGGGGGGGGGCTGCGTCATCTGCCAGCCCCCTGCAGGCCCCTTGCCAGGTGACCCAGGGAGAGGGGCAGAGGAAAGGCCCCCAACATTCACTTCACTCTGGGCTGGCTGGTTAGCTGGCCGGCCGGCCGAATGAGACGCTCTCTGCAGTGGCGGCGGCAGCCAAGCCTCTCCTCTCCGGCCGCTGCTACTCCTCCCCACCCCTCCCACCTGTCTCCCCTCCCTCCCTTCCTCCCTTTAGTCCGCCATGAGGCAGAAGGTGTGTGTGTGGGGGGGGGAGATGAGAGAGGAGCCCGCTGGCTCCGGAGCCGGGTCCGAAGCCGGATTCCCGTTGGTGATGGCGGCGGCGGCAGAAGCAGGGGGTGGGGGCGATGGCAGCACTGGTGATAGGGACGGCGATGGCAGGGTCGGTCTGGCACGCAACATGCTCCCTGCCCCCCTTCCCCCTCCGCAAATTCCTCATGGCTGGTCCAGCGGAGGGGGAAGTGGGGGGCCAGGGAGCATGTCGCGTGCCAGGTGAAAGCTCTTTGCATGCCACCTTTGGCACGCGTGCCATAGGTTCGCCATCCCTGTCCTAGGCCTAGGTTGTCGTCTCTTCCACTCATTCCTTAAATGTTCCGCAATGCCAGGCTGAGGACTTGCTCCAGCACCTGCGGAATGGCCCTTGAACCACCTCACCCAAAAAGGGAAGGCACCTGCTCATGTGGGTGACAGAATGAGGGCTCTCTGGATGCAGAAGGCTGCTTATATGGTTCCCTTCAGCTGCCTGCCTTTTGGAGTGCAGAGTGCACTTTAGGGAAGGGGGGGGAGCCAGAGAAATGTGTCAAGATTGACAATTAACAGAGTAGGAAGCTGAGGAAGGAGATTCCCCTCACTGGAGAATTAGTCACAAGTCCAAGTAGTCATTAAACAGGTAGGTTGAGGAGTGGCTGCAATAGTTGTAACATGATATTTCATGAGTGTGCCGCCTGGTCCATTTAAAGTCTTTGGGCATTTTACTCCTCCGTGGGCTTGCTTTGGAAACAAATACCCTTGATTTGATTTGTTTTTGTACATTCATCTAAAGACACTGTATGTCACTGAATATTCCAACAAATTTCCACCATCTGGCTTCTTTGTAAGCAAAGGAGGAATATATTCCTTTCTCTGTTTTCTATACAGTGTGCAAACTTTTATAATCTTCTTGCTTCTGTTGAATACCAAGACATTGTAGCCTTTCCTTACAAAGACGTGGCACAATCTAGATAATAATTTCTGACAGAAAAGCAATCGTTGCAGAAGGACTAATGTGTTGCACAATATGATCTATACATCAATAAACTTTAATATACCTCAATACCAGACCATAGGTCATCTTCTTGGATTTCTTGAATAGGATACTGAAAGCTTTAAAAGGCATTCAGAAATATAGTTTCTCTGGAGACTTTATTCTCTTTGTGCATAGTAAAGTTTAAATCAGGAGGATTTTGTAAAAATAGAGCAAGGCAAAGTGAATTCCTTGCTTCACTGGACACAATTTACAGAAATATAATGTACAATGCCGTATAATCCATATATCTCAAACAAGACTAACTTTTTCTGTATTTCCCTGGGTGGTACTGAAAGTATCTATTTCAACTTTAGACATCCTGACATGTAAGCTGTTTTGAGAAGTATCATGACTTGAGTTAACTTTATATTAAATTTAATATAGTGTAATGGGATATAAACATCTGACACTGACAATGCAGAGAGTTAAAACTTTTATCTACTTTGATACTTGTATAGATATCCTAAAGCAGGTGTCCCTGAACTTGGTGAAACAACTGTAGATTGTAGACTTCAGAGGTAGAAATTCTGTCATGTAGCTCCATGGACTCAGTGGGTATTAGGTCAACAGCAGTGGCAAAGCAGCACTGGTTAAGGATGATGGGGGTGCATACAACCTAGACACAACATTTGAAGCTGAATGCATCCTGACATATCCAAAGAAAGCATTTAAGGATCACCAAATTACCACTGCAATACTGTTGTATAACAACTAGATGTAAGCACGAATTAATATGACTCCAAGTGTGACATTTTATATGGTGCCACATGTAGCCTCTTCCCTCCCCTAATATGGCTGCCTCACCCCCAAACCTGCCTCCGCATGCCAACTTGGCTGTCTTCCTGGTCTGGCTGCCCAGTCTTGGCAGGAACCCAGGCTTCACTTCCCCACCTCCTCCAGCAGGCAGCCACAGGCAGCACCCCCATTCCTTGCTTCCTTGTCTGAGTGGCTGGCTCCCAAAGGAGGCAGAAAAGGGAAGAGCATGCTCCTGCCCAGATTTGGCAGCTGGCCCTGGTGGACGACCCTTCCAGAGCACAGAGGCAGGAGGCAGTGGGGCAGCTGGCCAGGGTTGGGGAGAGCATATGTGCAGCACCTGTGTTGCTGCATATACACGTCTTCACACGACAGGCCCAATTGATTCATGCCCATGTCTAATAGCAACCCTTTCCAAGGGTTTCAACATAAAGAATGGCTTACCACTGTCATCCTGGGGATGCTCTTGCACTGTGTAATTTGCCTAAGACCATACAGGTATTCTGGAGCACAGTGCTATAAAGCACAGAGGAGAATTTTAGTCCCCATCCCTGTGCTAGCCAGCCTGCAGTAAAGATAGAAGAATGAAGTCTCCAGATGTTTTTTTTTTCTGAATTATATAACACTTCTACTTTTTAGGCTTTTAACACCATCTTCTAGAAAAATGTAGTGGGTAGTGGGCAGCATATAAGTTGAAAAAATAAAATAAATAAATAAATAAATAAATGACACATACAGGCTGATATTTAAATATGACATTTTTTTATAGTTTTAAAACAAAACATAAAACGTTTATTAGTTTACAATTAGATGATCAGTATTATGATAGCTTTAGCCGATGTTATTGTATTGCAAACGTGAATTCTTATAATAATGTATTTATATTATAATAATATAAACCAGACCCCTTTCAGTGGCAGGATCTCTCACCTGACCAACTGACAATCTAAACTGACTCTCAGCTCTCTTAACTGAACTGAACTGACATACTGTATTGACATACAAACCATATCATACTTTTGCTAGCAATCTGTTGGCCTACTACTGAACAGAAATAGCACATGTAGAATTAAGAAAATATTACTATAGACATACTGTATTTCTGTACAAAATATGTACATTGACATTCTTATGTCCAAAATATTATTAATGTCTGCAGAAGGATTGTGTTATTTCTTGCTACTAATTGATCAGGTACCAAGGCATTGCAATAGATTACTATGCATGATACTATCACACATTTTGCATCTTATCAGTTAGCCACAATTAGCAGCAGTAATTTGCATAATCCCTCCAGAAATACCAACAGGACTTTGGCCGATAATCTCAAATATATGTTCTAAGTAATAATGCTTCTTCCCAAAAACATTTATTGATCCACAATCATCAAAGCATGTGCCACTCGGTCTACTCAGGGTACATGTTTATGAGTTGAGACTCTCCCCCTTTCCTTTCAAATACTAACTCCTCGTGTTGCCTTCGAATTTTAAAGTAGGGTAATCTCTAGATAGCGAGTAGCAAAATATTACAATTCAAGAGCAGTAGTCAATAATCCTTTCTCTAGGGACCTAAAGCTAGAGAAGATACTCCGCCTTCGTTGTGAAATGAATCTAAATAAATCCAAATCCAGCAAAACCAGTGATTATGCAAATCAAGAGAACCCAACACCAATGTCATTAATCACAGATTTTTAAAAGAAAGAATTACCAGTAATATAGACACTGTAAAATGAGAAGGACTTAAAATCACAGTACAGAACTGGTAACATATAAAAGCTGGCAAGTTTTATCCCAGTTTGAAATTAAGTGGCCATATATTTGTTTTATGATTCTATATGTCACTGTTAGTTGCCTAGATGCCCTAAACACATCTGATCTCGCCTGATTTCAGAAGCTAAGCAGGGTCGGCGGTGGTTAGTACTTGGATGAAAGACCACCAGGAAATACCAGGTGCTGTAGGCGCCTGGAGTAGGAATTGGCAAACCACTCCAGTATTCCTGCCAAGAAAACTCCATGGACATGGAGTCACGAAGAGTCGGTCATGACTGTAATGACACAAGAGACACAAAAACATGTCACTGTTACAAGTTTTCTTGGGGGGGGGGAATATCAAAATATACTATTTAATACATTTGTATCATTACTCATGCGCCTGACGCATCAGTACACTGAAACTTAACACTTGGCCAAATAATGTCAAGTACAGTAACCTGGTTTGTTCACTGGTTAGGATTATACAGATAAAGTGTTATTTTCCCCAAAACAAACAAACAAACAAAAATGATGGAGTATCTAGTTTCCAAATCTGGTTATGTTATGCACTGTCTCCATAGTGAGACAATGTTAACTACAGAACAGTTATGCACTGCCACCAAGATAGGAACACACAAAAAGGTTTATAGGGTTTTTAATGGCAAGTAGAATCTTTCTCTGATTAAAATTCCATGAATAGGTCAGGTAAACTGTTTAATGTGTAAAATTTATTCAGTGCAGAGCAAACACGGAGGTTGCCTTATCCCAAAGTACTACCATAGTTTCCACATGTCCTTATATAACCTGACAGATGATGCCAGTGTTCTGTATCAAAAGGCATAGCCCTAGGTCAGAAATTTTGGAAATTTCCTTGGCATGTCAAAGATAAGGCTCAAAATGATTCAGCATTCAACAGGATATACTACTAGAAGTCTCAGTGTTCTGGGTCCACATCACATGATACCAGTAGTGAAGTTCAGAACTCTGAGCTCTGGATTCAGTCATAATCATTAAGCCACAACTAACCGGACTGGCTACCAATTCACTATAACCAAGATTATGACTTCCAGTTTTCCTTCCCTTTCAATAACACCCAACAAGCCTGGACAATAATTTGAAGAATTTATTACAGCAAAGCTTTAACTTCCACTGAAGTTCTAATGGTCAGATATAGTATTGTCATTCAACCACTGCATATTCAGAAGGATTAGGGAAAGAGGTGAAAGATATTAATATTAATGGAATTACGGTGGAATGCAGAAACAGGAACGCCTTTACGGTCAAGCCCACTGCCAGGTTGCCACAATGACCCAACAGTTAATGTGAGATGTAGGCCATTGTCAGTTTAGCACTGGCTGCCATTAAGTCACCTAAGTATATAGCTTAGACAGAATTAACTAGAGTTAATATCTTGAACAAGCTGCCTAGATGCCCTAAGTACATCCGATCTCGCCTGATTTCAGAAGGTAAGCAGGGTTGGCCCTGGTTAGTACTTGGATGGGAGACCACCAGGGAATACCAGATGCTGTAAGCGCCTGGAGTAGGAACTGGAAAACCACTCCAGTATTCCTGCCAAGAAAACTCCATGGATGTGGAGTCACGAAGGGTCGGTCACGACTGTAACGACACAACACACACACAATATCTTGAACAGAGTATTCAGCTTGGATAGAATTAACTCACAGAGAGAACATTTAGCTTAGATGGAATAAATCAGATTATTGCAGTGGGTATCTTAACTCAGAAACAAACATTTGGGAATTGACAGATTTATGATCATCCCCCAAACTACTGTGGTAGCCCCATTAATTTCTGCAAGCTGAATGACAGAGCAGAAATGAGATGGTGGAACACAATGTGATGTGGATAAAAACAGAAGCTAAATTGAATGTTTATTGTATTTTGTGTCAAGTCATTAGCAATTTACAGTGGCCTTAATAGGATTTTCAAGAAATGTGATCTATTTTAGGATTTTGCCATTGCCACCACCCCATGAGTTTCAAGGGTCATGCAAGGATTTTAAACTAGGTCTCCTAAATCCTAATCTTATACTCTACCCATTACCCTACACTAGCTCTCTGGCTATTTGGAATACTTGGTATTTGTAAAAGTCTCGTGAGCTTCTCATTCAGCTTCCACAACATTTAGCTGACCTTCACTGTTGATCTTTTCAAGGGTCAAGCTTTTAACGCCAATTTGCTAACCAAACATTTGCTATCTTTTTGCTCTTTGTGGCATATCAGTAGCAGAGACAATCCAGTGGCATTCAGAAGGTCCTGACAGCTGATTGCTTTGAGATAAATACACAGAGATCTTGAGATCTTAGCAGGGTCCTGGAAGAATTTCTGTTCTCAAAAACATGCAACTAAACCTGAACATCAACCACTTTCAGTTGATGCCCATTCCATGAGGCAATACAGAAACACATTTTGCCTCACAGAACAAGATCTCAAGTAAGGAGAATCAGTGTTCTTTTGCCTTTGCAAAATTCAAAAATACGAGTCCACTTAATTTGGGGCTGGCAAGGGTCATATATGTGGTATTGGAAAATGCCATCCAATACAAGGAAGGTTTTTCTCAATGCACTGGTGGAGGTGGTTATATCTGTAATTAGCAAGTTGCAGTTCCTGCACTTAATGTAGTTTAGTTTTAGAGGATTCAATGATCACATTGCAATGCTGCTTAAGGATCAGTGACTGTATTACACAAGACACTTGGAAGTCAATGAAATTAAAACTAATTAACATTCCTTGCAATCTTCAAGAGGACAGGAAATCATGAGAACATTCACCCTGCCTGAGTCCATGGCATCACAGGAGGATATTCCTGACCATGTTTAATTTAACCACCAGTAAGCTGGATTAATGTGCAAACATTTATTTCTACTTCTTGTTTACATTCCAGTGACTTACTGGTACATTCCAATGTGTTTGGAACATGATGCCTTCATCTGCATTAGTTTAAGGGAAATTCTGTTCAGATGTTAAAGAAGTACTGGTACTTGCTAAAATGCTCTGTATACTAGAATGTATATGAACTACATCATTTTCTCTACTTATGAGCATAAGGGAGGTTATGGAAATGATTTGGCAAAGGGTTACAGTTTTAAGGGGATGGTGAAAATGGTGATCTATTTTCTAAGCAGGTGATATTAAAACTTCCCCAGTGTCAGTCTACCATTTGCAATATGGAGCTAATACAAGCCTATTATTACTGTATATCCAGCCTGGTGCAGGTCTGGAGCACCACAGAACTTCCTCCTTGTCCCCACCTGCAGCCTTTCCTTCCACCCTTCCAAATAATTTCCCCTTCTGTAGGAACCAAACAAGTTCCACCACTTGACCGCTTTCAGAGTAGAAAGGATACAGTGGAACATGATGGAAAAGGGAACCCGGTTTGTAGGTGTATTCTAGTTTATAAAGACAGCACCACAGGTAGTGCTGCTTCCCTCGCCCTCCTCCTCTGCCTCAAACAGCCACTCACCAGGCCCAGCGTGCAATGCTTCCTAAAACTCCCCAACTGATCTTCCAGTCATGGCCCTCTTGGCTGATCTCCCTTCTCAATTAGGGCAGAGAAGTCTGAGTTCTTGCTTGTGACTGAGAGATTAGCCAAGGACGAAGCAAACAGGCTGGGCCTGTTGAGTGGCTTCTTGAGTGAGAAGAGATCAGCAACATGTACCTGTGCTGCCACTGTGATGAACATATGAACAATATTTGTGCTCATCTCTGTTACTGAACATGGTTGTCTTGAATCTATTAACTAAGCAGCAAATTGGGTCACCAAGAATCAAGATTGGAATTTCTAGATATTCAGGGAATTACAGTGGATATAAAATGTTTATACACCCCTGTTAAAATGTCAAGGGTATGTGATGTAAATAAATGAGACGAAAATAAATCATTTCAGAACTTTTTCCACCTTAAATGAGACCTATGAACTGTACAACTCAGATGAAACACAAACTGATAACTTTTAGGTGGAGGAAGGAAAAATAAAAAACTGAAATAATATGGTAGCATATGTGTGTAGACCAGGGGTGCCCAAACTTTTTGTAAGGAGGGCCAGATTTGGTGGCTGAGAATGTGTCAGGGGCCGGTTGCTCCCCGCCCCTGCCACCTCACTGGAACCCCACCCACTGAACCATAAGCCCTACCCACTGACCCCTTGCAACCTCACTCGCAGGAAGGAAGGCGGGGACCAAGGGAGGGAGGAAAGAAGGAAGGTGGGGACCAAAGGAAGCACAGGGAGCCGTGGCCACAGGTCGCCCCTTGGAAGAGACAATCTGTGTGACCTTGCACCCCCCCCCCAAGATCCCCAGCAGTGGCTCGCCCTCCAGCCCACCCCAAAGCTCCTTGGCGGTGGCAGAGGCCCACTGGCCTGCCCACCCCACACATTCCCTCTGCGGTGCTGGTGGCGGCAGACCACCCGTCCACCCAAGCTTCCCAGCGGTGTCAGTGTTGGCGGAATATTTTTGCTTAAAAAAAAAAAAACATGGGGCGAAGGAGGGGGAGGGAGGGGCAGGCCAGCCAGCCGCGGGCCACTCAGAATGGCCCGGCGGGCTGGATTTGGACACACACACACGGGCCGGACTTTGGGCAGGCCTGGTGTAGACCCTTAATCTAATACTTTGTTGAATCACCTTTTGATTTTATTACAGCACTCTGCCTTTTGGGTATGAGTCTATCAGTTTAGCACATCCTGACTTGGCAATATTTGCCCACTCTTCTTTGCAACAATGCTCCAAACCTGTCAGATTGCAAGGGCCTCTCCTGTGCATAGCCCTCTTCAGATCACCCCACAGATATTCAATCGAATTCAGGTCTGGGCTCTGGCTGAGCCATTCCAAAATGTTAATCTTCTTCTGGTAAAGCTATTCCTGTGTTTATTTGGATGTATGCTTCGGGTTGTTGTCATGCTGAAAGATGAAATTCCTCCTCATGTTTTAGTTTTCTAGGAGGTTTTGTGCCGATATTGACTGCTATTTGGAACTGTTCATAATTCTCTCAACCTTGACTAAGGCCCCTGTCACAGCTGAAGAAAAACAGCCCCAAAGCATGATTCTGCCACCAGAATGCTTCACTGAGGGTATGGTGTTCTTTTGGTGATATGCAGTTGTTTTTGCACCAAACATATCTTTTGGAATTATGGCCAAAAAGTTCAACCTTGGTTTCAGCAGACCATAAAACTTTTCCCCCACATGCTTTTGGGAGACTTCAGATGTGTTTTTACAAAATTTAGCCAGGCTTGGATGTTGTTCTTTGTAAGAAAAGGCTTCCTGTCTTGCCACTCTACCCCATAGCCCAGACATATGAAGAATACAGGAGACTGTTTTCCCATGTACCACACAGCCAGTACTTGCCAGATATTCCTGCAGCTCCTTTAATGTTGCTGTAGGCCTCTTGGCAGCTTCCCTGACCAATTTTCTTCTAGTCTTTTCATCAGTTTTGCAGGGATGTCCAGTTCTTGGTAATGTCACTGTTGTGCCATATTTTCTCCACTTGATGATAACTGTCTTCACTGTGTTCCAATGCCTTGAAAAAATTGCTGTACCCTTCTCCTGACTGTTGTCTTTTAAGAATGAGATCCCTCTGATACTTTGGAAGTTCTCTGCGGACCACGGCTTCTGCTGTAGGATGTGACTAAGAAAATGTCAGGAAAGACCTACTAGCACCGCTGATCTTTATTTGGGATTCCTCAGATGCACTTTAAATGATGGCAGGCATGTACTGACTCCTACTTAACATGAGTTTGAATGTGATTTTTTTTACTGCTGAGCACAGCTACATCCCCAGTTATAAGAGGGTGTGCACACATATGCCACCACATTATTTCAGTTTTTATTTTTCCTTCCTCCACCTAAAAGATTTCAGTTTGTGGTTCAACTGAGTTGTACAGTTCATAGGTATCATTAAAGGTGAAAAAAAGTTCTGAATTGATTTATCTTTGTCTCGTTTATTTAAATCACAGATATGTGAATTTTTAACAGGGGTGTGTAAACTTTTTATATCCACTGTATCTCTCTGTATTAAAGTATATTTGATTGTTAACATACTTTTTAAATCAGGTATGTAAGGACTCAGAGCATCTGTGATGTAGTGGACAGAGTGGGAGGCTAGGATACAGAAGATCTGGGTTCCAGTCCCGTCTTGAACACAGGAACACATGGGGTTGGCAATAGTAAACCACTCCTTTACCTTGAAACTCGGTTAGGTTCATGAACACACAAAAGTGACTTGACAGCATTTAGGGACTGAGTATCTTCACTGGAAGTAATGGAAACAAAGAATTATGAACCCTAATGTACCCTGGAATAAAAGGCAGACCTTGAGCCTGGAAATGCACCTATTAGTCTTCACAGTCACTTCCTTCTTAGCTGTCCTCAAACCGCAATAGCAAAGGGCAATGCCATTACAGTATTAATAATACAGAACTACTCTGCTGAGTTCTAGGGGAACATGAACAGAAAAACATTCACTTAGGAAATTTCTAGTATTGCAAGGGATTTGCCAATAATGTATCACCCCACAAAAACCTTTGTGGCTTCCCATACTTATAATTCTTATTCAACTAAGCAATACTGCAGCCTTCTGTGCTACATAACGCATGAAGTGCTGAAACCAATTCATTTCTTCCCTAAAGGTCAACAGTTTGACTCCCCATTGTTTCAGCTGTAAAACAGATGCAGGCTTCACTGAACTAAGGTTGTCAAAATACCTGAAGAATATGTCTTAGAGATCATTCTTTTATTTCTCTCTCTCTCTCTCTTTCTTTCAGTAATACTGACCACTAAAATTCATATTATAGATGAATATTCAGTCACTGCCTCCATAGATACCCTCCCAGTGCTGAGAGAGGAGTGCTTAACCGTCCTCTCTCCATCATCACTTTTCATGTGAAAAGGGACACGTCTGCATATCAAGCTTTCCTATTCATTTGTTGGCAGATACATCTCACATTTAAAGCCTACACCTGAGAAAACACTGTCACTGCAGGCATTTGCAGGAAGTGACAGAAAAAGGAAAGGCTACATGTTCCTCTCCAACGTAAAAAGAGGGTATTTATCCATGTAACAATGAAATCCTGCTCAGAGTATGGAGTGATATATCTCAGGATTTATAAAGCTTGAAAACACCTCTTAAAACTCAACATACTTCTGTAACACTGACCTGTCTATATGATCATTTACAATCTACAGACAGGTTGCTTTTCATCTGCATGTAGCAAACAGCTCAAATACTTGTCATACAGTCTTGCTTGGCTTGTTCAGTTAGCTGAACTGATGGACAAATTTCTAAAACTACTTGCACTAGTTTTAAAAATCTAGGACAACGAAGAAGCAAGCCATCGACGCAAGCAGTTGCTTTAAACTGCTTTTCAATAAAGCCTCAGGTAGAATAGGAAGGAAGGAAGAAGCACACAACACACTGCTAAAGATATGACTGTAAAATTCTTACTGTGATCATACCTTTATTAGGTCAATCCTCTTCCTTAAAAAAATGTCCCAAAGTGGGTAAGCTTCCAACATTACTCTACTTATCTAGTAGTTCCATCAGAAAAGATCTGATACAGTAGAACCATTCAAGGTTAAGAAGGGAAAAGGAAAAGGTTTGATATAAAAACCTTGTGGTCTACACATTGTTATGGGATATGAAGCTATGGCAAGTCACATCTTAAAAGATGTACCACAATCACACTATGAGTACTACTTTCTGTGGATGCACAATTTTTTTCTAGAAATATGGGTCTGGTTTTGACTTCAGGTTGGAAGCAGGAGAGGTGAATGGGGAAAGTGAACATCTCCTGTCTATTTGGCTGATGGAAGACATGGGGGTGCTAATTAGATGTAATGCATCAATCATGAAGTATTGTTTCTTAACAGCTTCTTTTATTAAACTACTTACTGTGCAGTGCTGTTACAAAATGAAAAGCTCAGGCCAGAAACATTAGCTCCACATATTTATTGGTACTTAAATCCACATGTTCTAAGAAGGGCAGGCAGACTAATATAAATAATGCTTTCCTGCCAGCATTTTTGCTCAGCTTATGCTAAACTCCCATTGTGTCAACAAATCAGTTCCCTGAAAAGAGGCCTTTGCCTGAGCTTTTAGGGGACCTCCTTTGAAGAAGGTGGAAGTTATCTCTAGCAGTTCAAACACAGTGCTTTATTTTCCCAGGCAGCTGAAGAACAACAAAAAGGGCAAAAAAAGTCACCTTCTGTTTGAAAAACAGCCTCCTGGTTAATTTAAAGAGATGATTTAGATCATGAAGGAGGAATGAAGCTGAGTGGGTTAGAGGTGAAAATCTGTTTTCCACCTATGAGCAAAACAAAATACAACACATGAACATGAAAAGAAAAATAAAAGTACAGTACTATAAGGTTTTTCCTGAGTGGAAATTACTCCACTGACAGAAGGCACCCTCCCTTTTCAGAAGAGGGAAGGAGGCAATTTTTAGAGATCTCCCTCCAACAGGCCACTTCAAATCCACTCTTAAACAGGAGCTGTGCTGGTGTGGTGGTAATGGAGAATGAGAGCAGCACAGGGGAAAGAAAATTGGGGTGGAGAAGCACCCTAATTTCCCCCTCCACTATCAGAAGCCTTCAGTCAGCAAGACAACACCTTCACTAGACACAAGCCTGTGTGTTCCAAAACTCAAAAAGACAGTTTGATAAAAGCTTCACGTTCTCTTCCACAAGCTGCCTCCAGCACTTAAATGTGTCTAAAAGGTGGCAATTAAAAGCAATATGTTTCCATGGCTTCTGGCCACATCCTGAAGAAAACATCATCAGGATTATGTATTGATGACCTGACGTAGCTTCACCAAGCGACCTAGTCTTCATATTCACCAATAATATGTCTGGTTTGGACCAGCACTGGTTTTGTCACTCCAGCTAGGAGTCCTAACACAGTTTTAAGAATCAGAGAAAAATGAACATTAGTTTGAAAAGAAAGAAATATTGATTTTCTCTCTCTCTCTCTCTCCATTTCTCCCTCTCTTCATTTCTTCCCTAAAGGTGAACAGGTCAACAAAGGTAGAGAGAAACACTGCAGACAACAGACTGTATTGAGAGAGACAACTGAAGGCAGTATATCACAGTGACACTTTATAAGTGTTTTTCTTTTTCAAATTTAAGGAGCCTTGTCAGAATAACACAGAAGTCTGCTGCCCGAACCAACCTTCTCAGCACAAAACTTAATGTAATATTTTCATGCTATCTTTTCGGATAATTTTTGAGAGGAATTCTCAAGTTTTTTGCCAATCACTTTACAATCCTAAGGGTTTTTAAAAGCAATCAGTAAGTAATGAGCAGCATTCTGTTCAACCTGTACTCACACAAATTGTTTTGGGGGAGGAGGGTTGCAACAGCTTCCATAACAAATTCCCTTGAAAAACACCCTTTTCAAAGCACCTGACAGAACAAATGAACAATCTGACCGCTGGATAGCTCAATGGTTTAAGTATCTGGCTGCAGAGCCAGAGGCTGGGAGTTTGTGGTGTGTTTTTTTCACACTATACTGTACAGCATTTGCCCCAAAATGACTAATCCCTTAGATATGTTGTGAGGGATGGTGGAACTTATGTGGGACACAAACCCCACCAACAAATTATTAAAAGATGATACTCAACGTTTTAGCCCAGAGAAACACATAAGTGATGACTGACTGGAGGTTTGGGGCATGTTTTTTGGTGGGTTGGGTGGAGAGTGGGAGTGGTGGACATAGTCCATTTCTCACACAGGCCCCTTCAGTATAAAGGGACGGGGATCTTAAAAGTGCAGAAGGGAATCTTTGGCCCTTCCTCGGTTTTGGGCTTCCCACTCCAACCAGCAGGGCCAATGGTAGGAGTCTTGTGGGAGCCAGCAAGTGCAGTACTGTACAAGATCTGTCTGGAGGGGCAGGGATTCCCATAGTACCCAATGTCAACCACACGCAGGCCTTTTTGCCTGAAGGGAAGGGGGAGGATCGACACACACACACACACACACACACACACACACACACACACACACACA
>JAHTLZ010000016.1:20946676-21005360 GCA_023846285.1 Phrynocephalus versicolor | reverse complement strand
GGTTTCTGGAGGGGGGGTCCCGGCTTCCCCCCCTGTCCTGTCCTGGGCAGCCGGACTCGAGTCACCATGCCATGCGGTGCGGGCGGGGGATCCAAAATGGGGCGGCGACCGCAATATTTTTTTCGAAATCGTGGTCCAAAAACACACAAGCACCACAGAAACATGCGAAAATTGCTATAAACTGCCAGATTTTTTACAGTAGCAGTGGGTTTTTTCTTGCAACAAAATGTCTCTCCTCTCCTCCTCTGTCCTCCATTGATTTTATTTTATTTTATTTTATTTACACCTGCGCAATGATGGGCTGGCCGAGTAGCCATGTGGGAGTGGATGACCATGCAAATTTTTGGAGCCATCCGACCAATCGCATGGCCACTTGGCCACTGAGACTTCTGGGATGTGCCAAAAAGACCACTAAACCCTGCCCTAGCCCCCTAACCCTAAC
The DNA here is from genome assembly GCA_023846285.1 of Phrynocephalus versicolor. Lineage (NCBI taxonomy): Eukaryota > Metazoa > Chordata > Lepidosauria > Squamata > Agamidae > Phrynocephalus > Phrynocephalus versicolor. The sequence goes on along the minus strand of JAHTLZ010000016.1, from coordinate 21,004,918 downwards.
CCTAATCCTTGACTCCTTACCCATATACGTCACAGTACACTGTCTTCTTAGTGGGTCAGAGAGGCACCCAGAGGTGCAACCCACTAGCCCACCCTAACCTTACCCGTCACTAGCCTAACCCTAGCCCTTGCACTAACCCATCTTAACCCTAAGCCAGAGCTACTTGCATTGCACTACGCAAGTACGATTCCATTCTTAGTGAGACACAGTCAGAGGAGAGCCTGCGTTCTCTCTTCTCTTTCATGGTCTGATGCAGTGAAGGCACCCCAAAGAGGGGTGCCTCACAGCAAGTCTCATGCAGCGGGTGAGGATAGGAGGCACCCACGGGTGCCTCCAGGAGCCTGCTTTCCCTTTATAGCGGGCCAGAGGAGGCACCCACCCCACAGAGGTGCCTCCAGGAGCCCGCTACCCCCCAAAAAACCAGTGCTAACGGAAACGAAAAAACGAACCGACTAATTTTTGCGAATTTTCGCGAAAAACAGAAACGAGCCGAAACGGGCTGCCTCCGACACGACAACTCGAAAACGTCATTTTCCCTAGTCGTGCCCATCTCTACCTGCAGCATCTGCTGTCCATTTTTCAGATCTCAGCCTTGGGCCCTTGGATCTCAAAACCCTGCTGATTTAGAACCCTAGGTTTCAGCCTTCATTCCCATAACTGTATTGTTATATTTGGAAAGCTCAGAAGTGCCATTGTTTGATACATTTCCTTTCCTATTTTAGAGCAGCTGCGGCAGGAGGTAGAAATGAATTTGAACTACTTAGCTATTTCTTTTGCTGCAGGCATTTTTGAGGAACAGTTTCAATTTCTATGAGTGCTGTGGATGAAGAACAACAACGTAGCAATTTGAGTGGTTCCGACTTGAGCTTGCAAATCTCTCCCAATATATTCTGAGAGTGTCCTTCAGTCCCACTTTCTAAAAAGCAAACAGCCTGTCAGTCTGCGCACCTTTCTTTCCATTGTCTTTCCTATCTCAATACAGGCAGTTGCCTCACATTTTTCATTACAAAGACTGGACAGTTGCTCTTTAACTCGAAAGCATGCAGAGGTTGGAACATCATTTTTAAAGGAGGTTTGGAACAAAAGGCAAAATACTAATGTTTCAAAAATATGCATATAATTTTTTAAAAAGGAAAGTTGTTTGGGATCAGAAGTGCTGTAAATATAAACAGCAACCACTACCACCACCACTATATGACCTGTGGTCACTAATGTAAGAATAGATCCTCACAGGCCTAATCACCATTTGTGGTTACCAGTAATAGAGTGAAATGTGGGACTGGAACAGATTCACAAAATGGTATCATTTCAAGAGATGGGGCAGCCATGTTAGACTGATGCAGCAAAAATAAACAGTCTTATGGCACCTGAAGCATTAACCATTTTTATGTGGCATGAGATTCCACGGGCTGTACCCCACTTCCAAAGATGCATGTCAGGAGAGTAGCATGTGATGTTTTTCTTACATGACCCCATGCTAGGTTCTGGTCTGTATAATTTATCTCTTTTCCCTTAGCACTGGTGCCCTCCATATGTGTTGGCTGAAAACCACTAATGACTTGCAATTAGAATAGTTCCATTTAATCCATGAAAATATGGTGAATCAACACCTTCATGACTACCATGAATTTTATGGGCCATGAACCCAAAAAATGAATCAGGAAGTTTTTGGGAAATTGCTGGTTCACTGGTTCAGGTTAGTTTGGGTTCATCCAAATGTGAGAACACAACAAATGTCCTTTGCAATTTAATGGACATATTGATTTATTTTTCCTGCCCCCTTCCCATTCCTCTCATTGGCTCCCCACCTTTTCATGCTAATGCCATCTTGAGAGGTATCCTGGCTGGCTCCCACAGCTGAGAGGTGGATTCATATGCAGAGGTGGTTGGTGTGAGTCAGCCAGGGGTGCCTCTTATGAAAAAATGCAGCCAGCCTTAAAAAAAAGAAAAGAAAGTCAAGCCACTGGGCTGTCTAAAAAAATTAAAATTCTTTAAAAAAAAAAGAGGCAGCCAGACTGAGTCTCCAGTAGCTGCCTCTGTGCAGCTTCCCACCTGTTAGCTGATAGGGAACCAAGAAGTTTGTTAAATTACTGTCTCCAAAGATGATGGTTGTGGTAGGACAAGGTAGGGAGGTGACAGGGGGCATAGGAAGGAGATGGAGAGCAGACAGGTGATTTTTTAAAAATAAAAGATAATCTGATGGCTATCTTTAGGGGGGGGGGGGTTGAAACAATTTGTAGTTTGTCAGAGAAAAGACCAAAAAGTTGTGGATCATGGTTCATGGAGTTTGACAACCCATGAACCAAGACAAGTCACCATTTATCTGATTTGTACTCATCACTAATTTCAGCTATTGGTAGCATCTCCCATCAGCATGGCCAATGGCATATTCATTACAACATATCTGGGACACATGGACTGAAGGGAATTTAGAAGTTTCTGTTTTGGTAATATCAACAAAATAATGGTGTTTTTTATGAGTCAGAGTGGAGTAATGAACACATCTAGTATTGATGTCCATATATACGACAGAGCTGCAATTGCTTCATAAAGTTTATCATTCCATAACATCTATTACATTCTTACCTAAGATCTTTATAAATCATCTAGCATCCATTTATAGGATTAAAACAACAAATGACTTTGCAAAAGGTCATATATCTCATAAGAAATGGGAACTATTTGGTTTGTGTGGAATGATGATGATGAAAACAAAATCAATAGAGATTTTAACTAAAATAAAAAGACTCCTGTTACATATATTATGTAGTAAACATACCTCTCTACAAAAAGAAGAAGAAGAAGAAGAAGAAGAAGAATGTCAGCAGAGGTCATCTCGTTTCTAGGACAAGGGAAGATGGAATTAAACAATTAATGAAGAGGAGATATTACAAGAATTGCCTACAACAACAACATTGCTGCCTTACACCCTAGTAGCCAGTTGGGAGCCAAAAGGTTTTAGGCAAAGATCCTAGACCTAGAGAGAGAAAATAGGCTTGCTCAATTCACGAAGCTGAGATGTTTCTCTCCTTCATGGAGGTATCTTAATCCAAAGAACTATACATGCTGTGTGTCATGAAAAACTATGTGGTAACTTAGTTTTAAGCAACTGGAATGATTATTTATCGTAGAAGTCTCTTTATGATGACTAGAGAGATAAAAGCACAGCCTCACCTTTAACGCAGGCTTCTTTTCATGTGATGATGTGGACTTCGTTTCTTGAGATAGAAACATTTTGCTACTCATCGAAGCAGCTTCATCAGTCTGAGGTAAGTTAGTGGCGAGTCCTCCAATTTATATCTCACCTTGATTTCACCTCAGCCTGGTCTGAATAAGATTGTTAGGTGGACAGTGGCCTGAATAGGCTCATTAGGTGAACAATGGCCTGGGGTGCATGGAAGTCCCACCTATGCAACCTAACACTCATAAAGTTTTTTTTAAGTCCTTGATGCAGGGGACTTTTTTCACAGATGAGAGGTGCTGCTTTGGAGCCAGCAGCTCTCGCTTCCCTGCGCCCCATTTGTGGTTGCCTTTTTAATTTAATTTAATTTTACATTTTACAGCACCAAACGCACGGCCCCCGGGGCCTGGTCGGTGCTGTTTTTATTTTATTTTATTTTATTTTATTTTATTTTATTTTATTTTATTTTATTTTATTTATTGTACCAACCATGCGGCTCCTGGGCTGGGTTGGCGCTTTTTTTAAAAAAGTCCCCCGATGCCAGGAGCCAGTGCCTCTTAGTTGAGAGGTGCTTGCTTCCTAGCGCCCAGGGACAGGAGTTCCAGCAGAAGAGAAGGGGAACTGCTGGAGGTCTCCACTCGTTGGACAAGGTAAGTGCCAGGAATGAAAAATGAAGTGAATGAAACAGAAATTTCCGTTTTGTTTTGTTTTGTTTTTCTTTGATGGGTTGGTTCATTATTTGTTTCATTAGCTAATGAATTGAATAACGCATAACGAAATGAATTAAAACTTCATTTTGTGCCTGTCTCTAGATGTGAACATATTTCAAGGCATATTCAGATGCACCAGTCTGAACAGACCAAAAAAATCACCCACATTACTCCCCACTGTAATTAATTATGTGGAGTGTGCATTTACTGTTGAAAAATGTTGATGGTATATCATAGAATTTCCATGAATGTCTTGCCTTTCCAACTCTGCTGTGCTCTATAGACAGTGTTGACAAAAGATGTACAATATTTTTGAAATATGAAGGCAACAAGAAAAAATAGTTGCATCAGATAGAAGAAAAAGTAAGATAAATACAAAATAGCAAGATACAGTGCTACCTTGTATAAAGGAATTAATTTGTTCCAAGTGAAATTATGTTAAGCAATTTTTCCTTTAAACAAATTTCTCATAGGAATGCATTGAAAACAGAGTAATCCCTAATTGCGACCATTTTTATGTTGTACGGATTTGCCCCATAGATGATTCTGTTAAGCAAATTTCCCCTAACCCCAGAATTTTTTATGTTGTACAGATTTTATGTTATACAAACCGTTTGTTGTACGAGGGTCCACTATATAACGTTTTGGCACCCTAAATACCATGTGGTATATTTTAATGTAAGCTGTCAAGTCCATTTTCTCAGACAGAACAGCTAGACTACAGAACTTAGATTTATACATGGCCGCATGACCAGGTGTGGATACAGATAATAGACAACGTGATAATGGCTTCTTAATAAGCGAATGAATAATGTCAGTCATCTCAGTCTATAGAGTAACAATAGAATAGTTGACACAAGTGGCAGAATGAGTATCATTGTAGCATTTCACACTTGGCAATGTACTGAAGATACCTTGGACAGCCAGAGCTACTAATATGTCCATATTACAGTATATGAATAAAAAGCTAGAAATTCTCAATACCATAAAGAGAAGAAAATTACCATATTTCCGTTACATAATGCGCAATAATAAATATCATTTGCTGAAGGTTATCCTTCGAGGAAAAATAGATGGAAAACATGGTCCAGGATGTAGAATACCATTCTAACTTAGGAATTTAAGCCAATGGTACACAGTGAGCACAGCTTCTCTATTTAGAATAGCTCTGCATAAAAACCGGATCGTGCTACTGACTGCCAGTGTTCTACAAGGACATGGCACTTGAAGAATAATAATGATCTCAGGACTTTTAATTGATACTCAGTTCTTTTAAACAGTTTTTGTGGTGTGCTGAGGATGGAAGCCAGAGGCATGCAAGCTTGTATATTAGTATTTTTATTTATTTATTTATTTATTTATTTATTAGATTTCTATTCTGTCCATCTGGCGCCAGTTTCCCTCTAGGCGGTTTAAAATAATTCAACACATGTGGTGTTTTGATACAACATGGTGTTAGATGTCCAGGATGTAACATCAAAGTAATTTCCAAAGTGGTATCCAGAAAGCAGACCTATTGTGTAGATTGGTTCACGCTGACATAGATATTAGGATGGAAGTAATTCAAATCATGTTGGAATTTCTCCAGGGCTTATTTTCCATGAGACTACAAAATAATAATATCATTAATATACCATTTTTGGTACAACATTTAAGAATGCATTGTTCCAGGTCAGCCATGAATATTGTGGTTAAGTACCCATGGCAGTTTTAGTTATTAAATGCTAATAATGAGAATCGACCCTGTCATATATAAAATATCTTAATAAATAACATATCATAAAATATCAGTCTTAAAAGAGAGCCGTGTATCACTAGAAAAAAACCTAATTGATGAATGTTTACTTTTTCAACTTTTTCATATGAATTCTATTGTGCTCCTTGAATGTTTATTGATGTTCTTTGTAGTCTTGAGTACCAGTTCTCCCTTTGATAACTGTACATGAGAAGGTTCTGCTGGCTCACCATGTGCTAATGAATCCTTATGCACTATATATGGCTAAGTATTTGCAATTAGCAGTCAGTTGAAACCTGATTACTAAACACAGTCTAGGACAGTGATTTAGAGCTATAGAAATCACACCAGACAGTAGGAACTCACAAGGAACTTGACCTCCAGAAGCTCAATTTTAACACATTTTAGTTCAGATTTTGCTTCATGCAGTTCATGTTCCCAAAGCCCAGAGCAATATGAATCCATGGGATATAATTCATGAAGACAGGGCGGTATAAAAGGAAACTTCTTCTTTAGAACTATTATAATTTGAGTGTCTTTCACAAAATGGTACATACTTTGTTTTCTGGTGGACAGTCCATAAATGGAGGTGTTTTTTTAATTTGAAGCCTTCCCTATTAACTGTGCTAGCAAAGTTTTCTGAGAGTTGTAGTCCAAGAACATCAGGAGGACCTGAGGTTGGGAATTATAGCTTTAGATAGTCTGTGAGACTGAATCATTAAACAGCAGATAATGTAATGGGTAGGAAGCCTCTAAGGAAATCTGTAGCCAGTTTTTGTTTCAATGAATTGAGTAAACATACCACATTATATTTTCAGGCCAAAATTATATATAATTACTAAAAACACCAACTGTTTTAAGTATAATGAGGTCATTCTAGTCTAACAAATATGCCTATGCTATTCTGAGGAGGATCTTGGTTTTGTTTTGGTTTGATTTTGGAGTTTTTCATATCACAAGCTTTTGGAAGCAAGTGGGCTGCTTCATCAGATGCATGAAGATTCATGCCCTATGTTCTGAAATAGTTGCCATGCCATTCCACACAAAAGTAGTGGTTTGCAAAAGAAATATGACTTTCCGGGGTTACAGACTGCTGCCTCCTTTCCCTCTTCCTTATTATTATTCCTTGTTCATCAGGATGGCTACAGTAAAGTTCATAAAGAGAAATTTTGCATAATGCTGGCCATTAAACATTGGCTTAAACTCAGTCATCTTGCTAGTGCCTGTCTCCTAGTATGATGAAACTTACTTCCCTTCCATTCTCTCTTGGAGCCATCACTGAACTGACTCCAGATAATTTCTTATCCCTTCTGAACAGATTTTGGGGGAACATGACCAGCAAATACAAGAGCTAGGTGTCTCCATATCTGTTGTGCTGGCGGGGAGCAGTTCCATAAGAGGCGAGGGGGGAGGGAAATCTCAAAACAATTTGTAAGCATATTAGTTGCAGTAGCATATAAAATTGCAGCTTTTCTTTATTATCAGCGAGTCTACATCTAGCTCTCGGTGACTGGAGCACTAGGTTTTTGTAGCATCCTGAAAGAAGAGCTGGCTGGATAACTCAGTGGTTTTTGTATCTGGCTGTGGAGCCAGAGTTAGGGAACTCGATAACCCACTGTGCCTCCCATGAGTAGAGTGAGCCTGTGTGGTCCTGGAGCAAGCTGCATAGTCCAATGATGCCCCTCAAAAAGGGGGGGTGGTGGTCAACCACTTCTGAGTATTCTGTACCTGGAGAACTCTGTAAAGAGTTCCCATAAACACATGATGATTATTGTTAAAAGCAGATTTCACCTCTGTGGCTCGGAACAATTTTTGAGTACGACAGTCAAGCCACTTGGCTCTCACAAGGACATGAAGGAGTTCTTTGCCATTTAAACCTTTGTTGGAGAATCGTGATGCTTGTTCCTGTTGCTCGATTCCATCTGCCAATAATTTGCCTTCCACAAACACAGACTTCTAAACCTCATAAGGTCCAAATGTGGAGGCTCAAATCAGGTATGCACGCAGACAAGGAAAATGCACCAATGTGTTGTAAGAATACAGTCCCTCCACAAGTTTTCCTCATATACCATAGTGCAATATTGCCCCCTCCCAACCTATTCCTCTGTTCACCATTCCTCCGTCCTATTTTAAATCCCACTGTTCCAATATCCTTGAAACATCCATAATGTAAATGAACCAAATGAGTTGTGGGAGAAACAAAAATTACATCAGAGATCTTTTCCCCTTCTTTCAAACAGATTGCAACAAATAATGGTTTTCGCTTTAAACTATTTTTGTTGGAAGCCTGGCAGGAGAACAGAATTAAACAGCTTCCTTAACTGCTGTACCCATATCAGGGTCATTGTGTTGGCTATTTTTCCGTGAAAACACCAATCTAAATGCAACAATGCATTTAATGTAACAAAATGTAAGCCCGTAGCGAGTGCTTGTTTTGAAAGAGGGGGTCGGGCATGACACTGTGATTAAGCTTGCAATCAGGCAGCTAATGGATTAGAGCTTGAATGTAATGTGTTACAATCGTAACTGGTAAGGAGGGGACAACAGTGTTATTTCTGGAAGTAACATATGAATCAGGAATATTACTTCCCCCCATACTGGGGAAAATATATTTGCTTATTAGTCTTGGCATGAATTTTGGTTGGAATTTTAAACCTCACTCCCACGCCACTGCTAGTCAGTCCACTTCTTTTCTAGCTCAGAAGATGGACGGACGGACACACACACACACACACACACACACACACAAATAAGAAATAAATTGCAATGACTGTTAGTAATACGTTACTATTTAAAATGTTGAGGATTTTTTTTAAAAAAAGATCCTTTTGAAAAGTACCTTTCCAAGAATCTAATTTTTAGTTTGTGTTTTTAATGGTTGGAAGTAACTTTCTCAGCTGTTAGGTATCTGAGCTGGGGGCCAGCTTCCTGAAGAGAAGGTGGCCATCATGGGGACACCATGCCTACTTTGTTTTAATTGAGGGGAGATTGATTGGGCTTGGCTGTATCACCCGGTCATGTCACCTTCCCTTACTCTAGAACCTTATGCTTGAAGGAATAATGAAATGACAGAGATTCTTGACTTGGAGGTTTTCACCTGCCTTTCCCACTCTTGTCCTCTGAATTTTTCTCAGGATATTGCTCCAACTATGACTCCATGTAAAAACATCTGAACCGTCTTTACCATCATGTTCTGTAAGAACATCCATCTAGCCTCTTCTGTTACTCTGCTGCCTAAAGACAGTGAGAAGGGGAGTTGCTATGGTGATGAAGGTCCTCTTTCTTCACTCAGGAATGGGATAGAGGTCTTTTTTCAGGTGTTTGATGTATAAGTATCTGCTGTACCTTATGCATACTTTGTATTGTAATTTCTTCACTTGGTTCAAGTTTAAAGTGGGGAACATCTCATAATATAAGTTTTGGAGAAGGTAGCCATGTTAGTCTGTGTTAGTTTTGCCCAGAAATCCCATAATATAAACTCTTTAGTAAATTGTTTAATGCTGGTACAGGCCATTCTACTGCTATATGTCTGAAGTGGACATGTCCACGAAACATTACATTAAAATATGAAAGTTAATCTTTAAGGTGCCACAAGTTCTGTGTCTTTTGTTTTGTCTTGTTTTTGCTTGATTTTTGCCATGCCCATCTAAACTTTTGATATGTTTCAAATTAGTGATTCCTAATCTTGGTCCCCAGATGTTTTTGAACTAAATTTCCCAGAAACCTTCACCGCTAGCTATGCTGGCTAGGATTTCTGGGACATCTCAGGACCCAAGGTTGGGTTTCAATCAAAAACTTAACTTTGTAGCTGAGTTTATATTATGGTATAAATTTGTTATGGTAATTATAATTATGTTTATTGCCTTTGTATTGTGAATCACTATCAACAGAAGCACCTAGTAGAAACACTATACAAATAAACTGGTGGTGATGAAGATTTTATTATGCTTTTCTTTTATGCTTTTGTATTTTTGTAAAGACATTGCAGGTCTCCAGCACTCCGAAAGAAGCTAAATTTTATCACATTTCATTGCAGACTGAGGAAATGTAGCATATTTAACAAAACATATTTTCCCATTTTGCAACTGCCAAAAACTTGCTAGTGGAAACAAATAGTGTAAAATGGCTAGCTGCTTTAGGAACTAAGAGAAAGCTGCTTTAATCTCAGGCACTAATGCCTTTAATCTCAGCAATACATTATCAAGGGTAATTTGCCACACACAACAATGAAACAGACATAAACTTGTCACCGGAATGTATTCATTTTGGCTAAATAAATACGTGGCACTTGTTCATTTAGATCTCAGAGTCCAAATATTTTCTCTTGAGCCTTTGCTTCTGTTATGAGGACAGAACGTTTTTAACTGCTCAAAGCAGATACTTCATAAAATGTATTTCTTCTTCCAGTTTATAGTGTCACCATTGTTACTGTGGCTTGCAAAGTACTACAGGCATTTGTAAGCCTGGTGCAGTCCACTCCTGGCAATGATGCACACTCTAAATCTCGACCAGGAGACAGTATTTTCTCGTTGAATGGGCTGAGATAAGTGATGGGAACAGACAGTACGGGAGCAGAGGGAATGGCTGTCTTGACAAAATGACAAGGTAACTTGTCCATAAACAAAATATACATGCCTGAGTTCATTGCAGTAGAACCTGGTGACCCCATTTCCTGGGTGGTGTGAATTCATTTCTTCCATTTGAGTTGTTATGGCCAGCAATGGCCATGGGACTCCCTCACCTTTTGGAAAAACCACAGCAAAGATTTCTTGTTTTAATTGCTGCCTCTTTTCCCTCTGTGGTAAATACCGTCAGCTTATAAAAGGCTTTTTTTATATTACTGAACACATTTGTATATTAAAAATTGATTACAGAGACACAGTATATGGCATTGACCATTCTTCATAAGAAATATGTGTCTAGCCTCACTTACTCACTGAAGTCAAATGTTTTGCTTGGTAGATCAGTAACACAGAGGTTTAAAGAATGAGTCAACTCTGTACATGAGCATGTTGATCTTGATGAAAATGGTTAAGTCCAGAAGTAACTAAATTTGGTGTAACTACTGGACAAAGAAGTAACTTCAACAGAATACTATATTTTCATATACTATATATATGAAAAATCATGTTGAAAACTATATGATTTTCCCACTCTCATGATTTAAATCAAACCAAAATGATAATGTTGTTGACTAGTATATCATGAGTAGCTCTCTTCCTCTGGAAATGCCTGACACATTATTTAGTGAAAGTCTTGACTGTTTGAAGATCAATAAAGTTGGACCAAAGTAAAGTTCTTGAATAATCCACAAATAATTATTTACATTATTTCTCTAAGTATATTTATTAGAGATGGGCACGAAATGCAAAAATGGCATTTTATTTTGTTTTTCATTTTGTTTTTCCATTTTGTTTCATTTGAACGAACTTTTTTAAAAAGTTTCATTTTTTGTTTTGTGTCATTTTTTGTTTTTCATTTTTCTTTTTTTGACAACTAGTTGGGGCCCTGCCTGCGATCGGCACTTTTTTTTTTACAAGCGCCGATTAGCTGGTATGCAGGACCCTGACGGCAATTGGCACTTGCTTTTTACAAGTGCCAATCAGCTATCAATCACAGTGAGCCTAAAATGTGAATCCCAGTGCTAAGTGCTATTCATGGCATTTCCAAGCTAAAGGGGAGGACTAGAAAGACGAATTCTCTTTAACTTCCATCTAACTAATGATCAACCAATCTTAGGAAACAAGCATTTCCACCTAATAACCCCATTGTACAACTTTTTAAAACCCTCGCATCCTCTGTTGGAACTTTAAAAGACATATAGTTCTTTCACATATTTGCGTTCAAACTACAGCTCACTATATGATTATATTAATTATCTAAAATTAAATTTAGAGATTCAAAAGCCTCAGAGGTCAAAGCATTTAATAGTGAACCATGCTGTGCAGTAATGGTATTTCTAAGAGAATTAATTAAATCCACTGTCGTTGAGTTGCTGTCAGGTTCAAGGTTGAATGTAAAGAGATTTGTTCCATCACCAGTCTAGCTACTAAAATAAGCTTGTTCAGAATTTTGCCACTATTCATCCTGGTAAAATGTCACCTGGATGTTCATTTTATCCTGGAATGATTTATCCTGTGTTGACTCATAGTATGACTTCATAATTAAAGGAAATGTAGATCCATGGATATTTTCAACATTTCCCTACAAGCAGATATTTGGGATTGTAGTGTCTAGGAACTATGATGTCCTGGATCTTCCCAATAAATTTTGTTGCCTAGAAAGCAAAAAAAAAACAAGATGATGCATTTTTTATTCCTTGTGGAAGGAGACTAGTGCTTGAGTCTTGTTTCAATAATGGGAATGAGAGGTCATCCTCCATCATACCTGAATGCAGCAGTCTGGAAGTTGGTCTGGAAGCAGAGTTGGTCTGGAAGTTGAGTCATGGCTACTGGACTTCTTTTTGAGAGATAGAAACGTTTCGCTGCTCATCCAAACAGCCTCAGCAGTTTGTTTCTATCTCTCAAAAAGAAGTCCAGTAGCCATGACTCAACTTCCAGATAATCTCACCTGGATGACTAAGAATCTTCACAGACAGTCTGAGTTGGGTGACTCTGAGCAGGCTTCAGGCCAGGCTACAGCTCTCTCCTCTTGAAACCTCACTGCCACTTCTCAGCATTTATCACTGGAGGTATCTGTGTCACTTTGCATAATGATAGGGCCAGGCTTCATGCTGTCTGAGATTTCTGACCCACATCACTCACAATAGACATTAAATAATAATGATGATGGTGACAGCAAGGACAATGGCGACAACAATGACTTTGGTTGTTGATGACATTTATTTTCTCCTATACTTCAGTGAGCTCAAGGAAGCATACCTACAGTAGCTCTTTACCTCCTTCTCAAAACAACCCTGTGAAGTAGGCCTGGCAGATTAGCCCTGAGTTGCCCAACATATATTAAGGCTCAGTGTGGACTGAAATCTGGATCTCTCAAGTCCTAACCCTGCACGCTAAGTGCTACATCACACAAAGCAGAAACATATGTGAAAAGTGACATGGCGACTGAATCAGGGCTGCTGCTATTAATGAAATCCCTCTGATTCATGGTCCTCTCGCTTTGTTGTATAGCATTGTGTCTTACTATGGAAACAGTATGCTGTAGTTCTTCACACTAGAAGTACCAATGTGGAGCAGGGATGGGGAAATACATCCTGTGATGGCAGCACTATCCTATTTTTACACCTTGTAGGAGAAAATTCTTCATAGAGCTGCTACTTACAGTGGCTTCTTATTATTTTTCAAAACATGTAATTCTTTTCTGATGTTGTACCATCACGGATGACTCAGAGATGTGATGGAATGATTGCCACCACTCATAAAACCCATAGATACATATCCCTTTGTTCTCAGCCACATGAGGAAAAATGGTGCAGTCAAGAGGAACTAAAAAAGAAATCACATCAGATTTTGAAATTCTGGGAAATAGACACAAGGACTTTAGGGCTCATGTAGTCTCCTTGTCCATTCTACCAGTACTCAGAAAAGGAAAAAGAAGAAAAAGAAAAATACTCCCATGAACAACTGGATATGAAGATGGGGTTGACATGAGATAATTTGATTTTGGGACCATAAGCTATGCTTCCTGGAAGATGGACTGCTGGCCAGTGATGGGTCGCATCACACAAGGATGGGAAAGAATGTGTTTCATCACAGCATGACAAACTTAATCAGGATAGCTTTAAACTGAACTGAAAGAGAGATGGAGATGCAAGTGCAGAGGGATGCCTGCTTGTCCACAATAAAAGGAACAATTGGAGTAATGCTAATGTTGCCCTATAATTCACTAAAGACAGGCCATAAATTACACGGTCTCTAGTATCTATATTTGAATTCCAGGGGTACTGGAAAACAACCAAGAAGAACTGGAAATCATACTTCAGGAGGGTAAATATGACTCAATAGAGATAGCTGATGGCTTCATGGGATGACCCCCCATGACTTGAATACAACAACTGATAGATATAAATTCTTCAAATAGAACAGAAAACATAGAAAGGAAGCTGAAGTTGCACTATTTGTCAAAATTCCTGCACATATTCCTGCACAGAAATTCAGGAGGATAAGCTTGGTTGTCTCATGAAGAACATCTGGATTAATATGCTGGTAACTGAATTGAAAAACAAAATGAATGTGGTAGTTGGAGGAGATGCAGGTGAGTTGAAAAAGAAATATCAAGATATTCAAAGAGACACAATGTAGTATCCTGATATCCGCTGAGGAACAAATTCTGCCCAACAAATTCTGGCTAGTGTGGCAGATAATTTTCTGCTTGAAAAGGTGGAGGGAAAAAACTAGAGTAGTAGCTGTCCTTGGTTTGATTCTAACCAGTAAATATACTTGGTGGAATAAATGGAAGGAATGGGTTCCCAAAGAGAATATCAAATTAGATGGACTTCCATAATACATAGCAATTTTTAATGGACTGATAGCAAGGGGAACTATTATTTCTGGTAGTTTGTAATGCAGCACAACACTTCCAAAATTCATGGCTTGTTCAAATCTGAAGCTAACTGCCAGGAAGCGTTTGGAGTGCTTCATTCTACAATGGCTGACTACCCATTTGGAAGATAGTAAGATGATATCAGATCAACAAAACCCAAAAGATAGCTTCCATGTTGATTTAAATGTGTGTATGTTTATAATTACATAAATACAGTGGACCCTTGTATAACAAATGGTTTGTATAACATAAAATCTGTACAACATAAAAAATTCCAGAGATAGGGGAAATTTGCTTAACAGAATTGCCTGTAAGGCGAATCCATACAACATAAAAATAGCATTACTCTGTTTTCAATGCATTCCTATGGGAAATTTGTATAAAGAAAAATTTGCTTAACACAATTTCATTTGGAACGAATTAATTGCTTTATACAAGGTACCACTGTATCATACACACTTTACAAATTCATGCAATACCTTTTCTAATGAGATAATTAAAAGCAGTCCACCAAGCCCATGGCTGACATGCTGATGCATTAAGTCAGCAGATGTAGAAGCAGCCAAATGAATAGTTTACATTTTGCCATGGAGGTTAGTGTATCTCAGAAGGTCGGGATTATAGGTCTTCTGCATACGTTCTGCAAGCCAAAAGTGCAGCTGCAGGACTAAAATGTCATTTCCAGAGGTTCTGTAACAGGAACAAAATGTTCAACAAATCTCAGCAGAAAGATGCTTGTTTGCCTGGGGCTAGAAAATGAAGCACTGAGATGTGAACTTTCTTGCTAAGTCCTAATTGGAAGTCAGAAAAAATAAGGAGAACTCACTTTTCAGCAATGGTTTTTAAAAAATCCAAATGGACAAACAAATACATGTTTTTTTTAAAAAAAGAAAAAACATCCACTGAACCTATTTATGGTTAGCTGAATGCTCCAGTTTCATTCCTGTCAATATAGTAACTTTCAGTTAATAGCAACAAAATACATGTGTTTGATATTTTTCGAACATAATCATTTTTTTTCAAAAATCAATATACAGCCAATTTCTGATGTACTTTGAAAAATTACACCACAATTATTTTTAAAGACTGACTAAATGTAAGAATCTCAATAACTAACATTACAGAATTAAATAAGAAAAAAAAAATGGAAGGAATGAGTTCCCAAGGAGAATAGCAAATTTTAGAGGAACTTCCACAATACGTAGCAATCCTGGGCTCAGTATAGGGAAGACTGGAGGTATTTTGACAGTGTGCCAGCACAGTATCCAAGTTGTTTCTAAAACACACTGTTCCTAGGAATGAGTATGGGGACAAGCGGAAAGGGACTGAAAAAAGAACAAATATCTCTGCAGTTTCCCTGGACAACAGTGGTGGTTGGTGAACAATTTTAGGAAAACTGTGAACTGAAACACCAGTTTTTAGTGCAGGAGCTATCCAAGGTGCTGAAACCTATCCCTAGAATTGGGTCTGCATATTGGATCATTTGTATAAAGCACAGAGTAAAACCTGGGATGGATTCACAGCATCTTGAATTTGGAATCATCAACCATCACTGCTGGGCAGTCCATAGTGCCAGTAGAACAGTGGTTCTCAGATGCTAAAAATTCCCAGAAGCCTTCAGCACTAGCTACACTTGCCAGGATTTCTGGGAGTTATAGTCCAAGGCAAACTCACACCAGTTGTGGGCAAAGGGCATTGTGTTAGCATAAAACCAAGTAATCTGAAACAGGGCCAGTCAGATTAATGTTTAAACAAGTGCTCTGAAAAATAAATACACAGCTGGTGATTGACTTAGGTTGTAAAGTGTTCCAAAATTGCTAAAATATTCTCTGTTGGTTAGAGGTTTGGGATAGATAACCCTTGTGAGTGCTGTCCATTTCTTTGACTGTAGAATTGTAAGTCATTGCCTGGAATTCAAGATGGTTGAACTGTTCATTTGCAAATGATGATGACTTTGAACAAGTGTTGTCATGCACTGTAAATAGTACTGGAGTAAATGAACAAAGCAGATATTTCATTATTGAGATGATTTGCGATTTTCTCAAATAACAATCAAGAAGATTGAATTGAAATTTAGGGCAGAGGTATAGTACTTTTCGTAGACACATACTGTGCATTTTTCTTAGAATCTTTATAGATATGTATGAATATGTCAACACTGATGTACAGTGCCATGACTGATTGACAATGGTAGAGTTTCTGTAGGCAATGCGGGAGGGACTTTCAATTGCCTTTTGTTTCTATCATGTTCTTGACTCTTTTAGACCATGAATACAGTATTCCAGTGTTAATCCTAATTTAACTGATTTCTAACTTGATTTGCTCCAACAGCATTTCTAAAACAGGTATACATGTGTCATCCTGGTATCACACATTTGAAGAATAAGGTACAACATGCAATCATCAGGAATGACATTATCTTGCTGGAATATTAATAAACTGTATTAGTAATGACACAATCAATTATTTACTTTTCTTTGGCTTACATAGCCACTATGTTTATGTGCCTTCACCATGGATGAAAGTGAAGTATTTATTTATTTTATTTATTTATTTGACTTTTATACTGCCCATCTAAACCAAAGGCTACTCTGTAATGAGAAGGCACACATGCTTTAATTCTAAAAGTAAAGAAGGAAAGAAGCAGATCCATGGGGTAATGATCTAGTTGCAAGCCTGTCTAAATATATATTTTGATATCTTTAAGCTTTTCTACTTGTCTGTGAGCAGAAAAAAAGAGTTGCATTTCTATTTGATGAGCCATTCACATCCTATAAATAAAGCTATATTTTCATTGGTACTCATTAATAGGACTTCACAGTACATTTTCTTGCAATTCTCTCGGTGGCTAGCAGTCATGCAAATATTTGTTCACTTCTCCCATCAGATCTGCAGGGGCAACATAAATTCTGACTTTTACTAATATGAGGATTGCATTATTGTTCCTAATTGTCCTTTTTAGTTGCTTTCTCTGTCTCTGTATCCTATCCTTTTTCAGAGGACTTGCACACTAAGAATAGTAGTTTGAATGTTTAATGATTTTTGTTTGTGCCTTTACACTGTGCTATAGGAACTAAATTGTTTGTAGGCTTCAGTGAATTATAACCAAACCAACACTATATCATGATGAAGGACATTTTCAATCCTTCATCACGATATATCAGTTTCAGCTCCCTGAAATCCCCAGACAAATGAAAAATACTTAACACCCCCACCACCAAGGCCATAGCTAATGACACATACTTTATGGATTTCAGAACCTTAGGCCATGGTGCACCTAAGGACCTATTGAGACTATTGTCCACCTAACGAGCCAATTCAGACCATTGTTCATCTTATGAGCCTACTTCAGACCAAGGTGACATGAGATCAACGCAAACTATAAAAAGGAGGACTTGCAACTAGCTTTCCTCAGACTGACGAAGCTATTTGGATGAGCAGTGAAATGTTTCTATCTCTCAAGGAAAGAAGCCCAGTTGCCATGCCTCAACTTCCAGATTAATTTGGGTTGTTTGGGGCAAAAATGGGATATTAATGTAACAAACAAAACCTGCCCATCATTGTAATGTATAGGAAACAACTCTATGTCCATTAAAGAGATGGCGAAAGCAAAGATTGTAAAGGGCAGTGATAAGACAAATTTTCTTGATGTTGTTCCAGTCCAAATATTTACATGACTAATTAAGAAGGTCCTCATTCAGCAGAAAATAGAAAAATATTTATTTATGAAATCCACAAAGTTAAAAATGGTTAATCCAATGTGATACTCTTTGAAACATGTAGCTTTTCATCCCCCTGCCCATTACACTTATAGCAGTGATGAAAGCCATCGTCTCTGAATGATGGTAAAATGATTATTTCCTCCTGGTATTATTGAAAAAGTAGGGTTTTCCATTTCTTTGGGAAAAGGTTATGGGGTACTCTGGGGGCTGAAGACGGATGAGGCAATTGTGTGCATCCCATGCTGCATCCGGCTTTTGCACATATGGCCAGTCAGTGTGGGATTACAGCCTAGAACACAAGCAACCTGTGACCAGATTGGAGAACATCCCATCCTAAAGGACTGGAGCAATGTGACCCCCACCCCCCACCCCACCACTTGCACCATGAGCCATTCCTGGCCCAGAATACTACATTTTCAAAAATGCTAGAGTAGCATATTGCCACTGCTCACTGCTGGTAGCTTTCATTTTCTTCTTTAATTTTGAACACTCTGAATATTGTATAGTTCTTGGTGTATTCAAAGAAGTACACATAAGAACTATGCCTTTAAAATGAACATGTGAAAGAATCAATGATACGATAGGCAATTTTTTTTGGTTATAATATGGAGTTGGAGAAATGGCAAAAACTTTGGAAGAGAAATCTTAAGCTAACAATGGCAACATCATATAAAGAAAATCTGTATATAGTCACCCCCCGCCATTTCGCGTTCAGGTACCGTGGTCCCACTATATCGCAGGATTGCAGTACCTGCACCTTGGGGCCGCACGGGGGGGGGCGGGCGGGCAGTGGGAGCCATTGGGTCGCTCCATGCCACCCCTCCGCAAAGCCTCGGAGCCGTGCAGGGGGCAATCGGGTCTCTCCGCACCGCCCCTCCAAAAAGCCTTGAAGCCGCACGGGGACGGGGGGGCAATCGGGTCACTCCGCGCTGGGCAGGGGTGGGGCAGGGGGCAATCGGGTCACTCCGTGCCACCCCTCCGTGCTCCTCCACAAAGCCTCGGAGCCACGGGGGTGTGGCGGGTCTCTCTGCGCCGCCCCTCCGCAAAGCCTCGGAGCCGTGCGGGTGGGTGGGGGTAATTGGATCACTCCAAAAAGCCTTGGAGCCGTGCGGGGGGCCAGGGGGATCGGGTCGCTCTGCCCCCTGCACTCCTCCGAGAAGCCTTGGGGCCGTGGGGGGGCAATCTCCATTGAAATGCATTGAGTCAATGGATTTCAATGGAGAAATTTTCCCCATTGAAAAGCATTGAGTCAATGTTTTCCAGTGGGGAAAATGTTCTCCATTGAAATGCATTGGCAATGCATTTCAATGGAGATGGCCCCGGACAAGAAGTCTCGGGCGGCGCGGGCGGGCAGCGGTGGGAGGTCAGATCCCCCTGCCACTGCCAGCGCGTGCCACCCCAAGACTTCTCGGACAGGCGCACGATCGCCCCCCCAGGCCCCACCCCCCCGCTTCCACATATCGTGGATTTTCATGCATCGTGGGTGGGGTAGGTCCCTAACCCCTGCGATGGGCGGGGGGTTACTGTAAACATTTTTATAGATGGCATTTTCCACCTGCTAAGTTAGCTAAAATGTTCCCAAATCTGTCTAGTAAATGTTGGAAATGTGCAAAAGAAACAGGGTCTTACTATCATACGTGGTGGATTTGTGATAAAGAGAAAAATATTGGGTTAAAATACATCCCTGGCTTATTAGAATGACAAAAATATATGTAGACTTTAGCCCAGAACTGTTTTACTTGGCATGCTACCAGAAAATTTAGACAAACAAAATACTTATCTAATACTGCACATTCTGACAGCAGCAAGGATAGTTTGGGAAAGAAAAGAAACACCAAGAGATGATATGATTGTTAAGAAAATTTTGGAATGTGCAGAGTAGAGATGGGCACGAAATGAACAATTTTTCGTTTCCGATTCCGTTTTTTCATTTTGTTACGTAACAAAATGACAAACGAATTTTGTCTCTAAAATGAAACGAAACGAACAGAAACACCGGAAATTTTGTCATGCATTTCGTTTCCGTTACTGCAATATGAGTGAATTGCTTAAAATCCTTTAAAAAATCAGAAAAAAATGAAATAAATGGTAACGAAATGAACCAAAAAACGAAAATGATTTTTTTTGCAAAAATTCACTAAAAACAGAGATGAACCGAAACGGACCCTCCAAATGACAAATGACAAACGAAATGCCATTTTTTTATTCGTGCCCATCTCTAGTGCAGAGATAGAGAGACTGACAATGAGAATCAAGGAAAATGAGGACTCACAATATTACCAAGTATGGAATCTGTTTTATCAATGGGTAGAAAAAAGAAACAAAGAATAAGCGGAAAGCTGGTTGTAACTTAATAATGACTGAAACCCACAAATATTGCATATACTTTTTTCTTTCTTATAGAAAATTAATAAAAATATAGTTTAAAAAAAGAACAATTCCTCTAAAATTGATATCTTTACCTTGATCATTATGGGCTAGAATGTTCATCTGGCTAGACAGGTATGCCTTTTGATTCTCCTGAAAAGATCTGAATTTCACTGTTGCAGGGAGGCTAAATGAAGCATAAGAACATAAGAACATTAGAACATAAGAAGAGCCATGCTGGATCAGGCCAAAGGCCCATCTAGTCCAGCTTCCTGTATCTCACAGCGGCCCCACCAGATGCATCTGGGAGCTCATGAGACTAGATATCTGTCTCCTGATACCACTCTCCTGCATCTGGCCCTTGAAGTACCCCGGTTTAAAGCCTGGAGACTACACATCTCCATGGTCTGTAACCTGTGATGGACTTTTCCTCCAGGAATCTGTCCAGTCCCCTTTTGAAGGCATCCAGGTCAGATGCCATCACCACATCCTGTGGCAGGGAATTCCATAGACTTACAACGCGCTGGGTGAAAAAATATTTTCTTTTGTCAGTTTTTACTCTCCCAGCCCTCAATTTGAGTGTATGTCCCCTAGTTCTGGTATTTTGGGAGAGGGAGAAGAGCTTCCCTCTATCCACTTTACTCATACCCTGCATTATTTTGTATGTCTCAATCATATCCCCCCTCAGGCGCCTTTTTTCAAGACTAAAGAGGCCCAAATGTTTTAGCCTTTCTTCATAAGGGAGGTGCCCCAGCCCAGTAATCATTTTAGTTGCCCTCTTCTGCACCTTTTCCAGTTCCACTATGTCTTTCTCATTCTCATCCATGCTGGTTGTGTTGAATTTGCACACCTAATTTGTTTGGAATCAAATCAATGTTTAGAAAAAGGAACTGTGCTTTAATCAATAATCATGAACAAGCTGGACTCCTCTTGTTAATAGTTCATCAGATGACTAAAATATGTCAATGAAAATAACAATTACTCCACACCATACAATTAACATTTTTACATTTAAGAAGGTAAACTGCTAGCACAAGCTTCTTTTCTATTTCTTTCCTTCTTCATTGCTGCAGCATTTTCCCTCTCCAAATTTGGTGCTACTAAACCTTATGCTAACATTGCTTTAGGAAAATGAAAAAGAAATAGCATAGTAAATAATGGCTCCAAACACAGCATGTCAATACATAAACAGAGATTAAACAAATCAAGCTCCGTTTCCTAGAGAAATATTGTGGCCAGAGTATTAGACAAAAAAGATTTTTATATAAGCTGATGTCCCCTTAGAATTAAAACGTGCTGAACATCTAGTTTCTTAGGAATGTATATCTATGTAAGATCATAAAAGGAAGGTATTCTGTGTGGCTTTTATGCAACAGAGCATAAAATGTACTTAGATTTCCACACTGTCTCTCCTAAGGGAAGATTGCTCAAATGGATACCATTATGTCACTTTAATAGCTTAAATGAATGTAACCTGTGCAATGGAACAGAATTATTTTAACATTATGGAGAAATGCCTTGCGCTGCTGTTGGTATAAAAACTAAGAAACCTTGAAATTGAAGACCAGCATTAAGACTATTTTATATGGACTTGAGATGTTCAAAGGGGTGGCTCTAGTCAATTGCAAAGTGGTAACAAGAACATCAAGCAGATTGTAATTCCAAAAACATCATCCTGAAATGAACCTGTTAATCTTCAAGGTGCTTAAACACTTTTTTTTTGTTCAGCCTGCAAAGAAAAAAAATGTGTCTTGATCGACCAGCTATGTTTATTCTGGCAAATGTGCATATATATTTGAAAGCAAAGATGAGACCATAAATGTTCTGGGTTTTAACAGATGCTCCCTTTCTTATTTATATTTCCCTATATGTCCAATGTGGAAATAAAGGCATTTATAAAATATGCTCGAAAAACAAGTTAAAATGCCAATGAGAAAGGGAAGACTTCCCTCAGCAGGGATTTGTTAGAGGGTACCATCTTTTACAGTTGTCTTGACAATTTTGTCTGTCACAGATGCAGCATCAGACAAAGAGATCTTAGCTGAGACAGCCCGGTTATCTTGACACTGAAGAGGGGTCAAACATTTTACTGGTTCTTCTGTCCTTGTAAATTTGAAGAGGATGAAAATCTCAACATTCTGGATCAACCAAACTTTTTTTGCGAGGAAAAATCATAGAGATGAAAGAAGAGACCATTATAGGGGTAGGGAATCTGAAAGGTAAAACTCCTTTTTAGACATTCCTGGAACTGTGTTCTAGTCAGAGGTGTGTGTGTGTGTGTGTGTGTGTGTGTGTGTGTGTGTTAGGGACAGACCAAATTAATAAATGCTCAATCATCTCCTTTCCTCCTAAGTGAATTTACTTGTAAGAAAAGATTGATCCTTTAAATAGAAAAGCCTTCATGAATGCCTAGGGATAAGAAATTCTGAGACATTGTATGCAGCTTTGTGAAATCATAGAACTCATTTTTAACTCTACCGGCCAGGGTTAATGATATATCCCAGAGACTCAGGAGGAGAACGAAATGGTTGCAGGTAGAAATATTCTCTCTCTCTCTCTCTCTCTCTCTCTCTCTCTAGCTATTTTTGTAAGGGTAATTGGAAAGGAAAATTGAGAAGGGGAAGTAGGGTCAAGCAGAGGGTTGACACAACAGTACACCCACATTATAATGATCACTTTACAATTATTGTATCTTCTACTCTATTATATAGCCATTGTTGCTTCTTCTGAGCACATCTTTCCAGCTTTTACATTTCAATGTTGTTGAATTTTCAAGCTTCTCTTGGAACCATGTATATACGGGTTCCCAATTTTCTTTTGTTTTTTGAGTGGTTTATTCTTTTAAAATCTCAGTCAAAATAGCCATTTCCGCCACCTCCAGGATCTTTTCCAACAGCTCTTCTTTCTTTGGAGTGTGTATCTTTTTCCAGTCTCTTGTACATAATATTCTTGCTGTGGTTACTACATGTATCACTACATGGTTCTTCTTTACATCTGTTACATCAGGCACAATATTCAGCAAAAACAATTCTGGTTTAAAAGGTATTAAAAAGAGGAATTTTTTAAAAGGTCAATTTTCCAATAGTTTTTAACCTCACTACAAGTCCATCACATATGGTAGGCAAAAATGATGAAATTGAGGCTATTATATTTTGGGCACATCATAAAAAGGCAAGACACACTCACTGGAAAAGACACCAACCCTAAGAAAGTTGAAGGCAACAGGGAAAGGAGAAGACCAAATATGAAATGGATTGACTCCCTAAAGGAAGAGACAGGCTTGAGTTTGTAAATTGTAAGAGTTGAGCAGGGCTGGTGTGGACAGGAAATTTTGAGAGCGCTCTCATTCATAGGGTTGTGTACATTGGAGACCACTTGATGGCACATAACAATCAGTGGGTTGAGCCAAAGACAATCAAATGCCACTAGTATGTGAAGATTCTCAGTCATCCAGATAAGGTTATCTGGAAGCTGAGTCATGGCAACTGGACTTCTTTTCTTGTGAGATCAAACGTTTTGCTACTCACTAAAGTAACTTGGTCAGTCTGAGGGAAGTTGGTGTAGGGCTTCTAATTTATAGTTTACCTTGGTTTCACACCACCCTGGTTATAATGTTTAGGCCACTATCCACCTAACGAGCCTATTCGGACCAGGGTGGTGTGAAACCAAAGTGAATTCTAAATTGGAAGCATCCCATCAACTTCCTCCAGACTGACAAAGCTACTTAGATGAGTAGCAAAATGTTTTGATCCCATAAGAAAAGAGGTCCAGCTGCCATGACTCAACTTCCAGATAATGGCACTAGCAATGCCTTCTGTTTTAGCTCAAAGATTTTACTACCACTAATTAACATGGAGTAGAGGTGTTTCAGTTATTTTGAAGGGTGGAGATAGAGATGTAAAATTTCCAGAAATTTTGAAGCTTGGGGAAAAAAACCTTTTTTCTGGGGGGAAATTGAAAAAAAATGCTAAATTAGCACTCCTCCCCCCCTTTACAGCTTGAAAGTTATTCTGTTACTTTAGGAACATAAAATATGACTATGGACAATTTGACTTGGCATAAAATTATCACAACTAGCATATTAAAATATAGTGTATCCAAACAATTATTACAAAAACAGAATTTACTTTTTGTAAACTAATATAGCTAAATGATTCAATTTTCTGGAATCAGATAAATGTAAACTCTTATGTTTTTAAATAAAGTTAATTAATTTAATTTAATTAAGTATATACTTTCAGGGTTTTTTTTTGTTGATCTGTATATTCTTCTAGTGCTTTGAGGACTAGTGAAGAGGACAGACCAGAACGAAACATACCCACCCACAGGCAAAAACAAAAGCGAAACCTTTTTGACAATAGCAGCACCTCCTAAAGGAAGAAATTCATCTTGTTCTTGCATTGGAGAGTTCTGTTTGTAACCTAGGACTTGCTTGTCTCAGTGCACAGAAATTAGAATAATCTGAGAAGATGCATATTTTTAAAAAATGATTTGGAAAATATTTGAACACCCTGTCTTAAAATATTTTATTCATCATGCTAAAATCAAACATTCCATAATTTTTCCTTTTCTTTTTCTTTTCAACTTTTCCAATTTTCTGGGGGGGGGGACCAAAAAAGGCTTCAGGAAAAAACAGAAAAAAGTCCCCGTCCCCCGATTTTTTCCCAGTTTTTTTTTCTGGGCCTTCTCATCTCTTGATGGAGAATACAACAGCTGGGAAACTAACAAAAATTAGTCTTAAGGGGAAAAGAGATGTGGGACACCCTGATGCCCAGACTGGAAACTTTAAAGAATTGGACTCCAGGGCTGAATATTCAACAGCCCTGCACTAGAGATGGGCACGAAATACCAAAATGATGTTTTATGTTGGTTATTCAGGCCCTGGGGCCGGCTTCATTTCATTTCTGTTTTTCGGGCCCCCAGGGCCCGCTTCATTTCTGTTTCTTCGTTTTTCGGGTACGGCAAGCTGCAGCCGCAGGGAGCCCTCCCAGGGCCTGGCACCACCAGAGCCTGAGGTATGTGGGCCAGGAGAGTGTTCCTGCGGCTGCGGGGAGCTCTCCCAGGGCTGGGGCAAGCCTCCTGGGAAAGCCGTCCCACAGCCATGGGGAGCCCTCCCGGGGCCGGGCACCACCAGAGCCGGTGGCAAGCCTGCTGGGAGAGTGATCCCGTGGCAATGGCGAGCCCTCCTGGAGCTGGGCGCTGCTCCGGTCACCACCCACAACAGGCCGCCACTCCCAGAGCACTGCCGAGTGCTGCCCTCCCTTGGGCCCCCTCCCCAAGGACCAACCTGCTGCTCTGTCCACCACCCCATTGGGTCGCTACCCCGGAGCCCCACACAGCGCTGCCCTAACTGGGGACCTTCTCCCCAGGAACCACTCTGCCCTGGGATCTGCCGCCCCAGGAGACCGCCACCCCGCACCCCCCCCGGCCCTAGACCCAGGAAACCTCTGTGTGTGGGGGTGCTGCTGCACTCCCTCTGTGCTCCAACAACGCCCTCCGCTCCTGCTTCCGAGCTGCTGCACCGTCACTGCTTCGCCATGTGGCCAAGATGGCACCAGGAGCAGTTGAGCTCCAACATCCTCCCCTCCAAAGCCTTCCGAGTGCCAACGAAGAGGCCGAGATCCTGGAGCCCAGCCCTCACAAGGGCTCGGATCCCGCCTCTTCTTGCGAGATCGGCAAAGTCTCGCATCGTCGGCTCCAGCGGGGAGGGGGCAAAGAGGCTCCGCCAGGCCCAGGCCCCCTCTCGCCGCCCTCCGCTTGTTGAATGACAGCCCAGTGGGCTGTCATTCATGAATTGGAGATGGCTGGACTGGGGGCTGGGATCCTGCCTCTGCATGCGGAGATGGGATCCCAGCCCCCTCTCGCCGGCCTCCGCTGCTCCATTTTTCATCACGCGAGCAGCATGACGCCAGTAACAGAAACAAACAGAACCAAAGAAAAATTTCTTGGCTCTGTTCGGTTCAAGCCTGCCCCATCGCAATGGTCGTTATTCGTACCGTTACGTAACAGAAGGAATAATGGTAACAATAAAATGGTCGTTCCGTGCCCATCTCTACCCTGCACTATACATTATTTGAGTACAGTCCCCTGGAGGGAGGCATGGGATATATTATCATGTAATTGTGATATGGAAGCAACACATCTCATGATGCAATCCTGCAAAGCAGTCCATGCCCCTTCTTAGATGTTTTAGATGGTAAATTACTATCACTTTAGCCAGTAGGGACAATAATGAGGAATGATCAGCGTTTGTGATCAAAAAATACAGAAGGCTTGGGAAAGACTGATATGTAATTTGTGTAGTATGAGAGATGTTGATGCTTCCTGAAAAGGTTTACTAGTAAAGGGCACCATTTTCACAAAGAGTAGACTAGGGATGGGCACAAAAAATTGAGACCCGTTTTATTTCATTTCTTTCCACTGTGATTCGTTTTTTTTTTGTTAGAAATGATGTTTTTTTTTAAAAAAATTGTATGAAACGGGTCCCCTGTCAATTAACCCTTTACCATTATAGGGTTAATTGACCGCTTTCCCTCAGCACGCTGATCCATACTCCTTCAGTTAAGTTCCACCCGCAGCCCCTTTGGAGCTCAATAACTCCATTCTCTATAAGCCCAAACTTCTCTAAATTGGTTGTGCTTCCAGGAGAGAGCTTCAGAAAGCTCCACTGTAATTTCCACACTGGTAGCTGCCTGGGATCACTATTTTCAAGCACATAACGTTACAATTCTAAATGTTTTTTTCTAGGGGCACCCCCTTTGAAGTTGAATAACTCAACCATCTGAGTTCAAGGAAGGTTCACACCAAATTTGGTGCCTCTAGGACCCCGGGGAGCTGTTTTACGGATAAACAAATCCGTTTCTCTGTAAGACAAGGGATTATTAAAGAGGAAACAGAGATTGCAGTGAGACTCAATGAATTCTTTGCTTCAGTATTCATTGAAGAAGACAGCGACCACATGCCCCAAACAGTGCCTATCTTTGTAGGGAGAGATACTGAAGAATTAAGCCAGAGGGAAATAACCAGGGAGGAGGTCCTTGCATGTCTTTTTCAACTAAATGCTAACAAATCACCAGGACCAGATGACATCCATCCACAAGTTCTTAAGGAACTTAAAGATGAAATTGCTGAGGTCCTAGCCAAAATATATAATATTTCCCTCAAATCGGGCGTTGTGCCTGATGACTGGAAGCTAGCAAATGTAACATGAATCTTCAAAAAAGAATCCAGAGGTGATCCAGGAAATTCCTGTACGGTCACATTGACATGTGTCCCAGGTAAAGTGATGGAAATCATCCTAAAAGAAAAAATTAATAGGCACATAGAAGAAAAGGCGCTGCTGAAGGAGAGCCAACATGGCGTTTGCAAGGGCAAATCATGCCTAACTAATTTGTTGGAATTCTTTGAAAGTGTCAGCAAGCATATGGATAATGGAGATCCAGTTGACCTTGTTTATCTGGACTTTCAGAAAGCATTTGACAAGATCCCTCACCAAAGGCTCTTGAATAAACTTGCCAGTCATGGAATCAAGGGACAGGTCTTGCCTTGAATCAGCAACTGGTTAAGGGACAGGAAACGGGGGGGGGGGGTGTACTTAATAAGAACATAAGAACATGAGAAGAGCCATGCTGGATCAGGCCAAAGATCCATCTAGTCCAGCTTCCTGTATCACACAGTGCCCCCACCAAATGTGTCAGGGAGCGCACGAGACTAGATATCTGTATCCTGCTCCCACTCCCCTGCATCTGGCTCTTGCTAAGTACCCTGGACACTTCTCCAAGTGGAGGGAGGTAAAGAGTGGGGGTCCCCCAAGGTTCAGTACTTTTCAACCTCTTCATGAATGACCTAGAAGTATGGATAAATAGTGAGGTAGCCAAATTTGCCGACGACACTAAATTATACAGGGTAGTAAAAACTGGGAGATATTGTGAGGAGCTCTAGCAGGATCTCTTGACACTGGGGGAGTGGGCAAACCAGTGGCAAATTAGCTCCAACATTAGCAAGTGCAGAGTGATACATGTTGGGGCAAAAAAACCCAACACCCAATTACATTTATAAACCGATGGGGTCTGACCTATCTGCAACAAACCAGAAAAGGGTGTTCTGGTGGACAGCTCAATGAACGTGTCAACCCAGTGTGCCACAACAGTGAAAAAAAGCAAACTCTATGCTAGGGATCATTAGGAAGGGTATAGAAAATAAGTCAGCAAGTGTCATTTTGCCTCCATATAAATCTATGGTGAGGTCCCATCTGGAGTATTGTGTACAGTTCTGGTCACCAAACCTCCAGAAGGACATTATAGGAATGGAAAAAGTGCAGAGGAGGGCAACCAGAATGATTAGGGGACGGGAACACCATCCTTACCAGCTGAGGCTGCAACGGCTGGGCCTCTTCACTCTTGAACAATGGCATCTAAGAGGTGACCAGATTGAAGTTTATAAAATCATACATGGTATGGAGAAAGTAGATAAGGAAAAGCTGTTTTCCCTATCGCACAACACTATAGCTAGGGGGCACGCCATGAAACTTTTGGGCTCTAGACCTCAAACAAATAAGAGAAAGTACTTTTTCATCCAGAGGATCACTGGTCTGTGGAAATCCCTGCCAGAAGAAGTGGTGACAGCTGTCAGCCTTTACAGCTTTAAGAAAGGATTGGACAAGTTCATGGGGAACAAGGGTATCAATAGCTATCATTACGGATGCATAAGGACAACCTCCAGGTTGGAGAGATAGGCAGGATCTCTCTCAATGCCATTTGCAGTGAATCATAAGCAGATGAAAACATCTGCTTGGGAATACCCTGAAGCAAATGGTGAGCCTCTGTGTGAGACAGAATGCTGGACTGGATGGGCTGTGGCCTGTTCCAGCAAGGATGTTCTTATGTTCTTATGTTCATTTTAAACGGGGGGTGGTGGTGGTTCATTTTGTTACTAATGAAATGCTTAGTGAGCCGTTGTGTGAGACAGAATGCTGGACCGGATGGGTTGTGGCCTGTTCCAGCAAGGCTGTTCTTATGTTCTTAGGTTCATTTTAAACTAAAAATAACTTTGTTTCATTATTAACAAAATGCTTCTTCCCTAGTTCATTTCATTTTGTTTCATTTTTTTACATAATGAATGAACTGACTAATCAGCATTTCCCTAGATGAGACCTCACCTAAAAACTAAATGGAAGTTGACAAAATAGGAGAAAGCAGAATGTTTCTAGTTGTTTTTATCTGTCTGGTTTCTTCAGAACTGCATCTATTTTGTGTGGGTAATTTACTTAATCTGAAGGTCCTATTGAATATATTTAATGTACTAACTTGACTTTTAAAAAGGTATAACTAAACAAAGAATCTATAAAAATACGCCAGTCCTAGTCTTGAAGCACAATTGGAAACTTGAAGGGCTCACGGTGATCTTTGTTTCCATTTTTTGACAGTGCCAGCCATGGTATTCCACCTCTTTGCTTCATCAAATATTATACATTTTAAAACTATCTTTTCTTCATTTAGTATTATTTGACTTTCCCTCCATTTTCTATCAAATTGATATACATTGTTTCCTTTCTTCCCAACTAACTTACCTTATATACTTGAATATAAGTCAAACTGAGTATAAGTCAAGGCCCCTAATTTAACCCCCCAAAACTGGGGAAACATTGACTCGAGTCTAGGGTGGAAAATGCAGCAGGACTTGGCAGCTCCTCCTTTGTGAGCTGGGGGAGCGGTGTGTGATGTTTAAAATGACTTTTAGCCACCAACCCAATCACTTGCCTTGGTGGCTAAAAGTCATTTTAAACATTGCACGCTGCTCCCCTGCAGGGTCAGAAGCAGCAGCACACAATGTTTAAAATGCCTTTTCGCCACTGACCCAAGCAATCACCTCAGTGGCTAAAAGTATTGACCCAAATATAAGTCGAGGGCCCCTTATTTCAGCCGTAAATTAGGGCTGAAAACTAGACATTTATTTATTTATTTATTTATTTATTTATTTATTTATTTATTTATTTATTTATTTATTTATTTATTTGTTTATTTATTTGTTTGTTTGTTAAGCTTATACCCCACCCATCTTCCCAGAAGGGAACTCTGGGCGGCTTACAGTAAAAACAAGTAAAACAAACAGGCACAAAACAAAAAGAGAACGAGATGGCGGGCATGACCCAAGCAAAGATGACACGGGCAAAAAAAAAAAAGCTAAATAGAAA
Source organism: Phrynocephalus versicolor (assembly GCA_023846285.1). Taxonomy (NCBI): domain Eukaryota; kingdom Metazoa; phylum Chordata; class Lepidosauria; order Squamata; family Agamidae; genus Phrynocephalus; species Phrynocephalus versicolor. Next base: position 20,974,506 of record JAHTLZ010000016.1, on the reverse strand, counting down.
GGTCGCCAAACGCCTCCCGTAAGACATAAGTCTTCAGGGCGTTTTTGAAAGCGGGCAGGCACTCTGCTAGGCACAGCTCACTGGGGAGATGGTTCCATAGCATGGGGCCCACTACAGAGAAGGTGAGGTCACGCGTATGCAATTTCCACGCCTCTCTGGGTGTGGCCACCCTCAGTGAGCGCACCTGCGCCAACCTCATGGGTCTGGTCCCAGTTGATCTCTGAGAGATACACTCCGCCAGATACTCTGGTCCCAGGCCGTGGAGGACTTTGAAAGTCAAAACCAGGACCTTGAACCTAATCGTGAGGACAACGGGTAGCCAGTGCAAGCAAGCCAGAACTGGGGTGAAGTGCTCAAATCTACAAGCACCCACCCCCAGCCTGGCCGCCACATTCTGCACCCGCTGTAACCTCCGGACCAGGGTCAAGGGCAACCCCACATAGAGGGCATTGCAGTAGTCGATCCTCGAGATCACTAGGGCCTACACAACTGTCCTCAGGGAGGACTCATCAAGGTACTAGCAGATTTGGGCGATCGTGCGGAGATGGATAAAAGCGGCCCTGGAAGCAGCCATCACCTGGGCTTCCAGGGAGAGGGCTGAGTCCAGGACCACGCCCAGATTCCTGGCCCTGTCCGTAGGCTGGAGGGAAAACCCCCCTGCAGTTTAGGGAGGGGGCCATTGTACCCAGACAAGGGCACCCTGAAGAACAGAACCTCCATCTTCTCCGGATTTAGCTTGAGCCAGTTATCTCTGGTCCATTCCAGAACTGCCTCCAGGCACAGATCAAGGGAGCGAACTGCCTCCACTGCAGAAGACGAAAAGGAGAGATAGAGCTGCATGTCATCAGCGTACTGATGACAGTGAACTCCAAATTTCCTTATGACCTCCGCCAGCGGCCTCATATAAATGTTGAACAGCATTGGTGAGATTGCCGACCCCTGGGGCACCCCACAAGGGAGAGTCCAAGGAGCCAACAAGTCATCACCCAGCTGAACCCTCTGAGTCCGGCTGCCAAGGAAGGAATGGAGCCAGGACAAAGCCTGACTGCCAATTCCTGCCTCGGCCAGCCGGACCAGCAGGTTACTGTGGTCGACGGTATCAAAGGCAGCTGACAGATCAAGGAGAACCAGCAGGGAGGAACACCCCCTGTCACCCGCCCTGAGGAGGTCATACTGCAGAGCGACCAGGGCAGTCTCGGTCCCGCGAAGAGGTCTGAAACCAGACTGAGAGGAATCCAGGATACGATTTTCCTCCAGAAATGACTGGGGCCTGACAGCGGCCATCCTCTCAACAACCTTGCCCAGGAAGGGAACAATGGCAATCGGACGATAACTAGATAAATCGTCTGATGCCATGCCAAGCTTTTTCAGAGAGGGCTTCACCACGGTCTCCTTCAATCGGGAAGGGAGACATCCCTCCCTGAAGGAGGCCGTGAGAATAGCTGAAACCCACTCAGGCATGTTCCCTTCGGCAGATTTAATAAGCCAAGCTGGGTAAGGGTCAAAAGGAGTGGCAGCCGGCCGGCAACAAGCCATAGCTCTGGAGGCCTCCGCAGGAGACACTGGCTCAAACTCAACCAACACCATTGTCGCAGAACTGCTAACATGAAGGGATTCCCTGTAAACGATGGCCACCCCGCCACCCCTACCCTCCAACCTGCCCGCCCACTGGACCTGAAACCCGGGGCTATATTTGAGTATATACAGTATTCAAATGATCAGAAGATTAGAGGTCATAATTAAATCGTAAATGTAATTCAAGAAATAAACTTGAAGGAGGGTGTTATTAGAATCATAGAATCATAGAATTATAGAGTTGGAAGAGACCTCATGGGCCATCTAGTCCAACCCCCTGCCAAGCAGGAACCCCTTCACAATATTTCCGACAGATGGCCATCCAGCCTCTGCTTAAATACCGTCAAAGAAGGAGACTCTACCACCCTCCGTGGCAGCATATTCCACTGCCGAACAGCTCTAACTGTCATGAAGTTCTTCCGAATGTTCAAATGGAATCTCTTTTCCTGTAGTTTGAAACCATTGCCCCGAGCCCTAGTCTCTGAAGCCATGGAAAACAAACCTGTTCCCTCTTCAATATGACATCCTTTCAAATATTTAAACATAGCTATCATATCCCCTCTCAGTCTTCTCTTTGATAGGCTAAACATTCCCAGTTCCGATAATGAGGATGAAAATAATTAACACTGTGGATGTCAGAAGACCTGGTTAAGATTCATTGCTCTTTTACTCTTAACATGCTAGTGGGCTTTAAATGGGACAGGATCAATTGAATTTCAGGGCACTGATGTATATTCAGAATGGAGATTGGAAAGTATTTTTATAGACTTCTTGTTCTCAGAAAAATTAGTGGCCATTCATGATGAAATCTGCTAACTGAAGAGCTTTGCTATTTGCAATGTCTTCTCTTTTGTATCTTGAGGGCAAAAGCAGCTCTTACTGCTGTTAAATCAAGCTCTCCTATCTGCTTTTTGTCACATGTTTCGTGAAGGAAAGCTGTTATCTTAAAGCTTATACAGAGATTGTTGTGTCTTTTTAGAGGACCTATTCAAAGTATCATCACAACATAGATTCTGGGTTTTGGATTTTTTTTCCTTTTGGCCAACAGGAACTTTATTTTTAAAAAGCAAACACGATGATGGCAGTGCTTCAGTTGACATGGTTTGTTTGACCTTTTAGCAGTTTTCTTATCAAGGATATTTGAGTAGGCTTAGCAGTCCAAGGGTAAGGGGATCAAGCCTTTCATCTATAAATAGTTTGAAGAAGAAGGCAGAAAGTAGGAATAAATAGACATTTCCTACATGGAAGGATATAGAAAAGGAGCCACATGTGTTATAGAGACAATTTCTTGTTAAATATCCAGAAATCATAAGAGGTTAAGGATGAACAGTGAGATGGTAACTTTTCTGTCTGACACCAAAACAGTTAGGATGAAGAAAAACAACATTATAGAATTGAAAAAGATGAAAAAGGTACCAATGAAGATCATCAAGAGCACTTCCCAGTGGATAAGGTTACAACCTTTGATGTATTTCACATGGGAAGCAGGAAGGGACATAATAGATCAGTGTTGGCGAACCTATGGCACGGGTGCCAAAGGTGGCACTCAGAGCCCTTTCTGTGGGCACCCGACATCACCTCATCACAGCCACCTGTATTCAGGTTAAATTGCTGTATTGGCACTTTGGGGGGGGGAAGTGGGTTTTGAATTGCAGTTTGGGCACTCAGTCTCTAAAAGGTTCGCCATCACTGTTGTCAAGCCCTGCACACAGAGCACACACACAAGCAGAGTTCAGTTCTTTGCCAAGATCTTTAGTGGAAAGCCAGGCAAGTTCAAGTCCTTTGCTACCAATCAAATGCCAGATAAATAACAGAATCCAACTCCCAGCAATTACCAATCCAAGTCAAAACCAGAATATTTCACGGAAACCAGATGCCAAACCCAAGGGAACAGATCAAGCCGTTGTCCAGGAAGCCAGTCCGAAATCAGGAAACAGAGCCAAGGTCACAGACAGGAACGTGGTTGCAAGTTCAAATCACACGTTGCTCTCACAGAGAGCTCAAGGTAAGCTTGCCAGCTTTATCCCAAAACAGGGAACACACCCTTACTTCTGGAAAGGCTTCTGCTAGTACTCAGGGCTTCCCGACCTGATTCCCCGTCTAGCATCAAAGACCCTTTGCCTAGCTCTCCTGGTAGCACGTCTTTGCAGAATCCTGCTCATGGCCCTTCTAGGAGGAGGAGATATGTTTTCAGCTGACTCATCAGACCCAGCTGCCTGCTGAGTTGACCTGCAAGGCTCCTCCAGCAGCTCTTCAACATTTTATCCCTCAGAGTCAGGTTCTGTGACAGGCAGGGTCCTGGCAACTGTGATAGATTATTCTGCCAACTCCATCCTTTCCTAAAAATGTATCCATGGGTGAGATGCTAGTGTGATTGGCAGTTGAATGATTGAATGCTGACTGGTTAGTGATTGGAATGTTGTGGGAGTTAGATCTGTGCACCAGTTTTTGAGTACTTGCTACCTAGAAAACCCTGAAATAGTTGCCATCGAATTGACTTGATAGCAAATGATTAGTTTTAACCCACAAAAGCTCACTCTGAAATACATTTGCAAGTCTCAAAAACACCACAATTCTTCCCTTTTATTTGTTGTTTTGGTTTCTGTTATTTCTCTGAACTGGGCTACATTTTTAGGTGCCATGGAAAGGCACCGAAAACTCTTCTGGTTTTTCACAGGAAGAAAGCAAAAGCAAAGCAATGTAGTCTGCTTATATACCGCCCCATACCACTTCAGGTAGTCTCTGGGCGGTTTGCAGTATCAGTTACAGTATGCAGGCTACACATTGCCCCCTCCCAGCAAGCTGGGTACTCATTTTACTGACCTCGGAAGGATGGAAGGCTGAGTTAACTATGAGCCTGCTACCTGGGATTGAACCCCAGGTCGTGAGCACAGTTTTACCTGCAGTACAGGCATTTAACCACTGCGCCACGGGGGCACCTTATCCTTTTTTTTTTTGAAGGGGATTGATATACTTTGTCTTGCTTTCTTTGCCTCTGTCCTTTAGCTTCAGGCAACTAGAGGGCAAAAATCCATGGTTTGCCGGCTTGGCTTTGAGCTTCTTACTAGAGGAAAGGGTCTATAAAGTGGCACCAGGCAAGGACAGATTTTCTCTTGCTTGATTTGTTACTTGCTGCAACTACTTAGAATGACTATTTTCCAATAAGCATTCTAATACACAAATTTCAGTGGTCCTTCAAGCAATGCTCAACTCTGAGTGCAGTTAGAAAATTAACATAAAACCATTAAATTGATACTGTTTGATGAGGTGGACTTGTCCACAAAAATTCATATTAAAAATATAAAAGTTAGTCTTTAATATGCCACCACATTTGTGCCTTTTTAAATTTAAATTTAAATTTTGTTTTCATCTATAAGTTAATACTATAATTCAGTGCCACTGGGAGCATTCATGACCATAAACCTCACTGGTGTTAAAAGCATTAGACAGATTTTCAGAGTGACCATACTTAATGGCGAGGCACTTGAATCATTACTGTGTTTTCAGCATGCATGACAAAATATTTTTGAACACCAGTTGCAAGAAACAAAGTCAGGAAATGACTTCATGTTCCTCTTCTAAGTTCCCTGTAGGGTTTCCACAGACATCTGGCTGGCCTCTAAATAAAATAGGATTCTGGAGGAGATAGGTCTTTGGTCTGATCCAGCAGGACTTGAGTCTGTCAGTGTAAACATTTTTATAAAATAACATTTTCAACATGGTTAATAATATAAGATTGTTCAGTAAGATATGACAGTCAGATACCCTGTATGCTTGCCAACTTAAGATGCTGTCAACACTTTGACACTATGTGTTTGCACATTGCCTTAGAAAACTATGACTGACAGTTTCAGTAGCAAGTTGTAGAGATAGTCTTCAATGTTCTCCACACAGGCTATAACTGGTGTGGTTGACCTACAAGCCTAGTTTTTAAGACTGATTTATTGTGCTTTCCCCGAGGGCCAGTTTTTGCAGTGAGCAAAACTTAAAGTTTAGAAGTTGCTTGCTTTGTACCACTTTAGACAGCAAGTGAGGAATAGTATGTTTGTTGCTCATAAAACCTGACATGCCTATTAAGAGGCCTTTTTTATTTTCTTACTTTGCATGCTGGCATGCAGACTAAACCACACTTCAAGATTTAAGGAATGTTTCTATAATCCATAGCCCCTACAAGTTTTGCACGAGCCATAATATTTATTTATTTATTTATTTATTTATTTATTTATTTATTTATTTATTTATTTATTATTTATATTTCTATACCACCCCTTTAGTTCAAACTGCACTAATACTGACTAGAGGTGGGCACGAAACAGAAAACCCATGGTTCGGGTTAGTCTGTTTTGGACCCACCCTTAGTTCGTTTCATTTCGGGTTTGTACGAATTTTTAAAAAATGTGTACAAACCCAAACCGATCCAAACTGATTTGGTTCCTTACTGGGCGACAGCGATGGTGTCAGCAGGGGATCCTGTCCCTGTGGCAGGAGCTTTTTGAGGTACTGGCTTGGGGGCAGCACCTGTTTTTTTATTTCCTTTCAAGTGCTGACCACACAGCCCCTGGGGCCGGGTCAGGGCTAGTTTTATTTTTTTATTTTTTTTCTTGAATTTGGAGCACCAACATGGCCACCCCTGGGGCCAGGTCGGCACTCCTTTTTAATTTTTTTAATTATTAATTTTTGTTTGTTTTTAAAGCACAGACCACGCGGCCCCTGGGGCCGGGTTGGCACTTCTTTTATTTATTTATTTTTGTCATTTTAGAGCGCCGACCTGGCCACCCCTAGGGCTGGGTTGGTGCTCCCCTGAGTGTGATGGAAAAGTTAAGTGCACAAACCAACCGATACTATGCCACAGACCATTATGGGCATGAAAGGGTTATATTATTATCTGTGGAGTAGTTAGGGTCACAGGGAAAGCATGCCTAACAAATCCCGCTGATTTTCTCATCTTATTCATTGCAAGCCAAATATAAAGCAGTTACATGGATCTAGCTAAGACCTTGATTATACTTCCCTTCCACATCAACCCTGATCTCAAGTGCTAAAGTAAAGGGAGGTATTCCACTTGGTCTGTTATGTTTATATATTCTGGCTGCTTCTAGAAGTATCAGAGAGAGAGACAGAGAGACAGAGAATCTGCAACCTTGCAGCTCTGCACCTGGCTTTCACTTCAGTGTGATAGTGTGCAGGTGTCCAAACACCTTAATGTCACAGTGGAGGACACTTGTCACCTATTAAGTAGTCTTGTTGAGAAAAGTGTTCCAATAATCTTTCCTTTTTTGGTTCCCATTAGTCAGCACTGCATTTGATAACACTATCTTGCTCTTTGTATAAATTTAGTGTGTCTTTAGCCCCCACCCCCACCCCTTGGAAGTGGTTGATGAGGCCATGAATGGATTATCTCTGAGGTCATAACTGTCTTAACAAGAAGATTGTATCGCATTTAGTAGGGCACCTGGGCACGTTACCATGTAGAAGAAAAGCAGAAAAGTAGTAAGACTTTTGCATTACCTTTACTCTAATCATTCATTAAGTAAACACGATTTGGAATTTATATGAAAATCCTATATTGATGTCTTTGTCATACTCCAGTCCAATGTAATAACACATTTGCTTCTGCAGACTAGACTCTGGCACAATCCCTACCAGAGCTCACTGAGTTCCTCTCAGTGGCATTGTTGAGGTCCCCCCCCACCTTCTGGTGGTAGGGGACTTCAAGAATGGGCTGTCAGGGGCTGCTCTGGATTTCATTGAGTCCATGGCCTCCATGAATCTGTCCCAACATGTTGTTTTTCCCACCCATCGAGCAGGGCATACCTTGGACCTTGTTTTTTCTTCCACATTGGCGGACTAAAATCTGAGTGTTGGGAACATTGTTCCTCAACCTGTGTCATGGTCGCATGTCTGCTGTCCTTTTCCCTGTTGATCGCTGCCCTGCCATGCAGGGAGCCTCGGCCCCTTGTTTGAACCCACCCCCAAAGGCTTCTGGACCCGGATCAGTTCTGGTAGAGGCCCTGGTGGAGAGGTGGTATGAGGATGCCACCCGGGCCATTGACCGGATTGCCCTCAAGTGACTTTTATGCTGTGGAGCTCATTCTTCGCCGTGGTTCATGGCTGAGCTGAGAACGAGGAAGCAAGAACGTAGGAGATGAGAGCAGATGGAGAAAGGACCAGTCGGCATCCAATTGGGCTGCTGTTTGTATACTGACTAGGTGCTATGTCTGCGCGGTCAGGGACACCAAAAGATCTTATGCCTCTCTGAAAACTGGTGCGGCCTTGAACCACCAGGAGGAACTTTTCCATGTGGTTCGAGACCTCACCAATCCTGGCCAGTCTGGGCCTCCTCCTAGTGATTTCACTAGTGACTCATTTGCAGTCTTTTTAAGATCTAAAATCGAGGCTATCCAAGCCGATCTTGACTCCGGTTGTTCTAACCTCTTGAGTTCCCCGAGTGCTGCACCCCTTGGTCTCCTCATCTGGTTGAGTTTGGACCTGTATTGCCAGCTGAGGCCTTTAGGGCCCTGGCACATTGCAGGCCTGTGGCTTCCCCCTTTGACCCATGCCAATCGTGGCTTATCAAGGCTGCCAGAGGGAGCATGCCAGGGTGGGCTTCTGTTATTTCTACTGCATCCTTCAGGGAAGGGATTTTTTTCCACACAAATAGGGACCAGAATATCTGAAAGAGCGTATCATCCTAAGATCAGTGTCAGCACAACCCACCAGAACATCACAGTCCCATGCCTTCCGGATCGCCACCCCTCAGGAGGCACGTAAAACCTCCACCAGGAACCGTGCCTTCTCTGTGGTGGGCCCCACAGTGTGAAACCGTCTCCCGAATGAAATTAGGACTGCGGAGTCCCTCCTAGCATTTAAGAAGTTGCTAAAAGCCTAGCTTTACACACCTGCATTCGGCGATCAAGGGGGTTGATTTATTATATGAGTAGGGATTTTGAGTTTGTACGTATGTCTGCCCTTTTTTTCGCCATCTTGCTTTAGTATTATTATTCTGTATCTTTTTTAGCTTTTCTCTTAAGTTGACAGTAATTTAAAGGCCTAGGCAGGCTACAACTCAACCTGATTCCAAAATGGATCAAACCAGTTTGTCTCATCAGTGTAATCACACCCATAGAAAGCAACATGACATTGTGACTGTGTAGGATTCTCATGAGGAGAACAATTCTCCTCATCCCATTTCTACATCACAGCAAAAAAAAAAAGGGGGGGGGGTTGAGCTGCATGGTCATCATAAAACTCAAATGCAAACCTAGGACTCATACAGTAGAACTCGTCAATGTGTGTGTGTGTGTGTGTGTGTGTGTGTGTGTGTGTCTGTGTGTCTGTGTGTGTCTGTGTCTGTGTCTGTGTCTGTGTGTGTCTGTGTGTGTCTGTGTGTGTATGTTTTAAAGTGAACTATTCAAAAAAGTGTCTAATTATATAAAAATGAACCATATCATCTCTCATTATAAGAGCAATGTCAGTATAACAGAAGTGCAATAGCCATAAGGTAGAACACATGCTTCCACTTGGATTTCTATTTATTTCTTATTTACCTATAAATATTCAACCCTTTTACAGTGTTGTATACTTTGATATTGGCCAATAACCAATTTCAAAAAGAGGATATTTTATATCAAAAGTCCTAACAGGGAAAACTTAAAAGGGTCTGTGATGTGTTCTGTCAACAGCTGGTGTCCCACAACTACTGTAGGATTTGTTTCAGAGGAACAACATTTCCTTTAATTAGTTTTGTAATATGCTCATTATGATATATGATGTATCATGTGAATGTTTACAAGTCTGTTTTTTGTTCTGGTAATGAGGAGCAGTCCTTCACTGAACATTTATCTCACGGATTTTTGCACATTTTAAGCATTTTTTAAAAAATTATTTTTGATCACGTTCTGCTTTGGTATATATATTTATCTCCCACCAAAATGAAAGGATTCCTTTTTCTATGAGATTCCAAGGAATCAGAAATGGCATCACCACTCAGATTTGGGTCTATCTATCTATCTATCTATCTATCTATCTATCTATCTATCTATCTATCTATTTATTTATACAACTTATATGCCACCCACTACCCAAAGGCCTCTGGGCAGCTTATAATTAAAGAATTAAAACAGTTAAAACATCAAATATCAATAAATAATTAAAACAATAATGAAAACCTTACACTAAAATTATTATACTAAATTTGCCATCAGAGGACCCACAGTCTATGTTGTATCAGACTCTCAGTCAGTCCACACATTCCAGAAGCCCTTAATATAAAAGACACAGAGTGGAAGAGAGAGAATATGGCCCCAAGAGACCTTATAATAATGCTAACTGTGTGCTATCAAGTCCGTTCTGACTTATGGTGACCCTTTTCAATCACTGTTTAAAAGGGATGCTTTTGCTTCCAGTAGCTATTTCCACAAATTATAGACTTCCTCTCCCATCTCATTGCCTCCATCAGCTTCCCTGAGATGAAAGCCTAGGGAAGTTCATGAGAAGGGGGCCAGAATTTCTCAATTTCTAAAAACTACTGAGAACTCTTTCCTGCAGGGGAGCAGTTTACTAGGGGGCCCCTAGGTATTGGAGTTTTATTTACAGCTTCACATGCTGTTAGTAGTTTGAGTGATCATGTCATCAGCTTCACACAATAAATTAAAGCAATAGGGTTTCAGCTGCTAAGTCATCAAATCTATACTTCTTGGGACTAACAATTGGGCTTGTAAACAATATATAGTGGTACCTCTACTTATGATCAGCTTAACTTAAGAGCAATTAAACTTAAGAGCAAAACCATTGGCATTTAAACTGCTGCCTTACAAATTTTAGATGCAGTCTGCTTTACATGCATTTTTTATTTTATTTTTATTTTTTATTTTTTAGGTAGGGCTGCTCTACGTAAGAGTTGTTCGACTTAAGAGCATGCATTCATAACGGATTAAATTCATAAGTAGAGGTACCACTGTATAGTGTTTAAAAGAGTAATTCATTGCCATTCTCCATTGTTATATATAAAAAAAAAACCCAACATCTTTAGACATTTTTAGGCATGGACCTTTCATTATGGAATGGGTCCGGTTCCGAAACAAAACATGGCAGCACAGCTGTTGTTCAGAACTTGGACCCACCCTCTGAAATGAAATCAGCCATTGACTTAGCTTATCTTACCTCGTGCAGAGCATACCTCCAACCAGGAAGAAGCCTTTGATGCATCTTCTCCCTGGCGCTGGCCATTCAGACAGGGAGGTGGGATGATGCATGTCCCTGCAAAGCTCCTGATTGGGCAGGGACAGGAAGAAGGAACAATGACGCATCGGAGGCTACTTTCTGTTTGGAGTTAGCCACACATGAGGTAAGGCAAAGTAAGTCAATGGGTGATTTCATTTCAGAGGGTGGGTCGAAGTTCTGAACAACAGCTGTGCTGCTGCAATTCATTTCAGAACCAGACTTATCCCAAAATGAAAGGCCCATGCATAGTTAGTAATGTCTCGGTTCATTTGTCTGCCAGATGTGTACTGAAGAACTTCATCCCAATCTAGCTGACTAATTACAGCAGCATGTGGGTAGGGGTGCATATTCAAATTCATTTCTGAGAGCACTTTCCTGTCCACATACTACTTTCATTAACTTTCTTACTCTTATAGTCCCCTTCAGCAATCTTACCTTCATCTTTATACAGTGGACCCTTGTATGACAAACAACTTGTATAACATAAAATTTGTACAACATAAAACATTCCAGAGATAGGGGAAATTTGCTTAACATAATCGCCTATGGGGAGAATCTGTACAACATAAAATGGGATCACTCCGTTTTCAATGCATTCCTATGGGAATTTGTATAAAGGAAAATTTGCTTAACATAATTTCATTTGGAATGAATTAATTCCTTTATACAAGGTACCACTGTATGTGACTCTAGCATCAATCATGTGAAGGGAGGTACATGGCAGAGAACATTTTGATGGCACTGGTGCTTCTCCTAATAATGTGTTTTCACAGCTGAGGCCTATTTCATGATTGGAGGGAGAATCGGACATGCAGATTCTTTTTGTCATCTGGCCATTTGCGGTGCACTTGAATCAAGGCAGAAAAGTGTCAGCTTGGTTGCCGTAGCAACGGGGACATGTTCCCTTCTTCCTACAACATTCAGCCTCCTCCACATACTTTGCCCATAATCAGGTTTTTGGGACACCTTTCAACAAAGTTAGAAATTATTTTTAAAAGTCATATCACAAAACAAGCAGCATCCAAACATGTGACAGAGATAAAGTATCCCAGGAGATGGGGGAGGGGTACTGCACATTTAGGCAAAACTATAAAGAAATTTATCTTGGATACCACTTTGATACAGTACCCTTAATAAACCATTTGAACTTGAACACTCCTAATTTAGTCTATTTAAGAAAGCTAAGGGGAGGACAAAACCCATGTGGAGGGTGGAAGACAATCAGGAAACACCAGGGATATCCAGCTAATGATACCACAGAGTCCTGCTGATAACATGGACAGCCACTGCTAGCCCAATTAGATTTCAGAATGGTTACTAATTGTGGTATAGTACAGGGCTGACGCCTACCTGCTGCTTCTGTAGGCACCCCGCGGTCGACAGCAGCAGAGGCTTGTTGGTGGTGGGGCGCAGAGGTGGGGGCGGCAGCAGGAGGTGGGGCCTGGGGCAATGGCTGCGGTGGGGTTGATTGTTGCAGCGGCGGTGATGGGGATGGGGATGGGGATGGCAGGGGGTGGGGTCAGTGGGCGGGGCCCGGAGTGATGGTGGCGGTGGCAGCAGCAGGGGAGTGGGGGTGATGGCAGTGGGTGGGGTGGGGGAAATTGTGGCAGTGGCAGTGGAGGGGTCAGTGGGCGTGATTGCAGCAGTGGAAGGGGCGATGGCAGCAGCAGCGGTGGGTGCGGGGAGTGGGGGTGGGGGTGGTGGGGTCAGCAGGTGGGGTCTGGGATGATGGTGGCGGGGTGAGGGTGATTGCAGCGGGCAGGGCAGGGTTGATGGTGGCAGTGGAGGGTGACAGGGTCAGCAGGTAGGGCCTTGGGTGATGGCGGTCATGGTGGGGGTGATGGCAGCGGGCAGGGGCAGGGGTGATTGTGGCTGCAGCGGGGACGATGATAGTGACGGTGGTGGGGTCAGTGGGTGGGGATGATGGTGGCGGGGATGAGGGTGATGGCAGCGGGGGGTGATGGCAATGGTGGCGGGGGTGGAGCAGGCGGTAGGGTTGGGGGCATGGTCGCAGCAGCAGATGACGGCCATGGAGGTGGGCCCAGGGTGGGTTGCTGGGCCCGCTGCCGCCATTGGAGCCACTGCCGCCGCCACTGGAGAGGGCAAGTGAGTGGGTCCCCCCCTGCACAGGGGACCTGACGGGCGACCCTTGAAGGCGCCGTGGGTGACTGGTCGCCCACGGTTGACATCTTGGACAGCCCTGGTATAGTAAATAGAGTGATAGACTAAGCTTCAGAAGGCCTGAGTTTAAACCCCACACTCAGCAATGGAGACTCCCAGGAAGGTTGGGGCACTGTTAAAGCCATTGTTCACTTACCTTGCAAGCTCTATTGGGATTACTAGAAGTAGATTCTGACTTTATTGCACATAACACAGACCTACAAGACAGTTTCCTTTGCTCCTAATTTCAAGATGGATTTCAGCTAAACCCATTTGAGAAATACAATTCAAAACTGTGTGCCACCATTAGAACATGACTTTCTCTGTAACTATCCATGCACTTCAATCAAAAGAGACACCACCTGGATAAGTATTTCTGATTAGGATCCTCAGTCCTGTGTACATTCAAGTTCATGTCTCAAGACACGAAGACCTTAGTCTTAGAACAGGATGACAAAAAAATATACTCATTCATTCGCTGTGGAAAGCCTGCAAATAGATGCTAATTGTTTTCAGTCCTGAACTGAAAAGTATGTTTCACAGCTAGCAAAGGCAGCACAATTCAGCGGATGCTTTCTATGATTGAAAAGGCCTGTGCAGTGTGATTAGAAAGAGAAAAATAATCTCTAGAGCCAATTAAATAAGCAATTTGTGGAACCAACCAGTGCATTTTTCTCGTTCTAATTCTGTACCAGTGGTCCTAATGATTAAATATTAATCAAGAACTATATTTGTTGCTTGGTTGTCTTTTTAAATTTAACATCAGATAGATTAATCCTCTTGGTTTTGTATAGCTGGGAATGTGGAAAAAGAATATATATATATATATATATATATTTGCAAGCTCTGCCACTCTAAGCATGAAATATTTAATACCTCTGCTCATATTTAAAGTGTTGTTTAAATCACTTTGACTTTAATTTGCTAGATGCAACACACACACCCCTCCATACAGACACACTAAAGGAATAACCTCATGAATTCAAATTCATACAGCAGCTGCTTACCTCTGAAATATCAGCCAGGCTTCCCTGTGCTTTAGTTTGGAAAACTAGCAGGTTTGTCAAACTGTTATAAGACCCCAGTCTGCAATTGGTGGCATTTGAGTGATAAGAAGCATCCTTAGACAACATGAATGGATGGGGTGGGTTTTTTTTAGTCATGTAGCAATAGTAATTGATGGGTTATAGCAAATAAAGAGACATGGCCTTTTTAGTGGCAGTTCCTTGCCAGGAGAGGTAGGTCCCATAGAACCCAATTTTTTTAGGCAGTCATAAGAATGTAAGAACATAGGAAGAGCCATGCTGGATCAGGACAAAGGCCCATCTAGTCCAGCTTCCTGTATCTCACAGTGGCCCCACCAAATGCATCTGGGAGCAAACAAGACTAGATATCTGTCTCGTGATATCACTCCCCTGCAGCTGGCCCTTGAAGTACCCTGGTTTAAGCCTGGAGATTACACATCTCCATCATGGTTTGTAACCTGAGATGGACTTTTCCTCCAGGGAATCTGTCCAATCCCCTTTTGAAGGCATCCTGGCCAGATGTCTCCATTGAGACGTCTGCCTCCATTGACAAGCCAAATAGCCCCAACTGTGCCACCTGTAGGGTTGGCCCATAGTGTTAAGCAGAATGAAGCAGGCGTTTCAGGTGCAGGAGGGCAGGAATGGTAAATCGCAGAGGGTCCTTGCTGCTTTCACCTTGTAAGTCCCACATGCCTCACTTGGTCGCCATACCTGTCTCTCCCTGCACACTCAGGTTAGGTATTCTCCTCCTCATCTTGTTGTTGAACTGCTGTATTGTATCAGAACTATGCTCATGTTCCTGGTAGCTGCATCAATGATGAACTTTCTGTCCTTCCATGGTTGGTAAAATGAGTACCTAGCTCACTGGGGGGCGGGGATGTGTGGTCTGAATAATTAAATTGTAAACCACCCAGAGAGTGCATTAAACTCTCTGTGGCAGTATATAAGCAGCACCCTTTGCTGTAGCTTACTTTCTCAAAGCAGTGGGTGGATCTTTATATACCATAGATATGCCAGGATCAGGATTTTGGTTTTTGTTTGTTTTGTTTTGTTTTATGAGTGAGTAAGGCAAAATAGCCATTCACATACATATGTGGGGGCAGCCATTATGTTTCTCTTCCTGTCTCACGTAGTTGTGGATAATGAGAGTCTACTGGGAAACTTTAATCTCAAACATCAGTCCACCTCCACTGAGCATAAAGCTATTTATCTAATTAATACTATTTATACATACTGCTCTGTGGGCAATGTCCTTGTGGTATTTAAAAAAAAATACAAGAAGAATCAATAACTCAGTGTTATTAACTGCTATGTTAAAGAACTCACACAAATAGATCAGCTGCAATTGAATCAAGATATTCAAATAATAGAGTGTGGACCTTAAAATGTTTAGAGTCAGCAATTTAAACTTAAAACAGTAAAGTGAAAAATAAAAAATCAGCAGCTTAATGCCTGCCCCAAAAATGCAGATCTTAATCTAGTGAATGAACTTTACCAGTGATCCATCCCAATCTCTCTTGGGAAAACATTCCCCAGGTGGTAGGGCCATGGCTAACAACCCTCCCACCCACCCCCTTTGCTCCCCACCACAATTCTGGGGGGCAGGAGCACTCAGGAAAAAGCCTCCAAAGATGGCTGTGTTGCCTTTTCAGGGACAGAAGAAGGCAGGTGCTCCTTCATGTAGATTGCCTTCCACAGCACTTAACAGCTTTGAAAGGTAGCACAAACATTGGGAATTAGGGTCAAGAACTAACTGGTAACGCATACAATTGATGCAGCATGGAGGTGATGGGTTCAAAATGACCAGCATCAGTGAGCAGCCTAACTGTTTTGTTTTGCCCTATTGAGACTTCCAGACCATCTTTGCTGGGAGCCTACGTATGATTGTTGTTGCTGTTGTTGTTGTTCAGTCGTTCAGTTGTGCCCGACTCTTATGACCCTGTGGACCAGAGCTCGCCAGGCCTTCCTATCTTCTACTGCCTCCCAGAGTTTGGTCAAATCCATACTGGTTGCATCGATGACACCGTCCAACCATCTCATTCTCTGCCGTCCTCTTTTCCTTTTGCCTTCAATCTTTCCCAACATCAGGGACTTTTCCAAGGACTCCCCTCTCCTCATTAGGTGGCCAAAGTACTGGAGCTTCAGTTTCAAAATCTGTCCTTCCAGTGAACATTCGGGGTTGATTTCTTTCACGATGGATAGGTTTGATCTCCTTGTAGTCCAGGGGACTCTCAAGACTCTCCTCCAGACCACAGTTCAAAAGCATTGATTCTGCAGCTATCAGCCTTCTTTATAGTCCAGCTCTCACTTTCATACATCACTACTGGAAAAACCATAGCTTTGACTATCCTGACCTTAGTTGGCAAAGTGATGTCCCTATATATGATAATCTGGCTAAAATCATGTTACTTAGTGTAATAAGTTCCACTAGTGACTATTTTTGAGTCAAATCCTCTATAAGTTCCATTCATTCAAGTGCTCTTACCCCGCTTGTGTAATTTACTTTAGCATAGTAAGTCACAACTAAAGTAGACCCACCTTAATCAATTGAACTTACCGAGGAGATTATTCATTAAATCCCTACTAATACAGTAGGCCTACTTTAGTGAATATTGGTTTTCAAACACAGCAGTCTAGCAGTTGCCTATTAAGGGGGAAAAATCCAAGTAACCATAAGATGCCAAATTAGAAGGATGCATCCCCTGCCTCCTATTAATTTCACACATGAATATTGAGATTTAATAGTCCCATAGCATTCAATGAGCTATCTATGGCTTTTCATGTTTGAAAACTGAGTTGAATTTTGCCACACATATTTTGGAAATTATCTTCTTCCTCAGAGGAAGCTATTTGGGTGAGTAGTGATCCCACAAGAAGAGAAGTCTATTTGCCATGACTCAACTCCCAGATGACCTCATATGAATGACATTGACACATTTTGGTAATTGATTTCATATCCCCACCACAGAGAGTGCTTGGCCATATTTCCAGTGACTCTGACATCCTGCCCACCAACTTTACTGGGCACAAATCACCACTACCTACCTCTGTGGAAGCAGTCAATAGTCCACAGAGATACATGTGAAATAAAACGTATTGTCTTTCAAGTATCATGAATCTTTTGTTTTCATTTTTATGAGGTAACTTTAGAGTAATAAGTGTTGCTTTATGACAGAGCTAGTGAAAGGTTGCAAAATATCTCTTCTCTAACCTTACAATCCCTTTATGAGTCTCTTTAGTTGAAAAACATTTTGAATTGTTGACATATTTTACAGAAGACATCACTCTGAAATGCTCTTACAAACATTATTGTTGTTGATCATTTGAAGTATGAAATATAGGGAAACTGTCCTGCCACCTACTGGCCAAGGCATGCTTGTTTCTCCTTCCCATCATCAAGGATCATATCATGACAAACTTGACCATTTCTTTCATTTTTCAAGATGAACAGAGAGTCTGAAAAAACTACAAGAAATCATAATTCTGTTAATGTGTCCTCCGATGAATTGAATCATATTATAATACTTCAACAGCTTATCACGTTGGAGATCGTTGTTGTGAGTTTTTCAGGCTGTTTGGCCATGTTCTGGAAGTTTTTCTTCCTAATGTTTCACCAGATTCTGTGGCTGGCATCTTTAGAGGGCAAGGAGCTCAGGGAACTAGGAGTTCTCTCTGCTCTTTGAGCACATGATCAGATGCCACATTTGCAGCATAGCATATCCGCGAGACCAAAAATATTTTTGTTCGTTATTTAGATCTTTCGTTCAAAAGTGGCAGTTTGATTTTTAACTATTTAAGCTATTATTTCTGCTGATAAACATTTTGTTATAATGAAAATAGTTACAGTTACAGTTATAGTTATAGTTAGTTACAGTTGTAATTATATTTATAGGATTCATTTCTAGTTAACCTCAATTAGGACTGCGGGTATGACCTACCTGGACTGTTGCACTTCAAGAAACGATTGCTTTCAAGAAGAATACGAGGTACTCATTTGGTTAAATATCCTGCACTAAAATGAAGGGGCTTTAAAATGCTTAAGAGATTAATCCTGTGCATGCTTAGATGGAAGCCAGTCCAACCAAGGGATTTATCCTAGATATCAAGTCAATTCTACTGGGCTGGGGAAAGAGAATTTGTTACAGATGAACTACCAAATAATCCAGGACCCTGCTAGACTCACATCACTAGGGTGGGCAATACTTGGGGTGGTCGGTAAGTGTAAATAAATATGGCAGATCCCAAACTGGGAAGTACGTATACGTAAATGGGAGAGCACTGGATCCCCAGAATACCTACTGTTTTGTATTGCCACCAACAGAACAACTACAATGGCAGCAGTGCATAAACTTAAAAGGGGAAGTCTTTCTGCGGATCTCCTTCTTTGCTTGCAGAGAGGATGACCCTCTCTCTGGGGCAACCTTTTCAAAGACAATAGGACTGCAGCCTAATGTTCCTTCCTCTTCCATTCTCTATTCTAGAAATGCAAATAAGAAAAATACTCTATTCTAGAAATACAAATAAGAACCAAACTAATGATTTTTGACTGGTCCCAATGAGGGAAAGAACATTTCACATGTTTATTCCTGGGTTAGGTTTCTTTCTTTCTTTCTTTCTTTCTTTCTTTCTTTCTTTCTTTCTTTCTTTTCTTTTCTTTTCTTTTTTTGCCCATTAAATATTTATACAAGTTTTGAAAGCATTAAATAGCTGTTTGTAGAACATTTGTAATTCTGAATTTAAATTTAAAAAAAGAAAGAAAATGCTTTCTGTTCTGTTTTCATGAGCTGCATAAATCTATAAGAGGAACTCAGTCATTTGAATTCTGTAAGGAACATTTACTAAAAAAAGCACTTCACCATTAGTGATGCAGACATGACACCTGTTTTGAGGTGACAATAATACCAATTTATTATCTCATCCACTTGTCAGAAACTTGTTCACTTCTGACATATGAAAAAGAAAATTCTGACTAAAATGTTTGAGCCCATGAGTTTTTATTTAAGCACAGAGTTCAGTAAAAACCAGCCTGCTATAGAGCTACAAAAAATTAATTGGCATATTTACAGTACTTGTATGCTAAAGTATTTTGCTCATTGGGGCATGGAGAAATGTCTCAGACAACTCAAGATAGAAATGAGTCAACAATACACAAGTACAATTATTAAGGTTTTGAAAGCACAGCTGTGGTTGCTATTATGTACTGTCAAGTTGCCACTGACTTATGTTGAACCTAAGGATGCAAGCTCTCCAACAGGTTTTATCCTCAACAGCGTTGATTTTTCTCTATTTTCTGGTTAAAAGTGATAAAAAGTAATCAGAAAAAAATAACCAATACAACAACCAACAATATTAATTGTTTTTCCATCACTATAATGAGTCAGAACAATGGGTTACTTTTCAAATTCAGTAATCAGTAATGAGAATGAATTTGTTTCTGTTTCATATATTTAGATTTGTTTTATTTTATTTTTTTATTTTATTTTATTTGTTTAATTTATAGGCTACCAACGAGGGAACCCATATCTACAGATTGTGTTGAATATGTCTATTATTAATATTTACCATTGCATTCTTAAAACAAAAATAGGATATCAGTATCAACATCAACGACACAGTAGAAACAGTGGCCGTAGCAGTAACAGTAGGCATGGACAGCATTGTATTGTTGCCTCAAGATAAATTTATCCAAATGTGATGGTGTAAAACAGGTAGAAAAGGGTTTGTAGAAAGGTTCTCACAAATAAGGATCATGGTACTCCTTTTGATATATATTCCCCCGTGTGCACTTAATGGAAAGGATCTGTGAACAATTTTCCAATTCCAAGTAAAGACATCCAGATAGAAGGAGTAAAGGAAAAAGAAAATGCTCCTTGGTTCCATTGATTTTATATGAAACCATTAAAAGCTATCTGATAAAATGATACGAAGCTATTTTTCATTGCCAGAGTTTTAAACAGTTTGGATAGTATTGATTTTTGTCACCTTCTACCTGTTCTGATTTGTAAGGTTATCTTCAAAGCCCAGTTTGCCCCAGAAAAGGAGCTCTTTGTCTGATGTTGCATGTGTTCATCTTAAAAGTTTTTTTCTGAGGGTGCAATGCCTTCCTTCCCTTCCCTTCAGAAGTATTAGCAGAAATAGAAAACCAAGGAACTGGATGTTGAGGTGGGAGATTCAGGGAGAGGCCCCTGCTGTCACTGAGCAGCCAGGATGAGAGATAAATGTGGACAGTTTTAACTTCATCTTCCATTCCCTCCAGGAGGAAATGAAACCAGCTAAGCAGTTTCATCTCTGTTGGTGACCATAAAGAGGGAAGGGAAGGAGAGGAGGATTCTGGTGATCCTTGATTGTTCCCAACACAGAAACATGGTGGTAGAGTTTTCTAACACTTTCCGGGTCCAACCTCTACTCAGGGACATCTCTCCTCTTTTGCAGGGAGTTCTCCCACTAAGCAGTAGAGTGGATGGTTCTCCCTTGATCAGCCTCTCAGGATGCAAAGGACTGCTCTCTCAACCTACTGTTTATCCAGCTATTAAGATTAATGAATATCACATACTTGTCTACATACCCCAGAAGAGCCAAAGAACAGTCTTTAGATTTCATTTTCAGTTATTGCTGTGTCATAAAATTTGAGGACCAGTTTAATGTGAGCGATTGGATTTTCATCCTTTTTATATTTATTGCTGTTCTTATTTTAAATTTCCCTGGGCTTCTCTGGGACTCTATGAAAGGGAGAGTGCATTATTTAGTCTTGATGAGAAATAAATAAATAATGGGCTACATCAAAATAATAATAGAAGCCCAACATCACTTTCAATTTGATTGTGCATGCTTAAGCACAAAGGGTGAAAAGGTTCTGCCAGGTGATTGCAGATTTGCAAACCGGGTGCATGCAGACCACAGATGGTGATCTTGCTGATGGTGATGACCTTGCTGATGTCACAATGCACCTGGTTTTGCCTGAGTGGCCTGATACACTGGCAACTCTCAGTAGCTCAATAATGTGGTCACTGCATGGCTGATGGTGAGGAGAAATGTGAATTCTGAAGATCCAGTCATTGCAGCATGTGACAAGGTAGTAATGATAGCTCTACAGGTTTTAAATAATAATTATTTTTTTTAAAAAAGAACTTTAAACAGTTGTTGGGGAAGTGGTATCAGGCTTGAGTCTTCAATGTGTATGGGGTGGCTTTGATCTTTACCTCCCATAGGCCAGTACTGAAAAATCACTCCTTCCAAACAGTTCTTAGCCATGGGAAGGGAAGTGTCTTTGGCACTGTAAGGTTCATCGGTAGAACCCACTAGGTGTGTTGTGATGGTGACTGCTGCAAAAATAATGTAAGTAGGACATGATCCCACTGCTTTATACGTGGTCCATGTATGTTGCCTTCTAAATGAAAAGAGCCTTAGCTCCATGATAGAGGATGTATTTTGTATCCAGAGGATCCCAGGGTAAGTCCTTGGCATCCACGGGAAAAGCAAGCAAAGAGACCCCATTTGGCCCTGAGATACTTGGGGCTGACATAGTATACAACAAACAACGAACACATGGTCCCAAGTGAAAATAACATGATTTCTATCCTAAAGGATGTGTTTCTCTAACCTGCCTGATGCACAGAATATTATTTATTTATTTATTTATTTATTTATTTATTTATTTATACATACATACATACATACATACATACATACATATATAACCTGAATTTTTCCAAAAATAAATAATAAATAAAAGACCCAAAGTGCCTTTCTTCATTGAAAGCTCAGTACAGTATTAAAAACTTCACACTACATCTACTCTCCAAATCTCCCAGACAGACACCATACCCAATAATAACAGTGATATTTCCAAGCTCTGCTTAGACATATGTTCATAAGGATTTATGTTTGCTATCTCTTAAGAATCTCTCTTTTGGAAAAAACAACCATGTGTTATCATACTAATGTCTACCACATTCTAGGTTTAGATTCCATACAAGAGCTGTGGTCACACTCACAATATATATCAGTTTCTGTTCACACTTTTTCAAAATCCGTTTCAAACCGTGTGGTACTTAAACCAATGGCTGCACTCACGTGTATTGAATGGAAATCGATTTATTTCTGATGATTCAAGCACGCTTTGGCATCTACGCTGCTGGAATGGACACATTTCATTTCTGTTTTAGGAGCAAGTTATTCTTCAAGTTTTTATCCCCCTGCCCCCGAAATGCAAATCCCTGTGTGTAAATGCATTTGTTTTTCAGGAAAGCTAATATGGCTTGGCCAGTGGCACACACACACTATACCTACCACAAAGGGACTTACCTCCTCCTCCTCCTTCTATCAAACACTATCACATTATTTTTCCATATTTTCTGACATACCCCAGTGGAAAAAAACAGATCATAACTATCATGGAGCAAAGCAGAGCACACAAGGCATGATATATAATACTACATAGCACAGGTGATAACATCATCAACACTATCAGAATTAAACTTGATGTAACCCTTGTTTATAAGGACATCCTGAGACTTTAACCATGTTTAACACTTTTGCTTCCTTGAAGCAATACAGAGGATGATGTATGGATGAAGGGTCTACACTGAGCAAATGGAAGAGGGAAGCAATACTGGGAATTTAATTGAACAGTCCCTGACTATCCATAATGAACAAACAGCAACACCACAACAGCGAGAAGATGCTTCTCCTTCTGGTAGCCAAAGAATAGCTGTTGAACACCGAGCCCTGGACTCTTCTCTACTACCCCAGGTTCCCATAAGTGACAATCCTGCTGGCCAGAGAGCCCCATGTTCTGCAAGAGGAGAACCAGCGATACACATTTCTCCGCCTGTTCAAGATTCAACACTTGCAACTTGTCATCAGATTGTTGGCCTTCTTGGCCAGATCACTGATCAGCGTGCGTATTGATTTGGAGTTTTGATTAGATATAGTGGAATTTCCTCCTGCCCTCCTCCAGATGGTGTTTATCAAGTTCTACTTGCATAATAATAATAGTTGCATAATAATAGTTGCCGGCGGTGTGGTGGCTCAGCAGGCTAGAGTACTGAAACTGTCAGCTGCAAAGTCGGCAGCTCAGCGGTTCAAATCCCGGGTGCCATGCAGCGGAGCGAGCTCCCACTGTTAACCCCAGCTCCTGCCAACCTAGCAGTTTGAAAGCATGCAAATGCAAGTAGGTAAATAGGTACCACCGTAAAAAGTGGGAAGGCAAACAGTGTTCCATGCTCAGAAATGTGTTCAGCCATGCCATCCACATGGCCACGGACTTGCATAACACTGGCTTTTTGGCTTGAAAATAGAGATAAGCACTGCCCCTTGAGTTGGACACAACTAGCATACATGTGCAGGGGAAACCTTTACCTTTTACCTTTTTGGTTGCATAATAATATTACATGCCACTGGGGAAGGTCTTGAACATTCTACCTCTAATTTTTGTGTATCTATCAGTTGATCTTGCTTGATCTCATACCATGCATTGGTGGTTTATCCTCTTCCATGCAAAACATATAATATAGTTAAATTATATAGTTCTGAATGATCAGAGTACCTAGTGTATTATAATGGAGAGAATAACACACCAGTACGCTGGAGAACAGGGTTCAATTCACCAGGGGAGTGGACCTGATAAAACCACTGTCCTTAAATATCATACTAACTTTGAAAGCCCTGTTAGGATAGCTGTAAGTCAGTTTTGACTTGATTAACAACAAGTAACCATGTCACTTGTTGAACAAACTAACTGGTCCACTACATCACCAACACCAACAGTCAAGGTAGATGTTAAAGAAAATGCACACTTTCTACAATTAACCAATTTTCCTTAACAGAGTGGTACTTCTTTAGATATATGTGCTTGGCACATTATATTCAGAATTTAGTCTCTGTTTACTTTCAGTGATTGATCAGGCCACATGGCTGAAATGAAGCATACTAAATCCAGGATGCAAAGATGAAGCTAAATCATGCATAACAAACAGGCCCCTCTAACTACTTGAGGAAATGCTTCATTAAAAATATGCTTAATTTTTCACCCAGTTTAACACTTATTTGGCAGTTTATATTTGCAGACGTATAGCTGCAAATGGAATGTGGAATACAGCTTGTGGTATGGATTGCTTCTTGCTAGTCCTTTCTCCATGGACATTTGATAACATTACTGTTTTTTGGAAAGAACGCAACTTACTGTCTCCTCGTTCTTGGCAGAGGATGGCATCATGAGAGAACTACGGGCAATGCACAGAGAAATACGTCTCATGAAGGGTGAACAGCGCCGAATCAGCTCCAGGGTAGTCTCTGTTGCACATGATCTTGAAGCACTGAAGGAGCATTTTCAGTGGCATTAGAGCCTGAAGTCATCGCTTGTTCCTAGAAATGCATTTCCTGCCTGCTTTCCAATGCGTCCATTAGCTGCCCACCTTCTTTAACTGCTTTGAATTCCATAAACTCCCACTCTGACCTGTTTCTCAGCTAGATGCTCAAACATCAGGACTGCTGTGGTTTATGATTGTTCCTCTGTACACTTGTGAATGTTTACAGTATCTACTGGAGAAGGAACAGAATAAACACACATAAGACAAAGTTGTTTAGACCCAGGCTGTAAATTATCATTTCTTTTAAAGGTGTGTCAAAAGTATCATGACTTCAGGCCTCCCATGACTTATTTTCTTATATTAAAAAAAACCAGCAAAAGGAAAACCCTTCACCTGTGGGCTGCCAGTCTATTGCTTATTAAGCACTTTTCTCTGCTACCACTGATTTAGCACAAAATCATCCACTGACCTATGGGTGGATAACACAGACCACTCTGTATCTCGCTGCAAAGAATTTCCACAACACTCCTCAGACAAAATTGAACAGATCTGGACTACCTTGGATGCTGTTATTGATCCAGAGCCTGTAAATAAAATGCCACACCCTGCTTGTCCTGTATTAATGGATGACTTTCAGCTAGGAGCTGGATGATGTGGTCAGGACCCTTGGGGAGGTGAGGGCCACCACATGTGTGCTAGATCCTTGTCTCTCATGGATCATAAAAGCTGCCAGAGAAGACTGGTTAGGAAGAGCAGTGAATGCCTCCTTACAACAGGGCAGGATTCCAGCAGGCTTAAAGAGGCAATAGTAAAATCACTTTTAAAAAAGCTCTCCTTAGATCCAACAGTACTGAACAATTACTGACCACTATTGAATATCCCATTATTTGGGAAAGTCCTGGAATGGGTTGTGGCTTTGCAACTCCAGAGGTTCCTGGATGACATAAACTACCTGGATCCATTTCTATCTGGCTTCAGGCCTGGCTATGGGACAGAGAGGGCACTGGTTGCTTTGGTAGATGAGTTGTGCAGGGGAATGGATAGGGGATACGAGTCTGTTTTGGTTTTACTAGACCTCTCAGCTGCTTTTAGCACTGTAGACAATGCCATCCTCCTGACTCAAATCTCTGAGACAGAGGTGTTTCTGTTCAGTCATACGGGAGAACAAGGGATAGGGATGCAACCTGTTCTGGATGGGGTCTCCCTCTAATTAAAAAAAGAGTTGTGTAGCTTGGGGGTGCTCTTGGACTCACCCTTGAGACTGGATGCCTAGTCACAGCTGTGGCCAGGAGTACATTTGCAAAACTAAAACTAGTATGCCAGTTACGCCCATTTCTTGAGAAACCTGCTCTGGCCATGGTGACACATGCCCTAGTGACATCTCGCCTAGACTACTGTAATGCGCTCTATGTGGGACTACCAATGAAAAGTCTCAGGAAACTTCAACAGGTCCAAAATGCAGCAACCTGCATTGGCTGCAGATTATGGTGTATTAATATTGGTGGATGATTCATAGCACTTGGTTTTCAGCATTACCATTGTGCTAAGGCAATCATCCTAAAGCTATTTGGATCAAAATATAAGCTTTCCCCCCCTCTTTTCCCACATCTGTGGAAATAATTCAGCATAATGTGAGGAGACCCCTGTTCCTGCAGTAATATTTTCCTTCTTTCTCTGTCCCTTGCAGTGCCTCCAATCTCTACAGATCTGCTCCAGATGCCCCCTCCCCATCACACTTGGGAACTCCAGGGGGAAAGGCACTAATTTCTCGAAGGGCTTCCAGCTCATAGAAGAGTTGTAATAGGCCCAACCAAGTTTTTGGTGTATTCTAAAAGTTGTCTAGGGGCTTGGTCCCACGTCCCTTTAAAAGCAGTTTAAATTATTAGATAATCCATGTCTAAAAATGCAGTCCCCACAGCCACAGGGCTTTTTGAAAAAAAAAAGAAAAAAGAAAACCCGGCCGGTAATGCTCCCTTAAGCGACGTTTCTGTGACTCACCGACGAGGTAGGGAAATTTTTGCCTCGCTTTGAAAATCCAATGCTGATGATCCGGGTTTCTTTTTCTTTCTTTTTTTGGCTGTTCCTAGGGCTGATGGGCTGTGGTTTTTTTTTATATTTTTTATTTAATACTACATACAAACAAAATAACAAATAACAACTAACAATACAAGTGTACCCCCACCCCCCGGGACCATCCATAAGTTCTTCTTTGTTACTCCGTCTTCTATTGTTCTAGTATTCTTCTTAAAGTCCTCTTCTCCAGAACTGTCTTGAAGTATTCGTTGGGTCTTTCCCTTCCCTTCAACTAATAAATAGTCTATAAATTTTCCCCAAATGTCGTAAAAAACATCTTTTTTCATTTCTCCTCGTTTAACTTTTAGGCTACAAGACAATTTATCATTTATGGCTATATCCCAAAGTTCATTATACCAATCTTCCATCTTGAGATCTAGTTTAGATTTCCAGTTTCTTGCTATAATTAATCTGGCAGCTGTCGTGAGATTTGCTATTAGTTCCTTTGTTGTAGCATCATAATCTTTACTAGTTGACAATGATAATAGTGCTGTTTCTGGATTGCAATCAATATCTAGCTTAATCATGTCACTTAGCTCTAAAAACACCCTTTTCCAGAACTTTTGAACTATTTCACATTCCCACCAGAGATGCATATATGTACCTATCTTTTTCCCCCCACATTTCTAGCACATCTTAGAGTATTCAGAATTCATTCTATTCAGCTTAATTGGTGTTAAGTACCATCTAGAAACCAGTTTAAAATAATTCTCTTTTATCCTAACTGATAATGATCTCAAGATTCTCATATTCCAAATTCTCACCCAGTCTTCTTTCTTTATCTCTACATTAAGATCTTGATTCCAAAGCTCTCTCAGAGAATCTAACTCCTTCACTTCCAATGAATCCCCTAATATTTTATATATTTTGTGTACTATTCCTTTCTCTGTATTATCCTGGTCAGATTCCAACGAAAGTAAAAACTGTTCAAACTTTGTACATTCTCTAATTTGACTGTTTCTTCTAACCCAGTCGTTTGTCCGTTTTCCTAACTGGATGTAGTTTATCCATATTAGATCACTAGATTGCAGGATATTTTTTATATTGTGAGTTGATCTAATTTTAGCCATCCAGTCTTTTAGTCTAGCTATTTTCTTAACTTTAAATAACTCTGAGTAGTGCTTCAAATTTGTAGGAAAATTTTCCAAGTCTGTTACTAGACATAGTGGGGAGCCCTTCGGTGACAAAATTTTTCTATATGTTCTCCATGTGGTTATTAAACCATTCAAAAGGGGATTCTCAATCTTTACTTTATTTTTAAAATCAGTAAACAAAAATTTGTTTATTTCTCCCTTTATATCCGATGACTCTTGCTCCCACCATATTAACTTCTCGGGTTTAAATAAAATTTCCCCCAAACAACTGATCTGATTAGCTATATAGTAATTTCTTAAATTGGGTATACCCAATCCTTCTTCTTTTTGAGATCTATACCACAAACTTTTATTTATTCTTGATTTTTCCC
>JAHTLZ010000016.1:20922390-20945176 GCA_023846285.1 Phrynocephalus versicolor | reverse complement strand
CAGTCAGTTCTTGACCAGTCCCTATCTTTGACAAACACGTTGCCCTGATGCCAACGACTCTCTGCTCTAGGGATATTCCTTGCTCTCCTGCTTGCTCTCTCACTCTCTCTCTCTCTCTCTCTCTCTCTCTCTGTCTCCCCAGTTTAACTGTCACTGTTTTTATAGGGCTCAACCTCGTCTACATTCTGGGATTGGCTGTCTATTAGCATATTCATGTATTTCACTGTAGGGGTTCCTTCACAGGAGACATGGTCATTTTATTATTTACATTACTGCTTGCTTTATCCTCACAGTATTCCTTGAAGATGCTGGTTGTAAGTGAAACTTAACTGATATATGCAATCCTCTGAAAAGCAGCAGCAAAATGGAAGTATTTTCCTTTAACCTCAGCAGGAACGGGATGTAAATACTGTGATGGGCATTTTAGATTGTCAGGAGTGTCTAACGATCTGTGACAAGGAAGATTTCATTAGTATTTCATTTTCGAATGAGCACAGCAGGAAGAAGATGCAGAAAATCTTTAAGATTGCAAAGTTGACATATTTAACATAGAATGATGTATGATAATGAGAACTGGAGTCCTTAGAGTTTCATTCTTATTAATTCTCATGTAGCACTAAACTTTCAAGTTCTGATCTGAAGCAATAAACAAAAATTAGCAAAACAATAGAAACACAATTTTATAACACTTTTTGGGCAAATGAAGTGTTTGTTCTTGAATATTGTTTTACCTAAGGTTGGAAAAATTGGCTTCGGCTAACAACAACAGCAACAATCCTACAGTTTCACATAGTTTAACCAGTTAGCCAGTAGCTAGCCTGTGATTTTTTGGTGAGAGTCGATTTTAAATAGCACAGTATTAAATTAGTAAATAATTCTTGGCCAGAATCCTGTTTGATATTCACAATTGAGATTCAGAATTGTTGCTGTCTGCCTGATGAACACAATACTGGCTAGGGCTGATAGAATATGAAGTCCATAGCATTTACAAGGCAATAATCTGCCGATTCCTTCTTCTAGGAATGTTGAAGTCAGAATAAGGCCTGCATTATAGTCATAGATTCATGACCACAATGTAAAAAATAGGTGAAGAATGTTGAATCATTCTCTTTTGCCACTTGGTATAAGCTCTAAATTTCTTTCTGCCAGTTCTGGCAGCATGTTTAGTTCATAATTTAATTCAAGCAATTGCATGCTTAGTGTCACAAGCTTGCATAATTCTATCTTTCATGCATATCTATGTATTTGTCTCCTTAAAAGTTACAGATATAACAGTGTTATCATTTAGGCATGCCACTGTTCTCTCTCATTTCCAAAATGCAGCAATTCCACAATACCATCAAGAATCCATATACAGTAGCTGTTTGATTATCTTACAGATAATCTAGTTAATCTCAAGTAGAAACTCTGAGTCCATGTGGGTATTGGATATAAAAGTCTGAAATTTATCGATATAAACTCTCTGGCAGTTAAGCTTTTAATAGATGCGGAAGAAAGACAAGCAGTATAAAATGTGGGAGGTGAGTGGTGGCAGAAATGTAAAAAAAGAGTAACATTAAGGGTGATGCATAAATGATAGCAGAAAGGAGAGAAATACCAGTCTATCTGCCTTCCTTCCAAGTATTCATAACTTGCTCTATTTATTTGATAATTGTAGTTGTTCCTTGATAACCTAAATGTGTCAAGCTATTACTGTCAGTGACACCACAATCTCTTAGCATTGTTTTTTAAGGTCAAGTTAGATGAGGCATTGGCTTCACAATTAAAAGCTGACAGCTTGGTTTCCCTCTGGGTGAGGAAAAAAACAGGTGAACCTGGTTCACAGCCTGAGGAACATGAATTATCACTAGAGATGGGCACGACTCAGCGAAATTTTCGTTTTCGTTTTCGTTTTTTCATTTCATTTCGCAACGAAAACGAAAATGAAATTATTTCAAAATCAAAACGACAACGGAAACGAAACGAAAAATTTTGCCGTGTTTTTCGTTTTCGTTACGGCGGACACATTGCATTGAAAAGAATGCTAATGAAACGAAATTTTTTTGTTTTTGTTTTGTTTTTTTATTTCATTTTGCAACGAAAACAAAACAAAAAATGTTCAAAAAATTCACCGAAAAATGAAAACGAACCGAAACGGACCCCCTAAACGAAAAATGAAAAACGAAAAATAATTTTTTTGAGTCGTGCCCATCTCTAATTATCACTGAAAGCTCACTTTAGTTTTTGTTTTATTTTCTTAATGGTCCGATATCATTTGGTATCATTTGGTATCATTTGTTCCAGCATTTGCATTTCTCTGGGTTAGGAATCCTTAAAAAGACCATGACTATCCAATGATAATTAAAAATAACTCATGTGTTTACCTCCGAATGACCAATCAAAAAACAAAAGCAATCTAATATGCAATACTGAGAGATAAGGTAAGCTTGTTATAGGATAAATTCACACCTTTTAAATTTTAAGGGAGCCTTGCTAGTAATGACAAAAGTCATTGTGTGTGTGTGTGTGTGTGTGTGAAGGGGAGGGTAACCTGTGCTATAACTTGCTAAAGTTCTCTACACTATGGCTCTACTTTTTGACTAATGTTACCCATGTCCCTAAGGTGGTGCTGTTGAATAAGGGTGTATACATGGACCACAGTTAACCACATCACCACTGGTTGAATAAGACCACTTGAAGTGGTTGTGACAACTGGGTGACACAAAGAGAGACAGTTGTCTTAAATATCAATGCTGATGCCAGGCCTACCCAGCCCATCAGTGATCACTAACAAGCTAAATAAATGTCTTCAGGTACAAAATTAACATGGTAAAAATACTGTGCCAGATCATAGAATATTAAAGTTGGAAGGGGGCTATAAGACTATCAAGCACAACCTCCTACTCCATACAGGAATAGAAATCAAAGGATATCTGCCAGATAGTTGTCCAAATTTCTCTCGGATGCCTCCAGTGTTGGAGCACTCACCATCTCTTGAGATAATTGGTTTCATTGATAATCACATGATCCAAATACAGTAATAAGAGCATAATTTGTTCTGAAAACATGTTTGTAAACCAAAACACTCTTATATCAAAGCAACTTATCAATAAGAAACAAGGGAAACTCAGATGATTCATTCTGGAGTCCTATAGACCACATACTATACACACAAAATGCCAAAACTCAGAAAAGAAGTTGGCTAGAAGGCCATGTCCACACCATGTTTTATGTACCTGGCTGCAGAATCTGCTCTGTTTGGGACTAACAATTGGATTTTACTCTTTTTTAATGAGACAATAATAAAATGCAATTTGTAACAATGTACACACTTGACTAGCTGCCCTATGACTAGAAATGTTTTGAAAAATAAGGATATTGAAAACAAATTAAAGAATATTATAAAGAAAAAACAACCCCCTAACCTGCACTCCCCTTTGAAAACATTCCTGGCTGGTTCAAGGGAGACCTCCATTCTGCTCTGCTCCCTCTGCTTTGGAGGCTCCCTGAGATGCAATGTTCCAAGCAATCGCCCACAATCCAGCAGGGGCAGAGAGAGCCACCAGTGGCTCACTTATGATCATGTGACCTGTTCCCGTTACTTGTATTGCAAGACACTGCTTGTTGATCAAGGCAAAATTTAGAATAAATCTTTGCTTGTCTTGCAAAATGTTCTTAAACCAAGTTACTCTTAAACCGAGGTATTACTGTAGATAGCTTGCAGCATCCATATTTTTTTAAAAAAATAGCCAGACATATAGTAACTAATTTAGTTACTTTTAAAAAGCAAGAAAAATATACTTTTGGAATGATAGCTGTACAGATTAAATGATTTCAACTGCTTGATAAAAGATTTAGATTCCCTAGGGCTACTGCCCAGTTTGTCATATCCACACAGCAACATTTGCCAATGTTTACACAATAGTTAATGGGACAGCATCGCTGCTAGAATTTCTTCAGTGTTCACATCTTTGAACTCATCCCAAATCTTGTAAATAGATCATTTGGGGAAACAGTGTAAAGAGGTGCTAAAACATACATAATTCATTGGGAAGTTCAGTAGTTAATTATGTAATTTGTTCCAGTCAAGTTCAGTAATACTAATGTATACTGTACAGTCTGCATCTAATCTTGTCCCAGTCTGCATTTTAATTCCATGTCCTTCTTTACATTATTAACTTTTCAGTAAAAAGATATCTCTGAATCATCAAGATTGTCTGATTGGCTCTTTCCAAAGATGGTCAAACTTCTGTGACCCTTTTTTTTGCATGCCGACTAATGTGTTAGTCAGTCTGTTATCTTAGATATTCTCCCATTCTCCATACTTGACATAAGGGGGATGATAACAATATCCTCCTTCTCCAATTTTTAGCATATCCATCTTTGTTTGGTAGTCTTTATAGATATAATGTATCTCTTCAAAGTTGAATTATTTAGATTGTTCATATCAAATCAAGTAAGCCAGTGTTTCCATCAGCTGTTCTGAGAGCATTGTTTTGGATCTTGGAATGAGAACTATAACTAAAGACTTGGTTTTAAAGAACATCTCAGATGTTTGAATTACATCAACCCCATACATGGGATGCATGACATTGTCCTCTGGAATTTCTGTTGTGTAGCTGAGTTAGGATGTGACTACATAGTGGAGAAATGTGAATGAGTCTGCTGTGAAGTCACACTCAGGAAACTGGGTTTCCCTGCATGAATTTGCTTTAGCTGACCACACAGGAAGTGGGGATGGGATGGGGTAGGGTGGGCAGGCAAACAGCATTGATTGCACTTTGTTAAGGTAGCTTTGCTGTGGCAATCCAGATTTTCAGGAGGCATGGCTACAGCAGAGCTACCTTAACAAGCTGCTAGCAGACTGATTGATAATTTCCTCCTCTGTCTCTCTTGACAATTCGACAACTCATTCTTCTTCCTAACCATTTGGTTTTCCCCATGCACTAGGTAGCAATGTTTTAAAACAAAGAAAGAACTGGCACATGAGAGAGGGAAGAAGAAAACAAGGTGACCTAGGCAACAGGTTTGAGGAGTCAAAAATTCAAATAGCAGCCACTTTTGTTGCTGCCCTGGCTCCTTTACCACTTCTGGAGCTGGATGGAATGGCTTCAATTAGAACTACTACAAACTTCTTCACATCAGTTCAAGTGAGGAGCTTGATGAAC
This sequence comes from Phrynocephalus versicolor, assembly GCA_023846285.1. Lineage (NCBI taxonomy): Eukaryota > Metazoa > Chordata > Lepidosauria > Squamata > Agamidae > Phrynocephalus > Phrynocephalus versicolor. The sequence goes on along the minus strand of JAHTLZ010000016.1, from coordinate 20,940,029 downwards.
TGCTATGTATGTGCTCATGACCTGGGGTTCAATACTTGGTAGCTGGCTCATGGTTGACTCAGCCTTCTTCCGAGGTTGGTAAAATGAGTACCCAGCTCATGGGGGCGGGCAATGTGTAGCCTGCATAAATAAATTGTTAACCACCCAGAGACTGCATTACACACTATGCAGTAGAGATGAGCACGAATCAAAAAAATGGTGTTTTGGTTTTTCGTTTGTCATTGTGAGGTCCGTTTAATTTCGTTTCTGTTTTTCACGAATTTTTGGAAAATTTTCATTTTTGTTTTTTGTTTTTTCGTTTTTCATTTCTCCCCGCTTTTTGTGCGATTTTTAAAGCATTTCTGTGCGGTGGCGTCCCCCAACGCCCCAGACCAGAGGGAAAACGCTAAAAAAATGGATGCTGGCAGAGACATAGTATAGACTAGGTACATAGGGAGGCTGCAAAGGCAACGGCGGGCATTGCCCAGAGTGCAAGGCAGCTGCAGAGTGACTGCACTGCAGGGCAGGGGAGGGTACTCACCGAGAGGTAGGCACACACGCACACAGGGAGGCTGCAGGACTGAAGCTAGAGTCGCAGAGACAGCAATCCCACCCTAACTCCCACTGGGGACTGCAAGGAGGACGGGGGCTGCCAGAGTTTTTATGCCCTCTGTGGCTGCCAGACCTGCCCAGTCTGCAACCTGGGCATGCTGTTGGTTGAAGTTGTCCAAGAATTTACATGATCCCATCACATGGCTTGTCTCCATGTTGTGGCTGGAGTGGCGACATCCATTTTTGTCATCCTTAAAGTGGAAAGAAAAATACATCGCGATGGGAGAAGACAAAAACCAATGTTTTAAGAACCCCAACCCCCTGGTAGGTAATAATTGCAAATAATTATCGCATTATCACTGCATTTTTATGGATGTCCAGGGCGTTTTAATACCCAAGAAATCAATATTAGGCATCTGGGAACCATTTTGGGTCGATGTCCTCTAACTCCCCTTAAAGGAAAAAAATACAGCGATCTGAGAAAAGACATAAATGCATGTTTTAAGGACCTCCCCCCCTCTGGTAGGTATTATCAGACAGTATAAATAATTATCGCTGTGTTTTTATGGATGTCCAGGGCGTTTTTTAACATTTAAAACAGCTCGTTTCATTGTGCGTCGCCATTAACGAAAACGAAACGTAACAAACACAATTTCATCACAATTTTCGTTTGTCGTTTCATTACGTAACGAACCGAATAATGAATAACAAAATGAAAAAATGTTCTTTCTGTGCCCATTTCTACTATGCAGCAATATATAAGCAGAGCACTTTGCTTTTGCTTTTAAAAAGTTGAAGCTCCAGCAGCAAAGTTAAAAAATAGATGGTGGGGGAGAGAGGGAGGAACTTCAGGCTGATTTGTATTGACTTGTACATCATGTGGTCAATAGAAAATGTGTATCTGGCCACTTGAGTTGTGGAGCATTTCCTGCATTATTTGTCAATGTAGTAACACATTTACTGTATTTTGTTGCTACAAAAACAGTAGTCTTGTGGAACTTTAAAGACAGGAGGTTTCATTGGTATACATTTCATGGGTTATAGTCTGGTTTTCAGATATAAGAGGCTTCTGCAAAACAAAAGCATATAGCAATGAAACTGGTAAGTCAGTGTAGGAGTCATAGATTCTCTGAACTGTTTATGGAAAAAAATGGCTGGATCCATTAAGTTCCCCTTTGTATCCTTCCCCACTGGTGAACTCAGCACTACTTTGGCAGTTTTAAAAGACCATAACAATTTCATTCTTACAATACATTTCTAAGTCATTGCGTTGCCAAATAATATATCTGGGTGTCCAGAAGGTTGCCCTCTAAATTATGGTCACTTTCTTTAACAACAACAAAAAAAAACCCAAAAACAAAAAAAACCACCCACCCACCCACCCACACACCACCACCACCACCACCAACAACAACAACAACAACAACAACAACCAGGTTTGAATTCAATTGAGAATTTTTCCCCTCACTTACAGAAGATACAATTTAAAATTTATTTGAATCATTAAGAAAAGGACCCTATTACCAGCACTATTACTAGCTAAAATATGTGTCTGGAGAATAGTTTCTGCTTTATAGTTCACATAAAACAACAGGACCCAATGTAACCTGCATACCAGTGTAGGATTTTGAGAAAAGTAAGTAATTAGCTATTCCTAGAATCCTAGAATCCTAAAAGAGACGTCAAGGGCCATCCAGTCCAACCCCTTGCCATGCAGGAACCCCCATCACAGGGCTCCCAACAGATGGCCATCCAGCCTTTGCTTAAAAACCTACAAAGAAGGAGACTCCACCACCCTCTGTGGCAGCATATTCCACTGCTGAACAGCTCTGACTGTCATGAAGTTCTTCCTAATTGAATCTCATTTTCTGTTATTTGAAACCATTGCCCCACAAACTAGTCCCCTCTTCAATATGACATCCTTTCAAATATTTAAACATAGCTATCATATCCCCTCTCAGTCTTCTGTTTGTAAGGCTAAACATTCCCAGCTCCCTAAGCTGCTCCTTGTAAGACATTTCTTCCAGACCTTCAACCATCCTGGTTGCCCTCCTCCATTCAAGGTTGTCTTTTTTTAAATAGAGCTGCGCAGAACTGAACACATTCTTGTTCATTTTTAGACTTTTAAACCAAAGCCCTTCGCTGGTGAGCACATCAAATTAATTATATAAGCCCCAACATCCCACTCACTATGCCAAGTTGCTAGGGCATTGCTGAAAATAACTTTTATTTTCATTTAACAGATTTGAAAGCAGTTTTCACATACTTCTGTCCCACCTCAGTTGCAAGACTGCCACAGCCCTATCTCCAAATTTCACTGTTCTGAACACACTGTAGAACCAGAACAAAAGTCCAGGTGGTCTTTATTGACAGGATTGATATTCTCAATATTACCTTTAACTATGCTCTCTTCCATATAATTCATCTTCTTTTCTTTTTCGGCAACTTTTTATTAAATTTTATAAAATAATACAAAATACAAAATACAAAACATATATTTAAAAAATTAAAATAAATCTAAACAACAGTGCTCCTTTCCATCAACAGGGCCTCTTAAACAACATTGTCCCATGTCCCTTATTATCTCTTATTATCCTCTCTTCCAGAATTGAATTTATTGTTGCACTGGAACTTTACCCTTATTTCAATAAATCTACCCCATATATCAGAAAAATATCTCTTTTTAACTCTCCTTTCCTAATTTTTAAATTACATGTCAATTTGTCATTTAAGGCAGTGTTCCAAACTTCATTATACCACACATAGTTCATAATTCCCCTTCCAATTCTTAGCTACGATTAATCTAGCAGTTTTCAAGAGATTCGTGATCAACTTTCTAGTTTTAAAGTCATAATCCATTTTAACAAATATTGACAATAAAGCAATTTCTGAATTGGGCTCTATATACCTTTCAAATATACCACTTAATTCTTTTAAAAACAGATCTCCAATTTTTGTACCTTTTCACATTCCCACCACATATGAAAATATGTACCAACATTCTTACCACATTTCCAACAAATCTTAGAACAATTACCATTTATTTTATTCAATTTCATTGGTGTCAAATACCATCTTAAAAAGCTGCCTAGAAGTCCTAAGCACATCTGATCTTGCCTGATTTTGGAAGCTAACCGGGGTTGGCCCTGGTTAGTACTTGGATGGGAGACCACCAGGGAATGCCAGGTGCTGTAATGCCAGGTTCTTTTTTAAAAATCTTGCTCCCAGTGGAGAAAAGAAAGTGTTGGACCAGGTGCCCCAAAGCCGAACCTAGCAGTGTAGAGAGGCTTTGAGGTGCCTGATCCCAATGCGGGGAGCAAAGTTGAGTGGTGAAGGAGCTAGCTGTTCCTACTGGCTAGTTTCACTTCAGACAGCTAGCTCCTTCACTACCACCACCTGGCTTTGCTCCCCATGGTGGTAGTGAGGGGCAGCACGTGGGTCCTTACCCACTCCCTTCTTTTGGGAATGGGTAAGAACCCATCTACTGCCCCTCACTACAAGCCTGGGAGGGGGGATGAAAGCTGCACTTCTCAGTCCTCCGCCCGGGGTGTTCAAACGGCTGGTTCCACTGCCTGGGAAGTTCAAACGGCTGGATACAGGTGTTTCAACTTCCTGGGTGGCAGACCAAGCAGTACAGCACCTGATCCACCACTCTGCCCAACAACCACCCCCTGTGGCTGGGAAGAGCGGCAGATTGGATCCGCTGCTTGGGAAGGTTTGAACTTCCCAGGTGGCAGACAGAGCAGGAAGTTCAAACATTCCCAGGTGGCAGGCCAAGCAGTATAGCACCTGATCCGCTGTTCTGCTCATTGGGAATGAAGCCACTTGCTCGCTGACCAGTGGCCTTATTCCCGCCAGCCAGTTTCCAATGGGATACACCCGAAAGCCATAAACCAGGGTACCCCATTGGAATTTTTTTTCCACCAAAACATTCCTATTTATGGAAATTTCATTTCACTGTCCAATTTTTCAGCTAACCGAGGCTTTCACTAATTGAGGTATTGCTGTACTAAGAATTGATATACAGTGGTACTCCAACTTAAGAGCAGCTCAACTTAAGAGCAATTTGACTTAAGAGTGGGAAACTGTTGGCATTTTAACTGCCGCCTTACAAATTTTAGATATGGTCTGCTTGACTTACAAATATTTTTTTCATTTTTTTTTACCTTTTTTAATTTTTTTAGATAGGTACCCCAACTTAAGAGTAGTTTGACTTAAGAGCATTCATTTGGAATGGATTAAATTCGTAAGTCAAGGTACCACTGTGTCAGGCTCTTCTTCTGGTGGTGCTCAGGGATGGTGCAGCCTGTCCTAAGCTGCTCAGTTGACAGTGTATGTAACCCAACCAGTCAAGCATACACCAGCTGATGTAAAAGTGGCCAAAAATCAAGGTTATGCACAGAAAACAATTTGTTCACCTCAGGACTCACTTTGTCCCCATGTGCAGATAAGGCATCAGCTCAACCTAGTACCTTAGATAGATACTTTGATCTTGGATCCAAAACTGGGCCTCAATTTAGTTTCTAAGTTCTTGAAAAGACTGGTGTAACATGATTAATATTAATAACATGGACAACCTGTGTTGTAACATTAAGAAGAATTACAGTAATGTGATATTTTTAAAAAAAACAAAAATGCTAAAAAGCCCATTTTGTTTCCTGAGAATGAAATAAACTGCCATTATATGCTTCAAACAGCATTTACCACTAATATGTCTTTCTGTTTCATGCTAAATTAAGAAAGAACAGAGAATGGCCACAAGTATGGCTGGGGCTATTTTTAGAACTGGTGTCGGGCTCATTTTAAGTGTTAATACACTAAAGCACCACCAACTGTCACATACTGGAGAATAATTACAGTCAACCTCATGAAACTTTAACACAGAAATTGCTGAATTATTTAGAACATTAATGTGGTTTCAGGAAAAGTAATTACTGGTTATCTATTGCTAAAGACTCATCGTTTTCTGTCTTAACTCCAGAGGTAGAGTCTGAACAGGGATCACACCGAATCTCACTAGGAGAGCTCCCCTCAAAGCCCTTCTGTGGCCATTTCTTTCTGTTGTATGAGCACAATCTGTTCTTTAAAAGAAAAGGAGATTGAAACCACAAAAATGGTTGTTCACATAGTTGTTCTGCTTGGAAGAAAAGAATCCCCAGAAAACAGGTGCCGATGGCATTGTCATATGGGGTGGGGGTGGGGTGGGTAGGAAGCACATCAGTGTTACAGTAACTCCCTGCCCTTTCCCAGTTCATATACTGTGGTCCTGCAGTATATCACAGGACTGTAGCATATGAAAAAAATAACTTAAACGCCAACAGTTTTCCGCTTTTAAGACAAATTGCTCTTAAGTCGAGCTGCTCTTAAATCAGGGTACCGCTGTAATGGGTTTGGGGGGTGGGGTGGGGGCTCTGAAGGTGCTAACCATACTCCAGGAAATTTAATCTGAGGAAATTTAGATCATTCTTAGGCAATCTCATAGTATTTTTAATATAGAAGGGAAAGTTACTTATTCAACTACATTTTCAGAATCTCCAGCCAACACGAGAATCCTGCTGGCTAGGTTATGCTGCCAACTGTAGTCTAATTAAGCAACTTTCCTCATCATTGATATTTAATGCTGATCTCCATGTATGCTAAATTGCTAAATTTGTAAAGGGACAAACATGTTGTAGTAATCTGCCAGCAATCTCACTTCAAAGGACACAACAAAAAGAGGAATCACTATACTCATTACAAAGCTTAATATTTGTATGCATTGAAATGTTCAGTGCATTCTGTAGCTCCACCTTGTACAAAAATCTCTGGGTTATTGTGACTGATATTAGCAATGATTCCCTTTTGTAAAGTAATAACAGGTTGGTTTCACGTGTTAATTTATATTCTGGGGGCCTCTAAATTGCTGATATTCTGTTTCCTGCTGTCAGCTTCCCATTTATAGTGGTGTTATGTAGCTTCATTGTGATGTATCTGGCAGGATAATTCCTCATTTAACAGGAAACCTTGTTGAACAAATGAGCTCTAAGCTTTTGTTTAGGAAAGTAATAAATCAATTCTTGTGGGCGAAAATAAAATTCAATGTGTGAACCAGATATAATTAAAGATATATTGTCTTGTCTGGATCTGCTGGTGAGCAGCAATGCTGCAAAACCTGTTAACTAATTGCTGTGAAAAATAAATGGTCCATTTTACTGTTTATCAGTTGAGCAGGAAGTTCTCACTGTAACACAGGTTGCTTCTGGGTTCTGTACAGAGATCTTAAGAAACTTAATTCTTAAAGTCATATTATTCCCTGGGTTTACAGAAGGAAAGCAAGTTTGATTCCCCTGGTTGCAATGATTAGTTCAGATCGAGGAGACTCGGGAATGAATTCCAGTCCTTATTTCCATTTTTTTAAAAAACTTAGCCAGCAGACCTACAGACATTTGGCAAGGAAGATCTATTGAGCCCAGTAGGGATCAATTCTGAATAGACATGTCTGGGATTGCCTTGTTATTAACTTCCAGCTGAGTTGGAAAGTTACTTTTATGACAGATGATTACAATTAAGTCCAAAAAGTCATCCATAACTGAATAGGATGATGCTGTGAACTTTTCTAACTTACCTCAATTACAACTTCCCAAGCTCTGGGAAAGATTGAAGGCAAAAGGAAAAGAGGACGGCAGAGAATGAGATGGTTGGACGGTGTCATCGATGCAGCCAATATGGATTTGACACTCTGCAGTCAGATACCTATGGGACAGAAACTAGGATCCAAAAATATTTTTTTTCAAAATGCAAATAGAAATTTAGGCATAAGATACTGCACCTTCCATATAACATTTCAGACACTCTACATCAGGGCTGTTCAACTTTGAACAGGCTGAGGTCTATTTTTTCTGGCCCAAAGTGCCTGAGGGCTACTACACTAAAACCTCTACTTACGAATTTTATCCATTCTGAGCACATGCTCATAAGTAAAAACTTTTGTAAGTACAGCAGCAGTTTCCCATAGGAATGCATTGAAAACCAATTAATCAGTTCTGGAGGGAACAGATTTCAATGTGCCATGTCCCTTGAACTGTCCCGCTCAGCTGAGACAGTGGGCTGGCAGACCCAGAACTTTGCTGGGGCAGTGGTGGTCCTTGGGATGGGAAAGGGAGGGGTAGATAACTTATCCCCTCACTTTTTTAATTGATGGCTAGTGGGCTACTTTTGAACCCTTCACAGGCTACCAGTAGCCCGCAGTCTACCTGTTGTGCAGGCCTGCTCTACATGCACATGCAGAGAGATTCCCAGTCATCTTACTGACAAAGTTTTTTTTTAAAGGGGGTGTCAATATAGAATGCAAGTCATGGGCTCTTTATCCCATTTCTTAGGTTCTGCTCCCTCAGAAATGCACAAATAGCCCCGATTCAGTCGACATTTACATGTATCTCCCAAGATCATGTGCATACATTCAAGCTGTGTAGCCTTGAGCAAACTGCATACTTAGAGTGCCTCCAGAAGAAGGCAATCGACTTCTGAGTCCTCTCTCCCTAGAATACCTGAGAAGGAATTGGAACTGCCTTGGGAGCTCATAATCATTAATTATATAATCATATGTCAGCTTATATAAACATAAGTCCTTGATGTAGTATTCACCAGTTGCAGTATATCGAATATAGAAGTATAATTAAGTTCCATGATGAAACTGTCATGTTCCAATTTACAAATATTTGTAATTGTATTCTTTGATATTTTTAAAACTGCTTCTGAAACCAAAACTGATAAATGATTTGTTTATGCCCTCTAACCACTTGCCAGAAGGGAATTGTGAAAGTAATTTTTGTCAGCAGTTGAATAGCTATTTTTGCAATATCACACTCAGGTCTCTTGTGTTCCCTGAAGAAGAAACACTTCCTTCATCATTTTATGAAGCTGTAGAAAATGTGGCATCTTATGACCTTGATGGACCACAATATTTTATTTCCTGTGCACTTGAAGAGCAAGTTCATAACCACTGAAAGCCTGAAAGTCTCTGAAGAAGGATTTTTTCTGCTGTTACCCTGAAATGTATTTTATTCAAGATGTTAGATGTTAGACACAAATCCCTATGTCATATGTTTTTCTATTGAAGGCTATCTCCAAATCTGCATGGATGTAGCCACTGATACTTCCTACTTACCTTTAGTCTATTAATACAGATTAAATTGCAGTCAGATTGTAGACTTGGTTAAGCATTCTGTTCAGAGATGTACCCTTGCAATAGCAGCATATTTAGTAGTTAGGTATGTCTGGTATTTCCAAGCATATCAGAGCAAAATCCTACCAAACTGAAGCTTTGTGAAGCCCTATTGTGTTCATGAGGAAAGTTACCCATGTGTATAACTGTCTGTCTCCAATCTCTGGCATTGTGACCTGCTATTGCAATGTTTGCTGCTATAGTCAGATACTGGCCAGATAATGATCGGAAAATACCTTGGAAACTCCCAGCATCTTCCAGCCAGCAGTGTCTATCGCAGGAAGCTAAGAGCTGCAAGCCAGATTCCCACTGTGCATCCTGTGAGTAAAGCCATCCTGTTTGAATTTGAGCAAGCTGCACAGTCCAACGGCACAGCCAGAAAAACAGAATGGTAACTCTCTTCAGAGTAGAGATGGGCACGAATAGAAAAAATGGAGTTTCGTTTGTTGTTTGTCGTTTAGAGGTCCATTTTGGTTCATTTCCGTTGTTCGTGAATTTTTTTCAAAAATTTCATTTTTGTTTCGTTACCATTTTGTTACCGTTTTGTTACCATTTATTCCAATTTTAATGATTTTTTTTTTAGCATTTAAAGCTGCTCACTTCATTGCAGTGACAGAAACGAAACGCATGACCAAAAATCCCCGTGTTTCTGTCTCATTTTAGGGACAAATTTAGTTTGTCATTTCATTGCATAACGAAACAAAAAACGAACAACGAAAATGAAAAATTGTTCCTTCCGTGCCCATCTCTACTTCAGAGTGTTCTCTACCTGGAAAACCCTGAAAAGGGTCATCATAAATCAGAATGGATGGCACACAATTCTTTATTATTATTAAACAAAGAGATAAAGGAGAAAAGGGATAATTGTGATTAACACATATTGATTTCCATTTCAGTGTTTTGTTTTCCACAAGTGGATGCAAGAGTATGACATTTCTCACAGCCATCCATGCTCTTCAATAGAACAGTGTAGCAAAGCGCTTGTATCCTTTTGCATTTTTCAAGTCCATATTTGAGGTAAATTGCAGATTGGTATATGTGTATTAAAGATGGGCACGAAATGATTTTTTTTGTTTTGATTTTCATTTTTCGTTTCATTAACTAATGAAACAAAAAACAAAGTGCCTTTAAAAAAAGAAATGAAATAAAATGGAAATTTTCATTCCATTCCATTTTGTTTTTCATTTTTTAAATTTTTATTATTTATTTTAACAAACACCAATATAAATAAATAATAAAATAAGCACCAATTAGCTGGTGCATGGGGCCATGTGCCAGCTGATCGGTGCTTCTAAAAATAAAAAGCACCGATGGCAGGGCACCGTGTGCCAGCTGGTCGGCACTTTGGGGGGAAGCTGATTGCCGGCAGGGACCTGTGCACCAGCCTGGGCGTGGGAAAGCACCAATCAGCCAGCAGGGCCCCAACTAGTGGCGAAAAGAAGAAAAATAAATAAATAATGAAAAATGACACAAAACAGAAAATGAAACAATCCTTTTTTTAAAAAAAATTCAAATGAAACAAAATGAAATGGAAAGAAAGAAAATGAAAAATGAAACAAAATGCCATTTTCTAATTTTCTAATGCAGGCCTGCCCAACAGGTAGACCACGGGCTACTGGTAGCCCGCGAAGGGTTCAAAAGTAGACACCGGCCATCAATTAAAAAAGTGAGGGGATAAGTTCTCCACCCCTCCCTCCCCCATCCCAAAGACCACCACTGCTCCAGCAAAGTTCTGGGTCTGCCAGCTCACTGTTTCAGCCAAGCGGGGCAGTTCAAGGGACATGGCACATTGAAATCTGTTCCCTCCAGAACAGATTAATTGGTTTTCAATGCATTCCTATGGGAAACCACTGCTCTACTTTCAAAGGTTTTTACTTATGAGCATGTGCTCGGAATGGATAACATTCGTAAGTAGAGGTTTTAGTGTAGTAGCCCTCAGGCACTTTGGGCCAGAAAAAAATAGATCTCAGCCTGTTCAAAGTTGAACAGCCCTGTTCTAATGTGTATACATTGCATTGGAGGGGTATACAGGAAGGTGAAATTATGGCACCTGGTCCTGCTTCTCTATGCACATACAGCATTTTTCCTGATATAAGACTATATTTTCATCTGAAATTGATAAACTAAAAACTGAGGGTTGCTGAGGAGAGAACCGTGTGGTTGCAAAACTGTAATTTTGGGTTGGAAAGTGGGGGTTGTCTTATACATGGAAGCATCTTATAGATGGGAAAATACTGTACGTGTAACTGAAAGATTCAAAGGGTATAATAAATAAATTTGGCATCTTAAGGAGCAACGCATTTATTTCATTGTTAATATTTGCGGATTGCAGCTTCATCACGGGCATGGAGTGTAATAGTTTAGCCACAATTTCATATTCACAGAGGACAGGGGGGCAAAACAAATGGGAGAAAATGAGCTGTAATTACACCAGTAATGGGCTTTTAAAATGACAATGACACTAGTAATGATCAGTCCATGTGCTGATTATGAAGACATCCGGTTGTCAGTAATTGTACCAAAATAGAGTTATGTGAAGGAAAAGAACTTCTTGGCTATTCATCAAGAAATATAAATATAAAACTGGTCAATAATTATGACACGAGTGGAGCTAAGTGATGGCTTTTTAAAGAGAATCCTGATGCTCTTTTCAAGGTAATGGAAACATAACCACCCTCCATATAGACTAGAGATGGGCACAAATTTTAAAACATTGCAAAATCCATCAAAAATTGCTAATTTTAATGTGTATACAGGAGGCACAAAGGGGAAGCAAACTCCCCAACAAATATGAATTGATTAATTTTTAGTGATTTTTGATTTGCCAGTTTGTTGGGATATCATATGGCCTTCAAGGCATGTATAGGCATCACATTTGCTAGAAAATGTCCCCAGAGGCATCTCTATAATCCTTCCTAGATTGAAGAAGATTGCACCCCCAAATAGGGCCTCCCCAGGAAAGTTTACCCCAGGCACCTAGAAGCACAGAACTTGCAGATAATCTACCTCTGACTTTTCTCTATAATTGCTCCAAGTTTGGTGAAGATTGAATTTCCCCCAGCCTGTTGCTAAAGGGATTTTTTTTGGGGGGGAGGGGCACTTGGCAGTCTAATAACTCAGATGTCTGAAATCCAATCTTTATTAAGCTTGGGGGTGTAGCATCTTCCCTGCACATTTGGTATCTCTAGGTACCTCGGGGGGCACTTTTCTGGAGGGTCAATTTGGGGTTATCCAGAATCCAAACATCACCAAACTTGGAGGGCTTGTAGAAGATAATTGTGTTAATTTTCCCTGCAAACTTGATTTCCCTAGGTGCTTTGGAGGCCGTTTTATAAGGTCTTAAAGTAAAAGAAAATTACAAATTAATTCATCAATTTGTTGGGGGGGGATTAATTTATTGTGTGATTCATTCACCTTGACGAATTATGAATAAAAATGAATTGCCATTTTTCTGATTTGTCCCCATCTCTAATAGAGACATCTGCAGAGTTTGTGACTGATGTATCTAGTCTGCCACTGGCAGTTTTGATCATCCAGGACAAGGGTGGATGTTGAAAGTCAGGTGTTGGCCTCATCCCTCCAACAGCCTGTTCACATGCTCCATCTGAAAAACTTGATGTCTGTCCTGCAAGTTAGGACAAGCAGAAACCACAGGCTGCAGTCTTTTCCCCACTTATTTGAAGGTATATTTCAAAGAAGCTAGCAAGCTTTACTTCCAAATAAAAGCCAGCAAGCTTTATGTTTAAATAAGATGGAAATGATGTTGTGATTGGAATATACACAACAGTGTGTGTGTATAAAAATGAAAATATGTCACTTCCTATACAGTATTTGTGAGTTTTTCATCCATTATGAACATTTAGTTTTATGAAACAGAAAACAAAAGATTCTGCAAGATCTCTATGCAAATATTATACATTCCTTACATTGAGCCTTGCCTTATAGAATTGGACTTAATACTATTTTAGAAAATTGTTGTACTTGAAGAATGGTTACATAGCTTTCAAGCAAGAGCCAGGCACTCAGTTGTTCAAGGAGATGACTGCAGGCAAAATTGTCTTGAAGTTTCTATGTGCAGTCGATTTCTCTGGCTATGCATTACTCCAGCTACAATTCAAATGCACTTTTACAGCTTCCTGAAAAGTTTAGAATGTGCAAAATGAACTCTTTTAAACTCCCATTGTAAGACAGCTCTATTTGTCATTTTGCTGAACAGGCTGTCAACTTTGCAAGGTCATGGAGGGTTTCCTGAAATCAGAATCTCTTGGCTCTGCAAATTTGACTGAAGGAAAATAACCCCTGTGCTATTATTCATTTTTGCTTGGAGAGGGGCCATTTCTGAGGAATCTATTATGTATCTTGGGGGTCCTGAGTTCTATATTTGGCACCAGGAAATATCAAGTATGCAGAGGGTAAAGGTTTCTGCCTGACAGTCTTGAAAGGTGCTCATTGTCTTGAATAGGGTTGCCACCAGATCTCAGAGTGTTGTCTGACATGTCAAGAAATTACTATGCTTCTTTAGGTCACCAAGCAGGGAGACAAATCTCAGGATAAACCATGGAAGTGGAGAAAATCTGATTTTATAAGGAGCGGGGACTTTAATACCTAGGCACCTTTTTCTTTTCCAGTTTCGCTCACTGGCTCAGTGTAAAGCTGTTCTTACTGTATGTGTCTTATGCACATAATACTGGTGTAGGCGGCAGTGCAAGAAATCCACATTGTCCAATCATTCTCTCATGCACACATATAGCACATGTGTAAGCCCAAATCATTTCACACAGTTGCATACACAGTACAAACAGTATGGTTTTTTGAATCAAGAAATCATCATAGACTTTCTGAGTTGCGTATTCAGTTGTAAGAATTAGCATGCAACTGATCAGGCAAAGGCGATTTCTTAACTCAAGGCCATTTGCCTCTGAATGTTATGCCATTTGAGTAGCTCTGCGAGAAGATTTTGGCCATTATTTTATACAGTGGACCCTTGTATAACAAACAGTTTGTATAACATAAAATTTGTACAACATAAAATATCCCGGAGATAGAGGAAATTTGCTTAACAGAATCGCCTATGGGGCAAGTCCATGCAACATAAAAATGGTCGCCATTAGGGATTACTCTGTTTCAATGCATTCCTATGGGAAATTTGTATAAAGGACAATTTGCTTAACATAATTTCATTTGGAACGAATTAATTCCTTTATAAAAGGTACCACTGTACTTGTTCCATAGATGCTTTTTGCCCTCTATGAGAGCACATGGGTCGACCCACCTTTGATCTGTGGTTTACATTCTGGAAACCTAAAGAGTAGCAAGTGGCTGACAGGGTAACCCTGGACAATAGCAATAGGCAGTTTCATGTGTTCAAATCTTCAAACAAACCCCCTTTATGTACAGTGCATAGTTAAACATTAAATGTTTAGAAAATCAGAATTCGGGCTCACTTAATAACAAAGGCTAGAGAGCCATATTGTCTTAGGACACATGTCAAAAATAGAGAGATTCAGGTGGTATGCTCACCATTGTTTGAAAATCCTGCTTCAAGTTATAGCAAGGGAGTTATAGCCTTCATATCCAAAGACAGAAATCAGGTCAGAGGTTTCAGAGTAGAATTTTGAACAAGGCAGATTTATGAAGGTTTAGTGGCTTTTCTTTGGCACTCTTTAAGATATAGGACAAAAAGTGTGAGTGGGAGTGTAAAGAAAAAGGTATAGGATGAAGCACAAATTTACAGTTTCTAAAGATTTAGCACAATCCTAGCTTTAAAATACAACCTGTAAGTTCACAAAACATGACATGTTTAACTGTTAATATATAAGTTCCTTGAGCACAGCTTGAAGGCTACCTCCCCTTAAAAAAAAAAAAAAAACAGCTGCCAGAATCGTAGTGGCCATCCTGGGGGATTTGGAGAACTGCAGTCCAAGAAACTAATTTTTCCCAGCCCTGGGGAGTGTTAAAGAAAGAGTCTGGCATCCCTATAAAATTGGTATACAGGGTTGGAGCCAAGTGAATCCACACAGGAAACCAGCTCTGGCCACAGTGACACATACCCTAGTGATGTCCCGGCTAGACTACTGCAATGTGCTCTATGTGGGGCTACTGAGGAAAAGTCTCAGGAAACTTCAACGGGTCCAAAATGCAGCAGCCAGACTGCTGACTGGGGCAGGGTACAGAGATCACATTACACCCCTATTAAAACAGCTCCACTGGCTGCTAATTAGATGTCAAGCACAATTCAAGGTGATGACCTTTACCTACAAAGCACTATATGACCTGGGTCCTAGGTACCTCAAAGATCGAATCTCACAGTATGAAGCGACTCGGGTGTCATCAGGAGAGGCCCTTCTCTCCATCTCGCCACCCTCACAGGTATGTCTCGTGGGAACCCATGAAAGGGCGTTCTCAAATGCTGCATCCAGACTCTGGAACTCTCTCCCACTAGAACAGGCCTGCCCAAAGTCTGGCCCGGGGGCCAAATCCGGCCCGTCAGGCCATTCACAGCGGCTGGCTGGCCTGCCCCTCCCCCTCCTTTGCCCCATATTTTTTTTTAAAAAACGCCAAAACTGACACCGCTCGGAACCTTGAGGGGCTGGGCGGGCTGGGTGGCTGGTGAGCAGAAGCTTGTGGGGCTGGGTGGGCAGGCGAGGGGCTGGCCCACTACCACCAGTACTGCCAGGAAGCTTGTGGGGCTGGGCGGGTTGGTTGGCCAGCCATCATGCAGGCTGCTGCCACCAGCACCGCCGGTAACCATGTGAGGCTGGGTGCACATGTGGGGGTGGCGTGCGGGTGGGCCACCACCACCAGCAACACCAGGAACCTTGTGAAGCTCAGTGTGCGTTCAGAGCGGCACGCTGGTGGGCCGCCACCACCGGCACCATTGGGAACCTTGTGAAGCTCGGTGCGCGCATAGCCAGGTACATTGTGAGGTTGGGCGCATGCGGGGGGGCAGTGATTGGGCGGGCCGTGCCACCGGCACCACTGGGAAGCTTGGGCGGCTGGGCAGACGGGCAGTCTGCCGGCACCACAGGGGAATGTCTGGGGGTGAGCAGGCCAGCAGGCCTCTGCCACCACCAAGGAGCTTTGGAGTGGGCTGGTGGGTGAGCCGTCACCACTGCTGAGGAGCTTGGGGGGGGTGCAAGGTCGAACAGATTGCCTCTTCCAAGGGGCGACCTGTGACCACGGCTCCCTGTGCTTCCTTTGGTCCCCACCTTCCTCCCTCCCTCCCTTGGTCCCCACCTCCCTCCCTTCCTTGTTCCTCACCTTCCTTCCTTCCTCTCTTGGTTTCCACCTTCCTCCCTCCCTCCCGTGGTCCCCGCCTTCCTTCCTGCAGGTGGGGTTGCAAGGAGTCAGTGGGTGGGGCTTGCACTGGGGTGGCAGGTTTGGGGAGCAACTGGCCCCTGACACATTCTCAGCCACCAAATCTGGCCCTCCTTACAAAAAGTTTGGGCACCACTGCACTAGAGGCCAGGACTGCCTCATCTCTGTTGTCCTTCCAGAAACAGACAAAGACCTTTCTCTTCAGGCAAGCTTTCCCTAAATGATGGACTACCATGTGTATTTTATATGAATCTCTGGGTACACATAGACTTTGTGTTTTTGACTATTTATAACCGTGTTGCTTTAATGTAATGTTTGTCTATTAATGTTGTAAGATGTCCCTCAATTCCTTGTTCTTAAATACTTGAACATGTCTTAATTGTACTGTATCCCTCATTTCTGTAAGCTGCCTTGGGTCCTTTTCCAAGGAGAAAGGTGGGGGAAAATACTCTAAAATAAATAAATAAATAATTATGATCGATGTCTAAGTTCCCGGTACCGATGTCGAGGAAAATGCATCCATGTGGAAAGAAGCCCATTGCTATGGGCTTCGGTATGGAGGCAAATATGTTTTGGTGGTTTGGGTGGGTGTCGAGGTGGAGAGGAATTATATTCTGCATCAACACCTTCCTGATGGGATTCGGCATGGAGCAGAACCCACTTTTGTTGTCAAGGCCAGTGTCGCATTGAAGACGAGTCATAGTTTAGTTTGACCTCGATAATCACTTTGGTATCATGCCGAAGACGAGAGGCATGAGTTGGTTGCTGATGTTAAGGATGGGCTTCAGAAGTGTGCTGAGCCAGATGTAGTGGAGAGTCAGGTTGCAAAAAAGGATTCTCTAGAGGTGCTTACACCATTGTAAGTGCCTCAATAGAATTCTCCCCAACCAAAGGATTGGCTGGACTTAGGAAACAGCGCCTGGGGCTGTTGAGTAGGCAGGTCAACATCGACTAGCTGTCTGAGCTCCGAAGGTGCCAATGTGGAGACCCTCGGGTTTGAGTGCACAGGGCTCAAGGATACAGCAGACAGTCTTGGTTCCCTCGGCACCATATGGGTAGGGCTTGGAACCTTAGCAGGTTGCATGTAGCCTGGTTTCAGGGTCAAAGTGGCCTTCTCCCTTTTCTTTTTTTGTCTTTCTGGGATTGGAGCGGGCAATTTCAATCCTGGCATCGAGCCCTGGAGAGACCTAGATTTTTGCTGCCTCTGGGCAGGAATCAAAGGAGAGGCTCTAGAAGAACTTGAGAGTAGAGGTGGTCACAAAACAAACTTTTAGTTCATTTTGTTATTCGTTATTTGTTTTGTTACAGAATGAAACAAATAACAAACCTCAGAGTGGATTCAGAATGAACGAACCGAACAAAAAACATGGTTCATTTCGGTTCGTTTCATTAATGGCGGCAATGTCTCCTACCTGGTGCTGGTCCTTCCTGGATGGTCTGGTCTTCCTGGCTGCAGGGAGGGGGCAACCAGAAAAAAAAAGCCAACCAGCCATGCTACAGCTGGTAGGTGGTCATGGTCGGCAATAAAAAATAAATAAATAATAATATAATATAATATAATATAATATAATATAATATAATATAATAT
>JAHTLZ010000016.1:20879509-20905757 GCA_023846285.1 Phrynocephalus versicolor | reverse complement strand
ATTTATTTATTTATTTATTTATTTATTTATTTATTTATTTATTTATTTATTTATGCTATTCTCTCACCAGTCCTAAAAGGCAAGTAATTCAAAATAAGGTCAATGCAGTTAGTTTGTTCTTGGGAATCTTCCTGAGTCTGCAACGTGGGCCCTAGAGATTTACCCCAAATTGCTGCTCTGAGAGCACCACTCTGCAGAATGGTCAGGAGGCCCCTGGCAGAGGGATTCCAGAGGAAGCGTGTTGTTAGTCTGTGGAACTCCCTGCCACAGGATGTGGTGATGGCATCTGGCCTGGATGCCTTCAAAAGGGGATTGGACAGATTCCGGGAGGAAAAGTCCATCACAGGTTACAAACCATGATGGAAATGTGTAATCGCCAGGCTTAAAACCAGGGTACTTCAAGGGCGAAATGCAGGGGAGTGGTATCAGGAAACAGATATCCAGTCTCATGTGCTCCCAAACGCATCTGGCGGGGCCACTGTGAGATACAGGAAGCTGGACTAGATGGGCCGTTGACCTGATCCAGCATGGCTCTTCTTATGTTCTTATGTCTATGAAGGGATAATCTCATGAAGATCCACTCAGAGGATCTCAGTATCTTGGCCAATATCATTCTCTCACTGAATGCTTGGCCTTTTCAGCCTTGCCTCAAGAGTGTGAATATTGCATTTTTGTTAGCCATGTTCTAGAAAAGTTTTTTGTTTATTAGATCAGAGTCCAGTGCCTTTTGAAAGAGCAAAGAAACTGTACACAGACATAATAAGCCAAAGGTTTATTATAGTCACACCCCTGAAGAAGGCTGGAAAGGCCAAGCCAAAATGCATGGGGCTTTTATTCTGGAATGAAGTGCACAGTATGCTATGATTTTTATATCCTGAGACTCTAGTCTCTCCTTGCTGTGTGGATGTGGGTAGCACTGTAATGAAATACAACATGGGCTGCAGTTCATGTTATTACAGCAACCTATGAATGTTTCACCCCAATTAAAATGAAATATGTCTGGTAGGCATTTCGGGGGCATTCCCTTTTGTGTGTGTAAAGGCGTGTTGGCTTTTCTCAAGAGTCTTCTACAATTCACAGGCTACTGTTTCTCAGCATCCCTGTGTGGAAAGTTTTATAACTACCTGTAAAAATTCACAGCAGGCTCAGTGTACAAGGTGAAGGGAGTGAAAGCTTTTCAATTGTGAAAGAATCATTTAATGGACTTTGGTATTCTTCTAACCAAAAGCTCACATTTTGAATGTTTCATCCAGATAGAGAGCAATTCCATCTACAGTAGTTTGCCTCTTCAGCTGTTGTCTGATTCACCACCGGAAACATTTTGGGAATTGAGAAGCGAGTAATTTTCTTTAAAGGTGAAACCATTTATGTACATACACTTGAGGAAGGAAAACATTTTTATCATGATTGCAATCTCTGAAGGTACCCGGTGAGTTTTCCTAATCATCTCCTTGGATGGTTTAACTCTACTTGCATGCTGGGATTTTTTTAGTATTTCTATTTCTAAAATTTGGTTGAAGAGTTTTGCTTGAACTTTTGGTTGTACAGATTTTTAAAGTCACGAGTCAGTGCATAATCAAACAAGATATATCCACACACCACCAACAACATCACTAATAAAAGAGCAGTGCCTCTGTGTTTGCTATAGCATAAACAAAAATCACTGGAAACTATTCTGGAGGATAACCTCTTATTGAACAGATCACAGGAAGCTGCCTTACACTGAGTTGCGTCATTTAATCAGGCATTGCCAGTTCTGACTGATAGCAGCTGTCTGAGGTCCCAGGATTTTGATCATTTTACCATAGTGGCTCTCCAATCCAAATATTAACCTTGTCCCTCTTAGCTTCAGCAAGCAGGTATAATTGGATGTGTTCAGGGTGGTACAGTGAGATCATTAAATTCTGCATCAGGATTAAGGACTTTTAAAAATCTACTCATTTATGTCACTTTTAATAATTATCTTGCATTTGTCAACTAAGTACAAGCATAGGAAGACATGTCTGTGAATATTCTCAGTCATCCAGGCGAGGTTATCTGGAAGTTAAGTTATGGCAACTTCAAGGGGTGCTTCAAGGGGAGAGTTTGAGGAAGCTCCACTGTAGTTTCCACGCTGCTAGCTGCCTGGGATCACTATTTTCAAGCACATAACATTGCAATTAGAAATGGTTTTCCCAAGGGGTAACCCCTTTGAAGTTGAATAATTTGCCCCCCTGAAACCCAAATCTCTCCAAATTTGGAGGGCTTAAAGGGGAGAGTCCACAGGAGGTTCACAGCAAATTTGGTGCCTCTAGGACTCAGGGGAGCTGTTTTACAGAGAAACAAATTATTTCATTTTAAACTAAATACCACCAGTTTGTTTTGTTACTAACGAAATGCTGCTTCCCCTGTTTGTTTTGTTTTGTCTCATTTTGTTACATAACGAACTGACAAATCAGTGTTTCATTTTTTGTGTGACCATCACTAATAGTTAATAAAGATATGATATTCCTGGAAATTTGAGGCACTACTACAATGATGTGACCATTCATTCTGCTCTGTTACTTTTGGAAGTTGTGAAATAAGTGGCAAACGAATTCTTAAAAATTGTTGAGCAGAAACGTACATAAAACTGGCGCGGGGATGCTTTTATATCAGATGCTCCAGCCCTTGTTGCTTGTATGTACAACCCTCTTTTAGAGTTAAGGTCATTTTTCTGTTCAGGTTCACAATGAAAGCCATAGAGCTGTTCATGGCAAAAAAGAGTTTGTGAATATAATGCAAGATCTTTAAAAGCATCTCTAATGTGGAACCTCAAAGCTCCCAGTGCATAGATATCACAGCTTTCTTGGAACACGCATGCACTTCATTTATGCTCTTGCGCTTCTTGTCTGACCTCTCCCTTTATCTGCTTCACCTTCTCTAGACTTCAAACTCCTGCTAATGCTGCTTTGTATGCGCAGAAGAGCCTTCCAATCAATACCCATCTCCTGACCTCCTTTATTTAAAAACAACACCATAGTTTCTAAACTTCTGGAGATTATTCTGTCCTACTTCCAGTGTTGTGTTTCTTCTTCAACTCAGTTGGGACTTTGCACATCCTGTACACCTCTTGGGCAGGCTCCTTCAACCTGATGCCTCCCTGCTGCCCCCAAATGTAGGGTGGATGGAGATTTTGGTCAAACATGTCTAGAAAGCACCAGGCTGGGAAAAATGGAAGCTCCTCACACTAAAGGTTTTGTAGGTTCTGGTCTGTGCAAGATATGAAAGAAGCACTACTTTTAGAAATAAATGTACCAAGCCAAGAGCTAGAGATAATCACGAACTGAACATACTCTTGTGGTTTCCTAGAAAAATATCCTTTGAACTTCTGGTACTGTACAGGAAGAAATATGACCTTCAAGCCATTAAAATAATGATCCCAATGAAAATAAAAAGATTGTCTAATAGGGAGGCACACGTGTGAAGGAAGAGAATGGAACAACCTATTGCTCTGCTGTTCTTCTGAACTCAAATGGGAGGTGACGTGGCTTTTTTTGGGATCTGGAATAAGGGCTTATGTTGAGCAAATGCTAATGGAGAGTAGATTGTTGAACCCCAAATTGTAAAAATTACCTGAAAGTATTTTCTGTCACCAAGTGTTTTTATTTTATTCATTGTATTTAGGAGGTAAAAAAAACATCTGTTATTCTATTTAAGTTTAGCTGTTTGCCTTAGCTCATCCTTGTGTTGGGTTGCACAGATGTAAACGAGGCTGCTTTCTAAATGCTTAGAAGGGAGGGAACCATTTCCTCCAGCAGACTGCTCTCTTCAATTGGTTAAAACTTCTGTTAGGCTCTGGAACAGAGACATTTCTAGTATAAAAGTAGAATTCAGCCAGGAGCACATAAATGTACCTAGACTAGAGAGGGACATGAAGCACAAAATGAACCAGAAAGTTCCATAGAATCATAGAATCATAGAATCATAGAGTTGGAAGAGACCTCAAGGGCCATCTAGTCAAACCCCCTGTCATGTGGGAATCCCGGACAGATAGCCATCCAGCCCCTGCTTAAAAACCTCCAAAAACCTCTGTGGCAGCATATTCCATTGCTGAACAGCTCTAACAGTCATGAAGTTCTTCCTAATGTTCAAATGGAATCTCTTTTCCTGTAGTTTGAAACCATTGCCCCGACTCCTAGTCTCTGAAGTCATGGAAAACAAACTTGTTCCCTCTTCAATATGACATCCTTTCAAATATTTAAACATAGCTATCACATCCCCCCTCCCTCAGCCATCTTTTTGAAAGGCTAAACATTCCCAGTTCCCTAAGCTGTTCCTTATAAGATATCTCTTCCAGACCTTCAATCATCCTGGTTGTCCTCCTCTGTATCTGCTCGAAGTTGTGAACATCCTTTTTAAATTGATGTGCACAGAAATGGACACAGTACTCCCGGTGGGGTCTGACCAGAGCAGAGTAGTTTATGAAAAATCACTGATTTATTTCTTGGGACCAGTTTGGGTTGCTCCAAACCAGAGAATCCAAATGTTTTTGAACTTTTGGGGTGATATATGAACACCCTGGTTTGTTACCCCCCAGCCTCCCCACCCCTTCTCCCTGCCTCTGTCACCTCCCTATCTCATGTTTTTCCTTCACTGCCCCAGTGCTACCATCAGATAAACAGCAGAACTGGCTGCCTGAGACTGTAACAGTGGCAGCCATGATGGAGGAGGGGGCAGTGGCAGGACAAGGGAGGGAGACAATGGAAGCAGTGGGTCAGGTTGTGGTGGGGAAGCCTGCTGGGCTTTTTGTTTTTTGGACAGCTATCTGAGAAAAGAACAAACAAAGCCCCCCAAAACCAACAAAGTGATCTGTGGTTTGTTTGGGAAATAATTAATGGTTTGTGGGGTTCCATGAACCACAAACAATGATGAACCACCATTTTGGTGGTTTGTGCCCACCTCTAGCCCAGATCTCTGGATCTCATGGAACATATTCCTCAGTTGCAGCCCTGGGGCCCATTTCCAGGAGCTTTTTCTTTTCTCCCTCTAGGAGCTCACAATATCCAAAGGAAGAGTATAAAAAACACAATAAGCTAAAGATTTTTTTAAAAAAGAACTATTAAACTACATGCAAATTAAAATATAATTGCATAATTATATGCAATTTTATGAAGTGAGTAAATAAGCATTAAAGGTACCTGAACTCTAAGAAGATATTCATGGATTCAGTCATGAGTATTAAAAGCCTCCCTAAAGAGGTGGGTCTTCAGCTGTCAGGGAAAAGATAAAAGGGAGGAAGCTAGTCTGATCTCAAAATGGGAGAGCATTCCACCATCTGGGAGCTGCCACAGAAAAGGCCCCATCTTGTATTCCCATCAGCCATGCCCGCACTGGCAGTGGGGCCGTGAGTAGGGTCTCCTCTGATGATCTTAAATGCTCTGATGATCTTAAATCGGACGCGTTGGGGGAGAAGCTGTGAGTCGTTTAAATGTCTTTAGCCACCGAGCCAAGCACTTGCATTGGTGGCTAAAGACATTTAAACGACCGTGCTTCCCCCTCCAATTTGGCGTGTTGGAGGAGAAGCTGTGGGTTGTTTAAATGTCTTTAGCCACTGGGGCAGCTTGCCACAGTGGCTAAAGGCATTTAGATGACTTGCACTCCCCCACAATCAGGCATGTTGGGGGAGAAGCCCTCTTTTAAAAAGTCTTCACGGCAAGCAGCAGTGGCGGAACGCTTTAAAAAGTGAAGACTTTTTTTTTTTAAAAAAAACGGCCGTTTCTCCCCCAACGCGCCTGATTGGGAAGAAGCAGTGGATTGATTGTCTTCCCGGCCGAAGACAGGAGGGCAAGCGGGCCCTGTGGGAGGCCTTGCTGCCCCACTGCCACCACTGCTCCAGATTCCAAAAGCATTTCGTTACCTTTTTGTTTTGTACATTTTTGTTTTTGTAAAAATTAATACGAAAGGAAAGGAAAGGAAAGGAAATGCAGGGGACGAATGAATCAAAACATACCCATCTATACTGACAATTTAAAACCCTCTGTTGCTTGCCATTAACACAAATAGAAACTCTACAACAGTACACTATATCTCTCTCTTCTGTGCAAATTCATGCCCACATTGTCCTGTGCTTTAGAACAGTCAACTACCATCCTTTTAAACAGTTGTCTGATCATGCTTGCCTGCTACAAAGACTTCTGCTAAAGGTGAAATGGATAAACTGGGAAATGACCTTAACAGTCAAATCTTACAATAGCTTTAGGGGCTTGCATTTTTTTTAAAAGAAACAAGTGAACGAACCAAGCCAGACACACAAAAAACTCAACTCAGGACTGAATTCTCTTCAGTGGGAAGTAAAGCAGTTCCTGGCAAAGAGTTTCAGCTCCCTCTTGTGGATAAAGATCTTCACAACTTTCACAGTTTCTAGGAAGGTTGGAAGGACTTCTAAATCTTAAGACCTCCTAAGCAGTCAACATAAGAACATAAGAACAGCCTTGCTGGAACAGGCCATAGCCCATCCAGTCCAGCATTCTGTCTCACACAGTGGCTCACCATTTGCTTCAGGGTATTCCATAGCAGATGTTTTCATCTGCTTACAACTCCCTGCAAATGGCATTGAGATAGCCTGCCTATCTCTCCAACCTGGAGGTTGTCCTTAGGCATCCATAATGATAACCATTGATACCTTTGTTCTCCATGAACTTGTCTAATCCTTTCTTAAATCTGTCAAGGTTAACAGCTATCACCACTTCTTCTAGCAGGGAGTTCCTGAGACTAGTCATCCTCTGGGTGAAAAAGTACTTTTTCTTATTTGTTTGAGATCTAGCATCCAAAAGTTTCATGGAGTGCCCCCTAGTTCTAGTGTTGTGCGATAGGGAAAACAGCTTTTCCTTATCTACTTTGTTCACACCTTGTATGATTTTATAAAGTTCAATCAGGTCACCTCTAAGGTGCTGTTGTTCAAGAGTGAAGAGGCCCAGCCGTTGCAGCCTCAGATGGTAAGGAAGCTGTTCCAGTCGCCTAATCTAAAATTGCCCTCCTCTGCATTTTTTCCATTTCCATAATATTCTTCTGGAGGTATGGTGACCAGAACTGTACACGATACTCCAGATGGGGCCTCACCATAGATTTATAAAGAGGCAAAATGACACTTGCTGACTTATTTTCTACCCTTCATAATGATCCCTAACATCGAGTTTCCTTTTTTCACTGCTGTGGCACACTGGGTTGACACCTTCAATGATGTGTCCACCAGGATACCAAGGTCCCTTCCCTGGTTTGTTGCAGAGAGGTCAAACATGGTGGATGTCCCAGAACATAATATCAGAGACTGTTCAGAATGCTGCATACACAGAGACCCATACTTGCAAAGAAGCAGATTCATGTTAAAGTAAAGCAGAAAGAGGAACAAAAATACGGAGAGCCATTTTTGGACAACAATGACAAAATAATAGAATTGGGTCAGCTGAGCTATACATATGTGGAAAGAATAAATGACCTAAAGCAGGCCTGCCCAAAGTCAGGCTGGCTGGCCTGCCCCTCCCTCCCCCTCCTTTGCCCCTTTTTTTAAAAAAAAAAATCTTCCACCAAAACTGACACAGCCGGGAAGCTTGAGGGGCTGGGAGGGCCGACTGGCTGGTGAGCAGAAGCTTGTGGGGCTGGGTGGGCGGGCGAGGGGGTGGACCACTACCACCAGCACCACCAGGAAGCTTGTGGGGCTGGGCGGGTTGATTGGCCAGCCATCGCACGGGCTACTGCCACTGGCACCGCCGGTAACCATGTGAGGCTGGGCGTGCATGCGGGGGTGGCACGCGGGTGGGCTGCCACCACTGGCAACACCAGGAACCTTGTGAAGCTTGGTGTGTGCACAGAGCGGCTCGCGGGCGGGCTGCCGCCACTGGCACCACTGGGAACCTTGTGGAGCTTGGCACGTGGGCGCAGGGCGGCGCACAGGGAGGCCACCACCACCGGCATAGTCAGGAACATTGTGAGGTTGGGCGCACACACGGGTTAGTGATCGGGCGGGCCGTGCCTCCGGCACCACTGGGAAGCTTGGGTGGCTGGGCGGACGGCTGGTCTGCTGGCACCACAGGGGGATGTGTGGGCGTGGGCAGGCCAGCCGGCCTCTGCCACCACCAAAGAACTTTGGGGTGGTCTGGTGGGCGAGCCGTCGCCACTGTTGGGGAGCTTGGGGGGGTGCAAGGTCGCACAGATCACCTCTGCCAAAGGGCGACCTGTGGCCACGGCTCCCTGTGCTTCCTTTGGTCCCCACCTTCCTTCTTTCCTCCCTCCCTTGTCCCCACCTTCCTTCCTTCCTCTCTTGGTTTCCACCTCCGTCCCTCCATCCCTTGGTCCCTGCCTTCCTTCCTGCGGGCGGGGTTGCAAGGGATCAGTGGGTGGCGCTTATGTGTCAGTGGATGGAGCTTGCAGTGGGGTGGCAGGGTCGGGGAGCAACCTGCCCCTGACACATTCTCAGCCACCGAATCTGGCCCTCCTTACAAAACGTTTGGGCACCCCTGACCTAAAGCTTCAAGGCTATAGCAAAAGCTCAGGTATCCACCATTTTCTGAAGCATACATAGAACAAAAGACAGAAGGCAAGGCCTGCTTTATACAACAAACCCTCAGTTGATTGCACTGACAAATGTAAGGACTGGGCCTTGTACTACTTGACCTGCTTCTCAGGCATACCTTGTTATAAGTTGTTGCTATGCCTGTTTGTTAACACTGGAATGCCAGAACAAGAGTTACCACTAGCACTGAAACTCCAGCACCATACTGTCACCAGGTGGCATATTTGAATATAGCAGTCTCAGAGAAACAACAGAAGTTTGTCACAAAGGGTGCTTTCTTCTATTTGTGCCTGCTCCAAGAGATAGTACAACAAAGCGGTTAGTTCAGAAACTCAGTAATGTGAGTTCCTTCCATAATTTCCAGGCCTATTCTAGCTTGCTTTGAGATAAAAGAGCAAAAAGGGAAAAGAATCATACTTGCATCTCAGAGCATCACAAGAGAAGGACAACATAGAAATTTTTATTTTAAAAAATCAAGATATGTTGCAGGATGTTTGTTCCAGGCTCTGAGGGAAATGGGCTTGGAGCTTAATGGTCTAGGTGGTGCTTCTTTGTCCTCATTACCACTGTTTCCATGAAGACTGATTTACTTCCTTCTTCCTCTGGGTCAAAAGGTGTACAGAAGTTGTGTTCTTCTTTCTTTTCTCATAGCTGCCATTTCCAATGGAGAAAAGCAGGAGGGAAAGAAGAGTAGGAGTAAGAACAGGACACATGCTTCTCATATAGAATGTCAGATGATTAACCCTTGGCACCTCCACAGAAATACCAAGGAAAAAGCGGAGGTGCGTACTACTAGTGAATATAAACAACAATGAGCTAGACACACAAATGAGTTGACTCAGTGGAAAGAAGCTCCCTCTCTTGATTCTCTTCCTAATCTGGACTTAACTCTGGATACGGAAAACAGGCAGCCGGGCTGAATCCTGATGAGTCTTGACATGCATCAAGCAAATGGCCTCAGTTTTGTGCTAAGAGTTCTTAGACCCAGACTGATTTCTTCACCAAACAGAATCTTCATATTGAGAAGCCATATATGCCAGGAAACCATTCTAACACCTGAGTGCTATGTATTCTCAAATGCTTTCACAGCCAGGATCTGATAGCTGTTGTGAGCTTTTTGGGCTGTTTGGCCATGTTCAGGAAGTTCAAGAACATGGAAAAACAGTCTGAAAAACTCGCAACAGCTACCTGAGTGTGAATTTCAGGTACCCTTGCGAGATCTTACAGCTCATGACTGCTTTCTGTTTCATGCACATAAAGCAAAATAAACACAGGCAAGGTGCTTTTAGTTTTCCATCTAGCACACTGTTTAGCTGGACCATGGAAGACACCAGACTAATTTGATCTCTTTCTTTGATAGAGTTACAGGCCTGGAGGATGAGGGGAACACTGTGGATATTGCTTATCTAGATTTCAGTAAGGCCTTCGATAATGTTCCTCATGGTATACTTGCAATGAAATTAGTAGAATGTGAGATAGATAATGCTACTGTTAGGTGGATTTGTAATTGGTCGACTGATCATACCCAAAGGGTGATCATAAATGGCTTCTCCTCTGCATGGAGAGAAGTGAATAGTGGGGTACCCCATGGTTCTGTTCTGGGCCCAGTGCTATTCAATATCTTTATTAAGGACTTCGAGGAAGGAATAGACAGTATGCTGATTCAATTTGGAAATGATACCAAATTGGGAGGGGTTGCTAATTCCCTAGAGGATAGGATGAAAATCCAAAATGACCTTGACAGATTAGAGTGCTGGGCCAAAGCTAATGGAATGAGTTTCAACACAGAGAAATGTAGAGCATTTGTAGCATCTAGGTAAAAAAAAAAGGAATTGCACATATATATGATGGGAGACACCTGGCTGGAGAATAGTACCTGGGAAAGGGATCTGTGATCCAGCGGTCAAGAAAGCCAATGCAATACTTGGTTGCATCAACAGAAGCATAGTTTCTAGAGCAGGGATGAAGCCTAAGAACATCCAAGTTCTGAGCCTCAACTAAGAAACTGCCTGGCTTTTTCCCCATCTTGTGGGCACAGCAGGGATTCACTGACCTTCGTGCAGCCCATGCTGCTTGGAAGAGAAGCAGCTGTGGTGATCTGCTGCCACTGCTTGCCTTCCAAGCAGCATGGGCTGGGAGAAGATCCATGGGTCTGTGCTCTGCCCAACACTTTGGTGGGGAGAGCAGGGACTCCTCTTCACCCGAGTCTCTGTACAGAGACACAGGAGAAGAGGAGGTGGCTTCCCCCTCAATCAAGGGACAGCGGAAGGCTGTTCCCCCTGCAGCTGAGACAGACACCTGATTTTAACAGCACTGAGCTGACAAAATCTGTTGTCTGTCAGCTGTGCAGGGGGGCAGCCTTCCACTGTCCCTTGATTGTGCTGGGGTTTGACAGCCTTCCTATAGGGATGCATTGAAAACCTATTAATCCCTGTGGAACGGATTAATTGGTTTTCAATGCATTCCTATAGGAAACTGTGCCTCGTAAAATGACAATTTCATCAGATGAACGGACTTGAAGAACAAATTCAATTTGTCTTACAGGGCACTACTGTAATCTGTTCTCCCACTGTTACACTCCAGTTGATGCCTTTGTTACTATTACCTCAACCAGAAAGGCTTTAGCAGACAGCAAGCCTGAGTAGTTACCAAGGCCCATGCAGCCCTGGAAGACACCCCAGAGGTACTGCTGCTTGGTCTGTGTCACAAGAACTCATTGCCACTTAGGCCATCTAAAGCTGTGACAAGAAATAGGGCCTTCCCAGTGATTGCTCTTCATTTATGGAATCACCTACCACCAGAAATTCACCTAGTTTTACAGAATGGCCCTCCCTGACTTTTTAAAAACTTAGCAAGTCACTATCCTTCTTTTACTGCTTATCTTTCATGTTGTTGTTGTCTGATCAATTACTTGGTTATTTCTATTTTTATTTTATTTTATTGATGTTACTTTGGTTAGAATTCGTTTCATTATGTTGTTTGTATTTTCATTATTTAACTCTGTTGTTATTTTTACGTTGAGATTTTATGTTGTAAACTGCCCAGAGTAGCCCTAGGGCTAGATGGGCAGTATAAAAGTCAAATAAATAAATAAATAAATAAATAAATAAATAAATAATGATATTGCCTCAGCAGTCAGGCTTTCACCTTGGAAGGGTTTGACCAGCATCTCACCACGTGGACACTGCTGGGAGGCAGGCAGCTGCTAAATTCCAGCTGCCCTCAGGCGACCACCTGGTAATAATTTCCACAAACCAATGCCCAGAAAACAAACAAAACAAAACAAAACAAAAAACTGTCCAGAGGGATAGGTGGCCTAGTGGCTACAGTGATGCTGCTAGAGCCCATGGCCCAGCAGTGTAGCTGAAGTGGAAGCAGCAACCACATACTATATTAGCAAAATTCTGGTTTACAGTTTTCATAATCCTTCCTTTGGCATGGTGATTAGAGGATTTTAGAAATTGTCATGTTTTTAAAAAGCCATTGTCAAGCAACTATGGCTACATAGAGCTTTAAGAAACAATCTTAAATTTCAAGCAAGGCAGCAAATGTGAATTTATATAATACTGTGTAGCTGCCCTCTAGTGGACAACCAGTAGTTTAGAAGTTTTTTTCCCTACTTCTCTCACACATTTTTAGGTACAGCCCACACTGGTTTCATACATATATATTTTTTCCTTTTTTCAGGTCTGTACATAAAATAAAATAAAATAAAATCCTTATTTTTCCTATGCTGTTTTTGCATCATATAACAACAAAATGAATCATAACCCATACCTTGCCAAAATCATATATGGCAATTTGTTTTGGTTCGGTTCGTTTTAAGGTTCAGTTTGTTTCATTTTGTTTTAAATGAATTTTTTTGAAAAAATCATTTCGTTGATTCATTGTTTCGTCATTTGTTTTGTGTGCAATGTGTGTGTATGCTGCTTGTGCAACTTTGGCTGGGGGAAAGAGAGGCTTAATCTTCCCCACAGCCAATGTGGGGTTGGGGAAGGAGCTCCCCCAGCCAGCGCCTCTCAGCTGAGAGGAGCTGGCTTGGGGCCAGCACCTCAAAGAGACTCTTCTTTCCACCTCCACATGAGTAGGCGAGGAGCAGGGTCTCTTTTGACATTTTCTCCCACAGTGGATGGCAGCGCCAAGCAGGCGCTGTCATCCACTGCAGGGAAGATCCCTTTAAAGAGACCCTGCTCCTCGCAGGGCCATTTTCAGAGGGATCCTGCCAAGTTGTCGTCGGCTGAACCCCTTTAAAAATGGCCCAGTCAACACTGGGGAGAACCCCTGGTGGTGACTGGGCATTTTTTAAGGGGCCCAGGTGATGACAGGCTGGCAGGAGCTCTCTGAAAATGGTCAGGACACCAGCGGGAGAGCTCCAAACTGGCATCCCGGCCATATTAAAAGGGATCCTGCCAAGCTGTCATCGGCTGGACCCCTTTAAAATGGCCCAGTTGGCATTGGGGAGAACCCCTGGTGGTGACTGGGCCATTTTAAAATGGGCCCAGCTGATGACAGCTCAGTAGGAGTTCTCTGAAAATGGCCCCGTGGCTAGCGCAGAGCTCCTGGGTTGCCAATGGGGCCATTTTCAGAGGGATCCTGCCGAGCTGTCACTGTCTGGACCCCTTTAAAAATGGCCCAGTCAACACTGGGGAGAACCTCTGATGGCGACTGGGCCATTTTTAAAGGGGCCCAGCCAATGACAGCTCTGCAGGATCCCTCTGATAATGCTAGGGAGGGCAGCTGGATACCTGGAACAGCCCTCCCTAGCAATTTCACAGGACTCCTGCCAGGCTGTCAGTCACTGTACCGAATGGGCAGGGTTTAAAGGGGACCAACAATTGACAGCTTGGCAGGAGCCTTCAAAAAACGTGCGGGAGGGCAGTGGGATTGCTACAACTTCCCTCCTGACCCATTTTCTGAAGGCTCCTGCTGGGCTGTCAGTCGCTGGACTGTTTTTAACCTGGCCCAGTCAATACCAGGGGGAGCCCCTGGTACCAACTGGGCCAGGTTTAAAGGGGTCCAGACACTGACAGCCAGGCAGGAGCCCTCAGAAAATGGTGGAGGAAAGGGCGGGCTTTTAAAATCCTTTTCCCACCAAAGCCAGCGCTACAGCTGATTGGCGGCGCTGGCTTCTGGTGGGAAAAAGCCCATGGTTTCCCCACACCAATTGCAAGGGAAACCTTTCCCATAGGAATGCATTGAAGCATTCCTCTATGGGGAAACAAAAAAATGAACAAAGCGGAAATTTCATTTTTCATTTCATTTTTCTTTGATGGGTCAGTTTGTTATTCATTTTGTTAGGTAACAAAATGAATAACAAATAATGAAACAAATTAAAAATTCATTTTGGGCCCACCTCTAGTGTCCACAGTGAGCACTGCAATAACTGCATGAAATGCCCCATGAGTAGCAGATGAGGAATATAGAACAGTAAAATGGGACAAAGATTGTCAGTTTGAACCATCCTAAAATGACAGCACCTGAGTGAAATGAGCTCTGGCCAATGAAATTGCTTATTAAGATCAGTTGAACATATTTATTCAAAGCTTTAAGATGGGGACAGAAAATCACAGCATTTCTCTCTCTCTCTCTCTGAAGGATTTTTATGTCTTAATATGGTGTGGGGGGGGGCTAAAACAAATTGCATCCCATCATTCATTTCTGGGGCAAATCTGCCTGCATCTCTCATTATTGGCAAAACTGATCTTCTGGGAGATGCATCAGCTTTGGAGGGTTTCATTTTACCCATCTCTAGTACAATAAGTAAGTACACTGTTGGCAATAAAGAAGTATCTATTGAACCGAATTTGTGTACATAAAAAGAATTTGTGGGCTATTTACTTCCGTGGACTTCCACTTCCTTGTTCTTAAGTGTTGTATCACCAGTAGTATCCTAATTTCAGGAGAAAGTCCCTGCTTACAGATATATGGGGTGTTTCTATTATACACAGTTAACAGGAGTGTGATACCACTACAATGTTGGGGTCCCCTCAATATTACTCTCTATAATTAATCAATATACAGTATATAGTACTGCTTTATATTAACCACACGGCTGCACATTGTCTAACTACATTTGTGCTTCACACATACAGTGGTACCTCTGATAACAAATTTAATTGGTTCCCAGATGCAATTTGTTATCTGAAAAAAATTGTTATCTGGAATGGGGTTTCCCATTGAAATTAATGGGAAACTGACTAATCCGTTCCAGACGGCTGAAAAAAAGGCAAAACAGATGGGTCCCCCCCCCCCACAGACCCCTTTACAATATGCACTTTAAAGGCTCCCAGGGCTGGAACACCCCTGAACACATCCCTGCAGTGCAATGCAAGCATGGACAAAAGAACCAGCAAGACTACACCAATCTTTTCCCACCAAAAATGCAATGGAAAGCAGTTCAAAGATCAATAAAACCAAGCTAAAACAAGCAAAAACAAAACAAAAAAACAACCCCATCACCCAGTTATTCTTGCCAAATGCACACAAAAAAAGCCACAAGGATGTTTTTGCAAACCCAAACTCAGCTCGTCCTTCGTTTTAAAATGGAAAGCAATGAGAAGAAAAAAACCACAAGGTTTTTGCAAACCAAAACTCAGCTCACCCTCCATTTTAAAATGGAAAACAATGAGAAGAGAAAAGCCACAAAGATGCTTTGTAAACCCAAACTCAGCTCACCCTCTGTTTTAAAATGGAAAGCAATGGAAATGAAATTGTATTTTTTTTTGTTGTTAAAACAAAACATTTCATCCCATTTTTTTAAAAAAAGTTTTTTAAAAAAGCTCTAGGCTTTTAAAAAAAACCTTTCCCTCCACCAAGCCCCACCAGCTGATCAGCATTAGGGTGGAGGGGAAGGTTTTCTCCCCACCCCAGCACAGATCAGCTGGCAGGTGGGGCTTGGGGGATGGAGAAAAAGTTTTTTTTTTTAAAAAAGCACTAGGGTGGGGAAAAGGTTTCCGCACACACACACACACCCTAAAGCTGATCAGCTGGCAGGCAGGGCTTGGGGAAGGGAAAAAGTTGTTTGTTTTTTTTAACTTTTTCCCCACCCTAGCACCAATCAACTGGTAGACGGGGTTTGGGGAGGGGAAAGTCCAGGGCTTTTAAAAAAACTTTTTCCCCTCCCCCAAGCCACACCTGCCAGCTGATCTGTGCTGGGGTGGGGAGAAAACCTTCCCCTCCACCCTAATGCTGATCAGCTGGTGGGGCTGGTGGGGCTGGTCACTTTCCACCCTCCCCCCCAACCATTTCATTAGTGGTTTGTTTGGTACGAATTTTTGAATTTGGAAAGGTAGGGAGATGATATGTTCTTGCTTTTACCTGTCTATTTCCATTGCTTTCCATTTTAAAACAATGGAAATGGACAGGATTTTGTCTGTTGATTTTATTGTGCCTAAGCAAGGAGGGCCCATGTCCTGTGTGGGATCTCCACAGAAGTCAAGACCCTGAAATAAAAAAAACACAAACACACACACTCTCTAGTTAATGCACTAAATTTAGGCTTTAGCCTTCACTTCTTCTGCAATGTGTGCTTCCTAGACTAGAGTTCTTCTATTGCATCACTCTTCAGGATTTTATGGAGCTAATTTTTAAATGAACATTCTAAGCACTAATATAAATGTGTCAAATTTGCATTTTTTCCAAAAAAAGATAATAATTTAGCAAGAATAAATCAAACATCTTTTAAATTGGATCCTTTGTATAAACACCTTTCTTAATTTCTGTGTATCAGAATGGCAGTGTTGTGGGACTTGACCTGAAAAATATCCCAGAGTGCCTTTTTATTTCGAAAGCTCAGAAGTGAGAGTGCTATCTCTCCAATGCCTTGTCTTCTGAAGTCTATATAGAAGGAACCCAGCAGTGGTAACAGACAGAACTTTATACCCCAAATCAAAGCCATTAAAGGGCTAGATTTTTATCTCCCTGGGGAACAGTCCCTCCATGGCTCTGTTTCTAAATGAAGGCTTCTTCCTTAGGTCTCTTCATTCACTGAGCTAAAACATCTAGCTCCTAGGGATTACACTTTCAATTCTTTTGTGCCTAGACAAATTTGTTCACCTCATATATCCAGACAGAATATCAATACATCTATTATAACAGGCAAACACAAAATTAAAAAATAAATGAGACAGAAATATTGTGGCACTTGAAAGAATAACAGTTATAATTAATGTG
Organism: Phrynocephalus versicolor; assembly: GCA_023846285.1. Classification (NCBI taxonomy): domain Eukaryota; kingdom Metazoa; phylum Chordata; class Lepidosauria; order Squamata; family Agamidae; genus Phrynocephalus; species Phrynocephalus versicolor. Next base: position 20,889,055 of record JAHTLZ010000016.1, on the reverse strand, counting down.
AGCTTTCATGAACAAGTCCACTTCTTCAGACACATTCATTGTGTCACATCTATTTTGGATTTCATCCATAGTGACTTTTCAGTCCGCTTTCGTTTTCTCAGCTTGCCATTCTCTCTATCATACTGCAGATTAATGAATGTGTTATATGCCAAACATAAACTATTGATAAATACTGCAGTGCCGTTGGATGGCTAAAGCAAATATTCTGCTTTCATCGTTAAATAAATCCACCAGTAGAAACTGACAGCATTGTATCTTGAACAAAAATTAAAATGTCCCAAATGCCCATTTCCTATCTGGGGAACTGGTAGTTCTTCATGGAATAAAGAATAGTAGATAAACAAAACAACTCATTATAATAGTTAACAAACCCCAAATTAATAACCTTTGAGCAATTATTCCAAGTGCTAACATACACTGACATTGTCATGTGATATCTTACTTAACAGGAGCATTAAGGAGTTGCAATAACATCTTCACACATTATCTGTCAGTAGATGCTGGATTTACTTGAATCCTAGTCCTCCCTGAGAGCTCCCTGTGTGATGAGGCATTATGATTCTTCCACTTTTTGTGGCTATCAGTGTAGCAGAACTCATACGGTTTAGCAGAAACCTTTCTTTGGCTTTTTGCCTGTAAAATTTACTCTGCATTTCCAAACAAACGAAAACATTGAATGCAAGCAAACAAATTTGTTGCCGACATTTCTTGGCTCTTCTTTTTCTCCTTCTTTCCCTTTTGTTGATGTCTTTGGCAGCCTTTCTTGGGTTATAAATAAATGCAAATCAGAAGAATAAAGGAGATGTCAAAGCCGAACACATCCTTCTTTCGTGAGCAAGGAAGAGAATGAAACAAAGCGTTCTGAAGCTTGGCAGTTATCACATTTGGAGAGGATGATGGTTTCCTGTTATCTACCTTCAGGTTTCCCATTATGATTCTCCCTCTTTCTTCATTACTCGTTTTGAAGGGTATCCAACTTCATGCTACTCTCTGTAGTGACTGTGTTGTGAAGCACTTGTCTAGAATGGACCTCAATAAGTTGCACTTTGGCAGGTCCACCAACTCTCATCTGTTTCAGTTGCCATCTGTTTATTCAATATGAGGTGAACTTAGGCTCAATAACGAATCTATTTTCAGAATCAAGATTTTGTAATATCAGACAACTGAACAGTGAGCTTCCAAGCTGTTTTTTCCCCCTTGGTGGAACTCCACTGGAACCATGTTCTAGCATATTTATCTGGTTTCAAGTAAGATAGGTTTATTATTATACTGCCTGATCTACAACCTTGTTTTAAGATCAAGTTTTATTTAGTTCTACACAGACTGGTAGAACTGGTCTCATATAAGACCTGCAATGGAAGACCTGCAGAAGCAGCAGGCCTCTAAGCAAGTGGAATGTAAGACAGGTTCATTTTTATTTTATAGACGTTAGTGTTTGTCTTCTATTTTAACACTTGTTACAATTTAATCGCCATCTACTTGCCAGGAAACGTAATTGCAAGAGTTTTGCCCTTTTTCTCCAGAAAAAAAAGAAGTATTCCTTATAAATAAAGATGGGCACAAAATAAAAAATGAAATGCTGGTTTGTCATTTGTTACATAACAAATTACTTCATTATGTAACAAAATGGCAGGACATGTTTCATCACAAAACAAAACAAAATGCTTTTTTTCTCTCTAGGAATGAAACAATTTGTCCTAGAGGAAATGGCAGGGGAGTTTGCTTAAGCTCTTCCCTGTAAACCCCCAAAATTTGGAGAAGTCTGGGAGTCAGGGGGCTGAGTCATTAAGCTTCAAAGGGGGTATCCCTAGGAAAGAATCTTTCTAATTGAATACCCCCCCCCCCCGCAGGCAAGTGATTAGTGGCTTTGCTTCCAAATTCTGATTCAATTAGAAATATATTTTATAGGGATACCCCCTTTGGAGCTTAATAACTCAGCCCTATGGCCCCCAAACCTCTCCAAATCTTGGTGGCTTACAAGGAAAAGTCCAACCTTGCTCTGCAGAGATTTTGGTGCTGAAACATGGGTGCAATCCATATTTTTGAATACATAATGTTTGTTATATTTGTGTATTCAAAAATATGGATTGCATCCGTGTTTTATAACCAAAACCACTGGGGAGCTTCCTCAAGCTCTTTCCTATAAGCCCCTAACATTTGAAGAGGTTTGGGGGACAGGGGGCAGAGTTATTAAGCTCCAAAGGGAGTTGCCCCTAGGGAAAAATCTTTTTAATGAATTGTGATTTGGAAGCGAAGCCACTAATTGCTTGGCTTTCCGATTTAATTAGATTTTTTCCCCTAGGGGCACCCCCTTTGGAGATTAATAACAGCCTCCAGACCCCCCAAACTTTCCAAATTTTGGGGGCGCACAGGGAAGAGCTTGAGGAAGCTCCCCCACCATTTTGGTGCCTCTAGGACCCTGGGGAGCATTTCATTTCATTCCATTTTCTTTCATTTTGTAACAAAACTACTTTAAAATTTTGTTACAAATGAAATAAAACTCCCAAAGAAACAAAACAAAAAACACTATATTTCCATTTCATCCCCATCTCTACTTATAAATCTTAATAGGATGGGATATCTGCAAAACTTGAGGTGGAGAAGGGACACAAAAGTTCTAAAATCATTACAACTTAATCTTAAAAAACATTGATGATGATGATGATGATGATGATGATGATGATGATGATGATGATGATGATGATGATGATGATGATGATGATACAGGTACACATCTTAACATGATATAGGCCTGCTTGATAAATCACCCTGCTCCAAGTATTCAAGTATTTGAGATATATTAATTTAGCTCTTTTGATCATTCTACCACTATCCATGCCTTTAAAGGGGGGCACTGAACTGACTAATGAGTAGTTCTGTTTTCGATGAAGTTTTTCATTTCATTTTTGTTTTCCTAGTCCTGTTTCTATATTACATTTGCATGGGCCTTCTCTGGGCATGTGCTCTCCCCCCCCCCCCATCATATGCCAGAATCCTACTGTTGTTTGTGGAAACTTTGTGTAATTGGCTGCTACTAATTGCAGCTCATAGACAAAGTGCTGGGACACATGCCTGGTCGTGCCCATGCTTGTACAAGGAATCTACATCCCCAATACCTGGTGAATTAACTGCAATGAGCTGTGACAAGTCACACAATAGGATTCCAGCTAGGGATGGACATGAAATAGAAAAATACTATTTCATCTTGTTTCTCATTCTGTTTCATTTCATAAATGATGATTATTTAAAAATCATTAAGAAATGAAATTAGAAATGAAATATGAATCCCCAGCAACAGCATTGGGAGTGCTGGTGCTGCAAGGGATACAAAAGCCTCCAGCCCACCAGCCCTCTCTTGATTTTCAGAGCTAGGCTCTGAAGATCAAGAAAGCGGCAGGTGGGCTAGAGGCATTTTTGAATACCGCACCCCAACAGTGAGAATGCTGGTGTGGCGGGGTATTCAAAGAAGCTGGTGTGGTGGGGTATTCTGGTCTTGGTGGGCTAGATACTTTAAAATGTCCCTGTCCCAGCACTCTGGCCCCAGCCAGAGCACTGGTGACAGGACATTTTGAAAAGGCTGTAGTCAATGAACATGAGCCTTTAAAAATGTCCTGCTACCAGCACTCTGGCTGGGGTGAGAGTGCTGGTGCCAGGACATTTAAACAAGTCTGTAGTCCACCAACTAGAGCCTTTTTAAAATCCCCTGCCCAAATGTCCCTGCTCACTGTTGGGGTGGGGGATTTAAAAAAGTCTCAAGACCATCATAAGTGTGGTGGTCCTGAGCCTTTTTTAAATCCCCTGCAACAACAGCCAGTGGGGACATTTTAAAAAGGCTCATGATCACAAGAAAAAACAAAGCAAAGTGTTCGGCTTATATACCGCTCCATACCACGCCAGATTTAAAAAAGACTCAAGACCATCACAAGCATAGTGGTTTTGAGCATTTTTAAAATCACCAGTCCCAACAGCGAGTGGGGACATTTTTAAAAGGCTCCAGCACAGTGGTCTCATAGGACAAACAACAAGTCTGTTATTCATCAGAATAAGGTTGACATTGGAGAAGTGTGACTGCTTAGTTAAATATTGGAACATGGGGTAGAAATGGATCCATCTTTTTCCTGCTTATCTAGAATTGTCTTGGCAAAAACTACAGAATTCTCATGGCATGACCACACTATACAGTATCTTGTTGCTTAGCATAGTAAATTGCACTAAAATGGGCCCATTGAATCAATGGGGATTTAGTGAGTCAATTCCCCTGTAAATTCCTTTTATTCAGGCGGGCCTATACTATCTGCCACTTACAGTGCTAAAAAAAAAAAAAAGGAGTGGACACATACGAAACAATGGAACATATGGAGGAGCTGACTCACCAAAACCCCACTGATTCCATGTACCTGTTGTAGTATTATTTACTATGCTATGCAACAGGATTTGGGCCACTCTATTGAGCGCATTGAATGTGCTCTCAGTGGGAAGCTTTGGCCAGTCCTGTCTTTCTGGTAGCTCACATTGAGACACATGCTATTAAATGGCTCCTATACACCACCTGGGCTACACATTATCCCTGAATCCTGAGAGTTCTTGCCTCCTATCTGCAAAACGGTTCTTCCCATTTGTCAGTTCCCACAACCATTATTTATTTAAAAGGCTCCATTTTCTTTTCTTCTCTTTTCTTTCAAGCCCCAGTGTGCTCTTTTTCACTTCAAGTTCTGCTAACTGCTATTTCTATACTTTCTCGTATTAAAGTTTTCATTAAAATGAAAAGACAGCCAGTTTTGTCTTTCTCATCTTTCTTCTCCTCCTCTCCAAAACTGCTTAAGCTTACTCATCTAATCCCTGCCCTAATCCCTTTATAATTTAAAGAGAAAATGAAAGCAATCCCACACCCTCCTTTCTGCTAACCCTTTCTTCCTGCTTGCTCAATCCCCAGCACCTACCTTCCACCATTATTTTGTTAAAGTGCTATTTAATTGCATTTTAGAATTGAAATATGGAGCATATTCTCAAATGCTGTCACTGAAATAAAGGAAGGTTAGGGACACCAGTTGCCCTGTACATTACAGTGGAAAATCAATGCTGGTAGGCCAATAAAGAGACAATGCTGGATAGGTGACACCTTGATAAAGAGGCAGTAAGAACATAAGAAGAGCCATGCTGGATCAGGCCAAAGGCCCATCTAGTCCAGCTTCCTGTATCTCACAGTGGCCCCACCAGGTGCGTTTGGGAGTGCATGAGACTAGATATCTGTCTCCTGATACCACTCCCCTGCATCTGGCCCTTGAAGTAACCCGGTTTAAAGCCTGGAGACTCCACATCTCCATCATGGTTTGTAACCTGTGATGGACTTTTCCTCCAGGAATCTGTCCAATCCCCTTTTGAAGGCATCCAGGCCAGATGCCATCACCACATCCTGTGGCAGGGAGTTCCATAGACTTACAACGCGCTGGGTGAAAAAATATTTTCTTTTGTCTGTTCTTACTCTCCCAGCCCTCAATTTGAGTGTATGTCCCCTAGTTCTGGTATTTTGGGAGAGAGAGAAGAGCTTCCCTCTATCCACATTACTCATACCCTGCATTATTTTGTACGTCTCAATCATATCCCCCCTCAAGCGCCTTTTTTCCAGACTAAAGAGGCCCAAATGTTTTAGCCTTTCTTCATAAGGGAGGTGCTCCAGCCCGGTAATCATTTTAGTCGCTCTCTTCTGCACCTTTTCCAGTTCCACTATGTCTTTCTTGAGATGCGGTGACCAGAATTGTACACAATACTCCAGGTGGGGCCTTACTATTGTTTTGTATAATGGCATTATAATGTTGGCTGTTTTATTTTCAATCCCCTTTTTGATAATCCCTAGCATGGAATTGGCCTTCTTCACGGCTGCCACACATTTGGGAGACACCTTCATGGAGCTGTCCACCAACACACCAAGATCTCTTTCCTGATCCGTCACGGATAACTCAGAGCCCATGAGTTGATAAACGAAGTTTGGATTTTTTGCCCCAATATGCATTACTTTACATTTGGTTACATTAAAACGCATTTGCCATTTCTCAGCCCACTCCCCAAGTTTGGAGAGATCCTTCTGGAGCTCTTCACAATCTTCTCTGGTATTTACCACACGAAAAAGTTTTGTGTCATTTGCAAACTTGGCCACCTCACTGTTTATCCCTGTCTCCAGGTCATTTACGAACAGATTGAAAACCACCGGTCCCAGGACCGAGCCCTGGGGCACACCGCTTTTCACTTCTCTCCATTGCGAAAATTTCCCATTGACACCTACTCTTTGTTTCCGGGATTTCAACCAGTTCTCAATCCATAAGAGGACCTGCCCTCTTATCCCCTGACTGTGCAATTTTCTCAGCAGCCTTTGGTGAGGGACTGTGTCAAAAGCTTTTTGAAAATCCAGATAGACTATATCAACCGGTTCACCCAAATCCACGTGCCTGTTGACCTTTTCAAAAAATTCTAAGAGGTTTGTCAGACAAGATTTACCCTTACAGAAGCCATGCTGATTTTCTCTCAGCAAGGTTTGTTCTTTTATGTGTTTTAAGATTTTCTCTTGGATGAGGCTTTCCACCATCTTCCCTGGGACAGATGTAAGGCTAACTGGCCTGTAGTTTCCCAGGTCCCCCCTCCTTCCTTTTTTAAAAATTGGTGTGACATCTGCTATCCTCCAGTCCCCCGGCACTGTGGCCGTTTTAAGAGACAAGTTGCATATAACCGTTAAGAGATCCGCAATTTCATTTCTCAGTACCCTAATAACCCTTGGGTGGATGCCATCTGGGCCCGGTGACTTGTTAATCCTCAATTTATCAATTAGTCCTAAAACCTCCTCTCTTTTAACCTGTATTTGATTTAATTCTTTAGTCAAGAGGGGCGGCTGAGGCAGCGGAATCCGCTCAAGGTCCTCTGTCGTGAAGACAGACACAAAGAACTCATTCAATTTCTCTGCAATGTCCAAGTCTTTCTTAACCTCCCCCTTTCCTCCCTCACCATCCAGAGGGCCAACTGGTTCTCTGGCAGGTTTTCTACTTCTAACATATTTAAAGAAGCTTTTATTATTACCCTTTATATTGCTAGCCATTCGTTCCTCAAAGTCTTTCTTTGCCTCCCTTATCATCTTCTTACATTTCTTTTGCCAGAGTTTGTGTTCCTTTTTATTATCCTCATTTGGGGAGGATTTCCATTTACAGAAGGACCTCTCCTTGTGCTTTAGAGCCTCTCTAACTCCACTCGTTAACCATGCCGGTGCCCTCTTGGACTTAAATGAGCTCTTCTTTCTTTGTGGTATGCACTTGTGCTGGGCCTCTATTATTGTTGTTTTAAACAGGCTCCATGCACTCTGAAGAGATTGGATTCTTTTAACCTTCCCCTTCAGTTTCTCTCTAACTATTTTCCTCATCTGAGGGAAGTTTGCCCTTCGAAAATCAAGGGTTTTTATGTCTGATTTGGTTGACACTCTTCCTCCGACATGCATGGCAAAGGTAATTGCAGCATGGTCACTGTTCCCCAGAGGCTCAGTGACATTCACACCCCTGACCAGGTCCTGAGTATCACACAATATTAGATCCAGAGTTGCCTGTTCTCGGGTGGGCTCCGTGACAAGTTGCTCTAAGGCACAGTCATTCAGCAAGTCGAGAAACCCAATTTCTCTTTCTTGCCCGGAGCTCGCATTGGCCCAGTCAATGTGGGGATAATTGAAGTCCCCCATGATTACTATCCTACCCCTCTTAGCCACCTCCATGATTTCTCTCCTCATTTCAAGGTCCCCCTCAAGGTTTTGATCTGGTGGACGATAGAATACTCCAACGATCACATCACTCCTTGGACCTGGTAGTTTAACCCACAGTGATTCTATGGTGGAGTCAGACCCTCTGTCCATCTCCATTCTGCTGGATTTTACCCCTTCTTTGACATAGATGGCCACTCCTCCTCCAACCCGCCCCTTTCTATCCCTTCTATAGAGTTTATAGCCTGGGATTGCTGTATCCCACTGGTTCTCCACATTCCACCAGGTTTCTGTTATGGCTATTATATCTATGTTATCCCTAGCTGCCAAATGTTCAAGTTCTCCCATCTTTGCTCGGAGGCTTCGAGCATTGGCGTAGAAGCACCTGTACAGTGGGTCCCGCAACAACAGCTGCTGCCTTGTTCTTTCTCCCGCACAGCTTTTATTATCAGTAGACAAACTGTCATATTCCGTTATTCTCCCAGTGCTAATACCTGCTACGCCATCTCTATGTGATTCTCTACCTTCTTCAACCTCATTCCCCGAGGATGATGTGTTCCGAACCGGATGCCACTCAGCTCCTGTCGGCTTTCCCCCAGTCATTAGTTTAAAAGCTGCTCTGCTGCCCTTTTGAGGTTGAGTGCCAGCAATCTGGTCCCATCCTGATTCAAGTGCAACCCATCCCTCCTGAACAGGTTTGGCTTGTCCCAAAATGTTCTCCAGTTCCTGACAAATCTAAAGCCCTCCTCTCGACACCATCACCTCATCCACGCATTGAGGCTTCTGAGTTCTGCCTGCCTGGTGGGTCCTGCACGAGGAACAGGTAGCACCTCTGAAAATGCTACCTTGGAAGCCCGGGACTTCAATCTTCTATCTAACAACCTGAATTTGGCTTCCAAGACTGACCGCTTTGCCTTCCCAACGTCATTGGTACCAACATGTACCATGACCACTGGCTCCTTCCCAGTTCTCTCTAACAAGCTATCTATATTTCTCGTGATGTCTGCAACCTTTGCATCTGGCAGGCAAGTGACCATCCGGTTATCATGCTCGTCACAAATCCATCCCTCTGTATTTCTAATTATAGAATCCCCTAGTACAAGAAGCTTCTCTCCTGCAGCCTGTTCATCTACATGTACCTGATCTTGTGTCTCATCAATAGTGATGAGGGAGAGATCCTCCGGTGGAACCAATTCTTCCTCTATGTGTGCCTCATGAGGTGTGCTGAGGGAAAGAGCCTCAAATTGATTGTGCAATATGAGACTCTCTGAGCGATCCCTTGGCCTTCTACTCCTTTGAGTCACATTCCTCCACCCATCTACCTCCTGAGTTGGGGCAGTGACTTCCTCCTCAGAAGTGTGCCCTGTCTCTTCTTTGACCTGGATAGTCTGTTCCGCTCTGTCCAGGAACCTCTCAAGCTCCTCAATGTGTTGCTGGTCCGATATGCGAGCTTCTAGCTGCTGGACCTTCTCTTCCAATAGCGCAACCAGTTTGCACTTGCAGCAAATGTAGTTCTGTACACGCTCTGTCAAAATGACAAACATGGCACAAGTACTACAGGAAACTACAGCTGCTCCCTCCAACTCCATTTTAACGAGTGCAATAAAATGTATTGAAGGTCTCAAAAATGTAAACTTACACTATTTTTTTTAAATCTAGTAAGACTAATGTGTGTAGGAACTCCTTAGGAGTACCTTGGCTTGGGAACTCAAATATCCTTTTCGTAATTTTTTTTTTTTTTTTTAGTCTGCACGCGCCGTAAGGCGCGTGCTGCTGGGAGCAAGTATTTAAAGATAAAGCTCCTCCCCCTACTTACT
>JAHTLZ010000016.1:20867460-20877883 GCA_023846285.1 Phrynocephalus versicolor | reverse complement strand
AACAACAACAACAACAACAACAACAACAACAACAACAACAACAACAAACCAGCCCTGGCATCGGAGCTTAAAAAAAATTATTATTATTTTAAAGTGCCCACCCGGCCTGGGAGCCACATGGTTGGCATTGTAAAAATATAAATAAATAATTTTATTTAAATAAAATAAAATTTAAAAAGTGCCAACCCGGGCCCGGGGGCCACATGGTCAGTGTTGGAAATTCAAAATAAATAAAAAATAAAAAATGGCACCAGCCCTGGTCAGTACTTAATAAATAGATAAATAGATAGATAGATAGATAGATAGATAAATAAATAAATAAATAAATAAAAACCCTTGGTCTGGTCTGTGGGCCAGACAGAAGTAAAAAGAAAATTACAAAAAAAAAAGGAAGAAAAAGAAAAGAAAACCTGGTGCAGGGAAGCAAATGCCTCTCAGCTGTGGAAAAAATTCACCCCCAGCATTGGGGCTTTAAAAAAAATTAAATTAAAAAAAATTAAAAGTGCTGACCCAGCCCGAGAGCCACATGGTTGGCATCCTAAAATGTAAAAATTAAAATTAAAAAATTAAAAAGGGGCCACGTGGGCGGCACTGGAAACAAAATTAAAAATAAAATAAATAAAGAAACACACTGACCCGGCCCTTGGGGCTGCATGGTTGGTGCTACAAAATAAGAAAAAAAAATTTAAAAGTGTCAACATGGCCCTGTGGTTGGCACTGAAAAAAAAAAAAAAAACAGGTGCAGGGAAGCTAGCACCTCTAGAGGCACTGACCCCAAGCCAGTGCTTCAAAAAGCCCCCAGCATTGGGGACTTTATATATTTTTTTAAAAGCGCTGGGCCTACAGTGGGGCAGTCTACCACTGCCTGGCATGGCCACGGCACATGCTCCAGTGGCGGCAGTGAGGCCTCCCACTTCCTGGTGAGGCCTCCCGCCATCCTGTGGAGCCACTGCTTTAGGTCCTTCTGGTCTGCCACTAAAGCCCCTGGGATCACCGCCAAGGAGGTAAGTCGAACCAGTTCAGCTCAGTTCGGGCTCCTATAAATTTTTGTTTAAAATAAATTGTACAAAACCAAACCGAACCTAACCGAGGGTGGGCCCAAAACAGAACGAACCAAACAATCAGATTTCTATTTTGTGCACATCTCTACTAGGCAGAAAGATGACAGCCAGACTGAGATGCACTGGATAATACACTTTTGTTTGTTTTCTAAGGTGATTTGAAATTCTCAGCTCCTCTCTTTGCCTGTTCCCCGCTGTCTCCAGAGTCTACTAGCTTCCTCTAGTGAAAAAAAAGTTTTTTTAAAATTAAATTGGGAGGGGGGCTGTCTTGGCCTCCATAGTCCCCTCAAAACACTTCAAATTTGCCTCCACACCCCCTAGAGGCCATGAAGAAACTTATAAAGTCACTCCACCTCACCCCAAAATTGGGTATGGGGGCAGCATAATGGGGAACAATGGAGGGAGGGGCTGGATGCAACTCAGATACACAGATTGAATACCTCTTCCCCCCTCGGTCCTGCCTACTGATTAATCCTCTTGAGAAGTTACATTTATTGCTAAGGAGGAGGGGAATCAACCTCACATAGTGTCATTCTCAGGGCTGGAGTACAGATCACAATCCGTGGGGCACATGTGCACAGAAAGAAGCAAGGAACCAGACAATATATTTCAAAAAAGAAGGTAGAACAATATGCCATAGTAGGAAAAAGCAAAGTGCAAGCCAGAAGTCAGAAGTGAGAAAGTTGTCATCCTGATGACTACAAAACAGTTGGCTACAAACAGGCTACCAACTCCCTACTTCCCACCAAACCCCTGCAATCAAATAAATACAGTTTCTTCTCACTATCCATTTCATCTTTTAGGTCTAATTAGTAGCAAAACTAACCTGAGTAGGTTGGGGGTCCTCCTCCCCAAATGTGGGTTTAGGAATCCCCCTCATTCCAGTGAATGAGCAGTTCCTACAAGTAGTGATGGATTCAATCTATCTTTTCTAAGAATCAGATTAGTGACAATACTCTTCTTGCCTGGAAGTGCCTCATTCATTCATTCATTCATTCATTCATTCATTCATTCATTCATTGAGCTGATCAATCATTTGTTAATTTCCAAATCTTAAAATATAAAACAGATGGCAAAGTCAGCTAAATATTAGCAGAGAACGCAGCGTAACATCTAATTCAGTTGTTTGCCTCAGACATTTCCATTACTCACATTGTTTTGAAAGGGCAGCAGATTTCCATTTCATTTCACAGACCTAATGAAAAGCTTACCATTTGCCATAAGTCATTTAAGGCTATGAACTTCCCCTTTACAACATGTTGAAGATAATGCATGGCCCTCATTGCAATTACTTTGCAGTAATTAAATCTGTGGGTTTTGCTGACTTGTACCAACATGGTTTCTCCCCCTTGAGGTTTATTACAGCAGCTGAATGCTTCAATTCAATTGCAGACTTGTGCTAAGCGCGGTCTGCTTTCAGTCCTACTAAGGATATTTCATAAAGTGTTGTGTTCAATAGATAGGAGTCCTGGAATAAGACTTTTCATCCATGCGCTCATACACAAGAATAAGGTCATTGTATTTCTGAAGAGCCACAAGAATGAATTTGGCTTTGGCTTCTGCTGGCATCTTTCTTGTGTTAAGCAAATGGAATGGTCATATCTGCTATACTTGCTTATTTCTCTAACAAATTCTGGATACATATAAATGGATATGTATTAGTGTCTTTGCCTCTGGATGCAATTTCCAATGAACTGCTCTTGTTTCTGTTCAGTTTAAGCTGTGGCTCCCCCTTAGGTAGAACTATGCAGCAGCAGCAAGGGGGCCTTGGGCTGCACCTATTACTTTTCTTACTCCCTGTACTTCACACCAGTGCCCATCCATGTGATTGGAAGTGCCAAATAGAGATGGGCACAAAACGGAAAAATGGTTTTTTATTTCCATTCTGTTTCGTGCCCATCTCCCTTTGTTTATCATTTTTTGGACATGAAATTTTTTTAAAAAATTGTTCTGTTTTTTGTGTTTCGGGCTTCTTCTCTGGGATGAGAGTGCCAGACATGCTGTCATTCCCCACTAGAGATGGGCACGAAAAGAAAATTATTTTTGTTCCGTTATCCATTATTCGTTCCGTTACGTAATGGAATGAATAATGACGCCCAGAATAATTTAGGAATGAACAGAACAGAACCAGAATAAATTAGTTTGGTTAGGTTCAGTTCGTTCCTCCCTGCTGGCGATGACAGCCCAGCTATCATCGCCAGCGGGGGAGGAATGTGAGAGCCCCGTTCTCACCTCCGCACAGGGAGGTGGGACCGGAGCTCTTTCAAAATGGATCTCCTCTGCGGGGAAGTGACAGCTGCTTGGCTGTCACCTCCCCGCTGTGGAGATTGGTTCAGGGAGGGCTGAGGTCTCGTCGCCGCAAGCGGAGTCAAGTCCACAGATATCTCTCCAATCTCTGCAGCGAGGGGTGACAGCTGGCTCGGCTGTCATCCCCCGCAGCGGAGGGCGATTGGGAGAGGGCCGCGGTTTCATCTCTGCAAGCGTAGCCAAGGCCGCGGCTTTGGGATCGCTGGAAAGAGGGCTGTGATCCTGCCTCCGTGTGCGGAGGCAAGATCACAGCCCCCTCTTGCTGCCCTCCGCCTCAGAGCCTGTCAGGCTCTGGGGTGGAGTGGAGAAGGAAGGGGCTGCGATCCGGCCTCCGTGCATGCAAGCCGGATCCCAGCCGCCTCTTGCCGCACTCCGGGGTGCAGTGGAGAAGTAAGGAGCTGAGATCCAGCCTCCGCGCATGCAAGCCGGATCCCAGCCCCCTCTTGCCGGCATCTGCCATGGAGCCTGGTGCGCTCATCCCGGGGAAGAACCCCAAAACAGAAAAAAAACAGAACAATTTTTAAAAAAATTTCATGTCTGAAAAATGATAAACGAAGGGAGATGGGCATGAAACAGAACGGAAACGAAAAACCATTTTTCCGTTTTGTGCCCATCTCTATTCCCCATGGGGAAGATCCCTTTAAAGATACCCCATTCTGCCTATGCATGCAGAAGTGGAACAGGAGTCTCTTCTTCCCTGCGTGGGTCATGACATCGCCAGGTGCTGTCATGACCCACATGGGGAAGATCCCTTTGGGACCCCCGTTCAGTCCCTCTGCATGCAGAGGGGCTGAATGGGAGTCCCGCCTTCCCCGTGCCAGTCATGACAGTGTCTGGTGCTGTCATCCGGCGCAGGGAAGGCGGATTGCAGCCCCTTCCTTCTCCACTCCGCCTCGGAGCCTGACAGCCCGGTGGGTGGAGGGCCGCGAGAAGGGGCTGGGATCCAGCTTGCACATGCAGAGGCCAGATCGCAGCCCTTTCCTTCTCTGTTCCATGGCAGAGGGTGGCGAGAGGGGGCTGCGATCCAGCTTGCACGCACGGCGGCCGGATTGCAGCCCCTTCCTTCTCCACTTTGCTCTGGAGCCTGACAGCCCACTGGGCTGTCAGGTTCCGTGGTGGAGGGCAGTAAGAGGGGGCTGTGATCCGACCTCTGCATGGGGAGGCGGGATCACAGCCCCCTTTCCAGCAATCCCAAGGCCGCGGCCTCAGCTCAGCTTGCAGAGACGAAAGCGCGGCCCTCTCCCGATCGCCCTCTGCCATGGGGGATGACAGACAAGTTGGATGTCATCCCCTCGCTGCAGAGACCAGAGATATAGCCGCAGCCTTGCCTCTGCTTTCGGTGGTGAGACTGCGGCCCTCTCTGAACCAATCTCCGCAGTGGGGAGGTGACAGCCGAGTTGGCTGTCACCTCCCCGCAGTGGAGATCAGTTTCAAAAGATATCTGGTCCGGTCTCCGCGTGCAGAGGTGAGAACGGGGCTATCACGGGCTGTCATCGCCAGCAGGGAGGAATGAACTGAACCTAACGAAACTCATTTATTCTGGTTCTGTTCGGTTCTTTCCTAAATTACCCTGGGTGTCGTTATTTGTTCCGTTACGTAACGGAACGAATAACGGATAATGGAATGAAAATATTTGTTTTGTTTTGTTCCCATCTCTAGTGCCAAAACATTTCTGGACACCCGGAGTCATTTTTTTCCCAAGCCTCTCAACAGCCTCTCAAGAGGGCAGCTTGAGAGGGTGTTTCAGATGATGTCATATTTCCCTGATATTCAGAAAGTCCTAAAACTCCATGGGTCCTGATTCTGAGACAATACTCAACAGGATATCAAAACATTCTGAGATTACCTTTAGGCCCACATCCAATATTCCAGGACCATTCTCCGGATAATGTAAAAAGCCCTCCTCAAAGAATTTTTGTTTTTGGTCGTGGGGGAAGCTTTCAACGGGTGGACCAAAGCACAGTGATTCACCAGCCAGTTGTATCCTTTCTGCTTGTTGATTGACAGCATAATATGTCAATCGATCAGTGTGTACCCTTTAAAATTCTATATGAACTAGATGTCTGTGAAGATTCTCAGTCATCCAGGTGAGTTTATTTGGAAGCTGAGTCATGGCAATTGAACTTCTTTTCTTGAGAGATTGAAATGTTTTGCTGCTCATCCAAGCAGCTTAGTCAGTCTGAAGAAAGCTAGTTAATATCAGTCCTCCATTTTACAGTTCACTTTGATCTCATGTCACTCTAGTTTGAAATAGGCTGATAAGATGAACAATGGCCTGAATAAACTCATTATAGGTGGAAAAAAGTCTAAATAGGCTCATTAGGTGGACAATGGCCCACGTTTACTACCTTCCCAACACCCATAAAGTATGAGCCATGAGCCATGGCCATTCATGTGAGTATTGAAAATTCCTCTCTGAAAAGAGGTGGGGGGCTCAGGTGGCCCTTTCAAGAATCCCCAGACAAATCAAGAATACCTCACACCTGCACCAACAAGGCGATGACTAACGACTCATATTTTATGGGTGTCGGGAAGGTCAGGAAGGTGAGCCATTATTCACCTAATGAGCCTACTGAGACTATTGTTCACCTAACAAGCCTATTCAGGCCATTGTTCATTTTGTGAACCTATTTCAAACCAGGGGGATGTGAGGTCAAAGTAAGCTATAAAATGGGGAACTCAGACTGATGAAGCTGTTTCATTTGTGCATGAAACATTTCAGTCTCTCAAGAAAAGAAGCCCAGTTGCCATGACTCAACTCCTAGATATGTGAACTAGATAGACCAAGTTGACCTAAAGCAATTGAGGTAAGATTGAGAGAAGAAAGAAGAGCCGAAGAGGCCTGACTTCCTTTTTTGCTAGACATTTGCACAGGTTTAGGGAGGGTGTGGGCTACTTTGGTGAATCCAAGGAAGAAAGAGAGAGAGGAAACAGATTTTTGGCTTTAGAAGGAATGTGGTACAGTCTGTATATATATTTGCAAGACAATATTGAATGCCATTAAACTTTTTATATCACTCATTCAAATTGCAGTAGAACTACCATGGTCTGAAAATGTTAACCAAGTGGTTGTCTAAATTTCTCTTGCACTCATCAGCTCTAAGGTAATTGGTTCCATTGCTGTACTGTTCTAACTAGATATGGGCATGAAACAAACTTTTAATTCATTCCATTATTTTTTATTTGGTTCGTTCGAGTGATTTTAGAACAAAACAAAGAGAACCAAATAAAATTGGTTCTGTTCGTTTTGTTAATGGCTGTGGTCTCCTACCTGGTGCTGCTGGAGCCTTGGTCTTCCTGGCTGCCAATTAAAAAAAAAAGTGCCAACCAGGCCCCAGGGGCCGCACGGTCGGCGCTTTAAAAATACATTTTAAAAAATACCTGGCCTGCACTACAGCTGTACTGCGGGCCACGAACCTGGAAAGTGCTGCCAGAAGGAGAAGGAGGAAGGTAAAAGAGGGCACGAGCAATCGAGCAAGCCAGGGAAGGAGGGAAGGAAGAAAAAAACCCAGCCCGCACTACAGCTGTAGCATGGGCCAGGAACCCGGAAGGCGCTGCCGGAGCAGAGCCACTGCCGCCAGTAAATAAGAACCCGAACCAGTTCGGGTTTGTACGATTTTTAAAAAAAATTCCTACAAACATGTACATGAACCGAACCGAGGGTGGGTCCGAACCAGACGAACCCAAACCATGGGTTTTCTGGTTCGTGCCCATCTCTAGTTCTAACAGTCAGGATGACTTCCTTGATAATCAACCGAAATCTGGCTTCCTGTAACCTGAGCCCATTGTTGACTGTCCTGCACTCTGGGATGATCAAGAACAGATCCTTCCCCTCCTCTGTATGACAGCCTTTTAAATATTTGAAAAGTGCTATCATATCACCCCTCAAGTCTCCTTTGCTCCAGGCTAATCATGTCCAGTTATTTCTGTCCTTTCCCCATAGGGCTTGGTTTCCAGACCCCCTGATCATCCTTATGGCTCTCCTTTGAACGTGTTCCAATTTGTCAGCATCTTTCTGGAAGTTCAGTGTCCAAAATGGGATACAATGCTCAAGATGAGACTTAACCAGTGTCGAACAGAGGAGAACGAGTACCTCACATTTTTGTAGCCACTTTGCACTGCTGGATTATATTCAGCTTGTGATCCACAATGATTCCAAGGTCCTTCATGTTTGTTGTATTTCTGAGCCAGGTATCCCCCATCTTTTAACTATGTGTTTCGTTAGGTTCAGTGTTTTGCATTTCTCCCTGTTGAATTTAATTCCGTTGTTTTCAGCCCAGTGCTGCAGCCTCTCAAGATCTTTCTAAATTTGGTTTCTATCTTCCAGGCTATGTCACACTGTGGATGCTGAAAAATGTAAAAACAGTGTTCAGAGTTTTTCAGCATCCTCAGAGGTGCTGGTGCTTGGAACTGTGGGGTCCAACTGTATATACAAATTATATACGGAAAATGAATTCTACTGCAATAACATATCACAATAGAAGGACTCAGAATGTTTTATTCTCATTGCCATGTGTTTTGATCCAGAATATTGATACCAGACAGCAGTCATTAGTGAGGACTCATTTCTTGTCAGCAAGCATTCAGACATTCACACCTTTTTTGAACAGAAAAGAAAAGACCTGTTTCAGTGAGTGAAAAATCATAGCTTAAAATCAATATGCCAAAAGCCAACATCTTTAGCTCTCCTCACAGAAATATATTGTCATAAACGTATCCCCAATGAGTACTTTATTAGCAGATGTAGCTAAAAGGTCAGATGGAAAGCTGCATGCTGCTTCAGCATTTTTGCAACAAAACAAGACATATAGATAATGAGGTAAAGGGAGCTTAGTAGAGCTGCAATATTCTCTGAAAAATAGATGGTATATGTTTTCTTCTCAGCATCATAGGAAACATTCAAAGGCTAAATAAATAAATAAATAAATAAATAAACCTGAAATATTCAAGCACAATCAATTTATGAATGTCCAAAAATAATAGAAAAAGACTACCCAGAAGAATTTACTTCTTTTGACTACCAGACTTGCACCTACATTGGGTTCACCTTGAAACAGTGCAGGCTGGAAGACTTCATGTCCTAACTTCCCGTTAGACGTTTATACTGTAATCACTTCCATTTCTAACCAGAAATTAGGCTCTATCCTAGGTCATGAAGCTTTCCAACCCACCCTTTCTTTTAGCTTTTCTTATATACCAATACATATTGTATTAATACCATTAATTAGTATTTAGTTTTTCTATATTTATTCAGGAATCTTTAAAGTTATTCCAGTGAGGCAAGCTCCCATTGGCACATGGGAAGAGGGAATGATAGCAAGCATAGGTACAAACAGGGAATCTTAAAGGGCTCAAGGAGGATTCCAAACTTTGTGGAATCCCATAGCTAGAAAAATTATACCTGTTGAATATGTGCACCTCTTGCAGCTGAGAGGAACTATGTGAGGAGATGTGAAAGAAAATGGTGCACAATAGGCAATTCTTCTAGGAAACCCAGTCTTGTATAGAACCCTGTTTTTTATGAAGTCTTTTTGCATTATTTGCTTCCCCACGTCCCACCAGAAAAAATGTGGGAATCGTGGTGCCTAATTAACAATGTGCTTCTAGTGTGCCTGGTTATATAACAAGCATACAACCAGTAAGCCATAGATGCCTTGTTAAGTCAGTTACTGTCAAGTCTTTATGCACACATGAAAAGACCAACAGGCGTATGAGTCTTTTGCTTTCTATTTATAATGCAATTTCAAAAGGGCTGGAAATTAATGTGTGTATGTTCATGCATGAATATGCTGGTCAACCCTTTCAGAGGACATCTCATGATTTGTCTAAGGAGCAAGAAAGTTGCAGAATATGCAGATAAGGGTTCCTGGATGTTAACAACTGGAATATGGCACAATAACTAAAACCAAGTGCAACCACATTGACAAAACTGAGGGAAATGATTTGGGACTGGGAGAATCTGACTTACTTTTTTTACTCTTTTACATGATGTAAAAAAAAGCAAAGAAAAGTATTTTATTTATTTATTTATTTATTTATTTTTACAACTTATATGCCGCCCACTACCCAAAGGTCTCTGGGCGGCTTACAATCAAAGAATTAAAATAATTTAAAATAGTTAAAATAGAATATCCACAAATAATTAAAGCAATAATAAAAATCTTATACTAAAATCATTACACTAAAATTGCCATCAGAGGACCCACAGTCTATATCAGTGATGGCGAACCTATGACACGGGTGCCAAAGGTGGCACTCGGAGCCCTTTTTGTGGGCACCTAACATTGCCCCTTCATAGCTACCTGTATACAAGTTAAATTACTATATTGGCACTTTGCAAAAAAAATATTAGTGGGTTTTTAATTGCAGTTTGGTCACTCAGTGTCTAAAAGGTTCGCCATCACTGGTCTATATTGTATCAATTAAAAAACTTCTAGAACAGGAAGGTTTTTATCTGGCGTCGAAATGTAATCAATGTTGGCGCCTGGCGGATCTCAGTTGGGAGGGCATTCCATATATATGCTGCCTATATTTTGCCTCATAGCACTTAAAGCACTCTCTGGGTGATTTACAAGTAATTATGCAAGCTACACCTTTACTCCCCTCCCCCAAAGAGCTGGGTACTCATTTTGCTGACCTCAGAAGGATTAAAGGCTGAGTGAACCTTGAGTCTGCTACCTGGAATTGAGCATAGTTATGGCTTCAGTACAGCAGTTTAACCACTGTGCCAAAAACCTCTTAACATGGAAAAGACAAAGCAAATTAGTCTGGAGTACACGCCCATCCTACATCCCTAGATTTTTGCTTTGCTAATGGGGCTTATAGGTTTTTTTAACCATTGGATCCATTTTTATCAATTCAGAAAATGTGATGGCTTGAATCCATGCTCTTCACTGTTCCCCTCTGGGCAGAATACGTTGTTTCTTTCTCTTTTAAAAACATTTTTGTGCAAGCACTAGTGCAGTAGATCACCTAGACAGGAAAAAATAAAGAGGGGGTGGGGTGATGAGAGAGAGAGAGAGAGAGAGAGAGAGAGAGAGAGAGAGAGAGAGAGA
>JAHTLZ010000016.1:20824964-20867450 GCA_023846285.1 Phrynocephalus versicolor | reverse complement strand
AGAGAGAGAGAGAGAGAGAGAGAGAGAGAGAGAGAGAGAGAGAGAGAAAGAACAGGAAGAAGAAATGGGAGGAGGAAACTGTCACATAATCCTTGTTTAGAGTTTATTAGGTATTCCCTGTGTCTGCATCTCTGCAAAACAATAAAAGAGTTAGATTAACAAGCTGCAAACAGTGCTTTCCACCTCTGTTCCTTTGTGGCGGATTCATTTGAAGATAGTTGGGAAAGCTTGAAGTTCCCAGTTTGACTTCAGAGCAAATGAATTTGCATTTCTCTGACTGTGTAGTTGCATACTGAAGTGAGCAAATGGTAGAGATTCTTGGAAAATGATGAGCAAGAGAAGACAGAAGGGAGAAAGACAAAAGAGTGAAGACACAGAAAGACCAGCAGTTAAGAAAACAGTGTGTGAGGAGGCAGTGAGATGAAGGAGTAAGGTGAATCTGCTAAATGAGTATAAAGGTGAAAAGCAGAAGCATGAAGCCAGAAAGAAAGTGAAGGAATGCTTGGGTGTAAGTAGGAGCAATTGTTTTGTTTTGCTTTTTTTCCATCTTGGGAGAAGCCAAGTTCCTTTGTTAGTAAGTTTGTTGTAAGTGGTTTTCTTTTTCTTTTTATTTCTCCCTGTCCATTTAAAAGTTACTAAAGCAATTCTACAGCATAGCTTAAACTTTTCAAACTCCTTTACTAGGAGTTTTCAAATACTGCTGGAAAAATTACATTAGTACCCAGTAGCATCTTTTGTTCTTTTCTCCCATTGGTATTTTTCTCCTTAAATAAAATCTTGTTTTCTGTGTGTAGAAAAAGGCTTTCCACTTTCTGTCAAATCCCCAAATGTCTTTCTCACCTTTAAATCTCTGCTTCTTCCACAAAACTTACCGCGAGTCAACCGTGGCTCACCTTTGCTCACTGTCTCTACACGAAATAATCTTTCCTTGCCCCATCTCACTAATTCCTTATTGAATTTGAGCCTCCCTCTCTTCACCTTTGTCCTGTCTTATTTGCAGTGTAAGCCCTCAGTATAGGGCAGCATAGTGTTCCTCTTTCCTGAATTGATACTCAGTCAGCATCCATTGAAAGTGGCTTCTTGCAGCTAAACGCTTGGAGAATCATTTTGAATTCTATGTCATCTGTAGCAAAGAACAGACCCAAGAAATAAGTTTTAAAAATATTTTCCAGTTTGTGGATTGAAAAGCTAAAATAAGGGATGCTCCTCAGAGAAAATGGAGTTGTTTGTCATTATGCACACCACCATATCAATATATCATACATCTGTCTTATCCAGCTCTGTTGTGTTCTGACTGCAGGCCTGTAATGACTGCCTTTCAGCCTTTGAGTCTTAGATTGCTGGGGGAAAAGGAACGCCATTCAATAGAGCAAAAGATTGAGCCTTGGCCTGCTGAAGATAACTGCTTAATGTCTCAGAATCTAGCTGTTACCTCCATTGCCAGGGCAACAGGGACGTTCTTTGGGGAAGAAGATACAATATTTGGCCAAGCGGCTCTGCTCTCAACATCGCCGACAGCCTGAGAGAATTAAAATGAGATTCTACTGCTTTGGTCCCAGTCTTCACTAATACAGTATGTATCTGAAACACATTGAAGCCATTGTTTCCAAATGAAAGGAATTCCAATAAAACCATCAAATGGCTGACAATCAGTTTTTGGAATGTCTGCATTAAGCTGAAGATTCTCTCTCCCTCAACCCAGTTTTCACTCAGAAAGTTCCCAATGGGAAGTGAGTATGCCCTTTAGATTCCATGGTCACCTCACAGACCTTTGCTTTCAGAAGTCATTTCGACACCAATTTGTCTGGATATTTAGATGAAATTCCGAAAGAGGCTTATACTTCAAAGTGTGGAGGGAGCTGACTTAAGCCGTAGAATAAATACCCAAATCTCTTATCTTCTTGTATTTGTCGTTTGCTCTAATCCGTGCAGAGTGGCCTCTGCAATAATGGGGAGAAAAACTGCAAGATTGGCTCAACAGTGCAACAAAAGCATTAGATGTAAATGCTGGTTAGGAGGCAATTATGAGACGTTTAAGCTTTGGGAGTGATAAATGCTCATTTAAATTAAAATGTACAGGAATTTACAGTGGGAATTTATTATCAGTGGAAAAAGGACAGGCCTCTGCTGCTTTTTTTCTTGTGACAAAAGATGGTATGTAGATTCTTCAAGTTCAAGGTAAGACAGCCTCATCTCCAGTGCCTGATCCTTTTCCATGACAAAGGTCCCTGATGGTTTTATTTTTTTTTAATATAGAACAATTCAGCTGGCTGCCATTGCTGTCAGAACTCCAGGCACTTTTAAACCTGGATGTAGGAGGTTCTAATGTTAGCCATTCTGGATCTATGATTCCTTACACCACACATAAGCATTTCCAGGCACTCCTTCAAACCTGCTCCTTCAATTTTATGTGAAGGTATGATATAATTAGCTTCATATTTAACTGAAGGCAAATCAAAGCCTTTTACATCATCATCATCATCATCATCATCATCATCATCATCATCATCATCATCATCATCATCATCATCATCATCATCATGTAGACTCTGTAAAGAGGCAGATGAAGCTATCGACCATATATTGAGTTGTTGCAAGAAAACTGCTCAGATCTGATAACAGTGTTATAATGTAGTTGCTCAAATGGTCCACTGGAAATTGTGTCACAACTATCATTTGCCCAATATAAAGTACACAAATCTGATAGCATCACTACTACCTCTTGTCACAGTATGATGGAATTAGTTCCATACTGTTTTCTCTAACTTTCCAATTTTTCCAAATATTTATACAGTAGTCCCTCACCACAATGCGGTTTATATATTATGGTCTCAGTATATCACAGATCTTTTCTTGAGAGAAACAGGCTTCCAAAGAATGGCTTTTAACCCTCTCCCGACACCTTAGCAAACAGACCTTGGGCTGCTCCTGACATTGTGTGCTTCCACAGAGAGGTTTTTTTTTTTAAAACCCTAGCCTGACACCTCAACAAACAGATGTTGGGCTCTTGGCAGCACATGCCAGCAGCAGCAGCAGCCCCAGATCTGTTTACTGAGGTGTTAGGAGGGAGTTAAAACCTCTCTTTGGAAGTGTACGGCAGCAGCAGCAGCCCAAGGTCTGTTTGCTGAGGTGTCAGGAGGGGGTTAAATCCTTTCTTTGGAAGTGCACGCCGCCAGCAGCAGCCCCAGATCTGTTTGTTGAGGAGTCAGGAGGGGGGTTAAAAACCTGTTTTTGGAAGTGCAGGCCAGCAGTAGCTGCCCAACGTCGGTTTGCTGAGGCATCTGCATTTCATGGATTTTCCTTTATTGTGAGTGGTTCAGGCACCTAACTCCTGCAATAAATGGGGGAGTAATATATATGCATACAATATATATTATACCAGGCCTGCACAAGCCATCAACCATGGGTGACTGGTCACCCGTGGGGCCCTTGCAGGTCACCTGCCAGTTCCCCGCCCGCCTTCCAACCTGCTGCCATTTTCAGGGTTGTTTTGCACAGGGGACTTGGTGGATGGATGAGGCTCCACTGCCTCTGCTGCCAGCACCAGGGACCTTGGGGATGGGGGTGGGGTGGCAACAGGGAGTGCACGCAGTGCGGGGGACCTTGGTGGGTGGGAGGCCAGCTGGCTGGAGTTCTGCTGCTGCCGCCAGCATGGGGGACATTGGTGGGTGGGTGGGAGTGGTGGGCTGAAGTGTGCACGCTCAGTGCGAGGGACCTTGGTGGGTGGCTGGCCAGCTGGCTGGGGGTTCGCTGCTGCCGCCGCGGCCACCAGCACCGAGGACCTGGGGGGTGGGAGGCACTGTGCGATGGCGGGGACTGTGTGTGTGTGCACAGTGCGGGGGACCTTGGCAGGTGGGTGGGCTGGTAGGACTTCCCTGCCACTGCTGCTATGGACTTGGGGGAGGGGGTGAAGAGTGGATGACTCTGCACTAGTGGGACTTCGCTGCTGCCACTGCCAGCAGCAACACCATGGACTTTGGGGGGGGGGGGGGTTGGGGTTCACCAAGCGGAGGTGGGCGAGCAGTCCCCTCCTCCCCCCCCCCCCCCTTGGCCCCTTGGGGCTGGGGGGGCGCAGAGAGGTGGCGGGGAGTGTGTGTACACATGCATGCATCCACACTTGATGGGAAGTCCACGGGGACATATGGCAGGCAGGGGGAGCCCGTGGGCTGTTC
This sequence comes from Phrynocephalus versicolor, assembly GCA_023846285.1. Taxonomy (NCBI): domain Eukaryota; kingdom Metazoa; phylum Chordata; class Lepidosauria; order Squamata; family Agamidae; genus Phrynocephalus; species Phrynocephalus versicolor. The sequence continues at coordinate 20,863,278 of JAHTLZ010000016.1, read as the reverse complement.
AAAATTGGACAGCCCTGTATTATACCACATCCTGCATTTTATAAACTTTTCTTCTGTTTAAAAATAGATATGGCTTTTCCAACTCTTTCCCAGAAGGACGAATGACAGAAGTTGTATGTGGGGCAAGAGCAGTGTCTCAGGAGAAGTTTGAGTGATTTTCCCACTTGGGAAATTGGTATGGCCTAAAAAATGCAACAAACAAACAAACAAACAAACAAACAAACAAATAAATAAATAAATAAATAAATAAATAAATATACTGTACCACACAAACAGTCACAATCAGAATATTTTTGTGGTGTCAGAAATTGTCATTTTCACCTTTTCTTGTGTTCCTATGTGGTGAACTTCCTCAGTGAAAAGATTGTAGCAATCTTCAGAGCTGATCAAGTTCAGGTGGCTCTGATTAATTAATTAATTGATTGATTTGATTTGATTTGATTTTTATACCACCCATCTAGTCCTAGGGCTACTCTGGCGGTTTACAACATGGGATAACATGACAAGCCAACAAAGGAATATATTTTAAAAAACCAAAATACAAAGAGCATAATAAAACAAAATATACACAAATCAACAACAATAAACTAAAATTAAGCTAAAATGAAGATAAAAATAGCAGGAGATTGATAAAACAGGGAAAAAGAGAGAAAAGTGGTTAAAAAGAATAGTATTTTTATTTAAAAATAAATAAATAAATACTATTCTTTTTAACCACTTATCTTCTCTCTTTTTCTATGTTTTATCAATCTCCTGCTATTTTTATCTTCATTTTAGCTTTTTTTTTTTAAATAGAAAAAAGAATAGTGTCTTACTTTCCCACCCCCTATTCTAAGAATGTCAGAATTGGCAGACTGAATAGATCCTATTCTGATATTTAGGTACCTGGCTTCAGAGCCAGAGGTGGAGAGTCACTTTTGTCTGGGTCTGTGAAATGGAAAGTACTGGTTTAAGTCCCCACTGATGTATGAAACCAATATGGGTGGCCTAGAGACAGACATATCTCTCAGCCTGTAAGGTTGTTGGGAGGATAAATCAGGGAGGTGAAATGCCTCATATGTTCGTCTTGAAGCCATTGGAGAAAATGTCAGAATGGGACCAGCTGTTTGCCTGAATATGCCTATGAGCTGCCAGTTTACCGCCCTTGGCACACTATTCCTGGCATAGCCTGTACCACATTTCCAGTGGCGGTGCAGTCAGGCACGGAAACTTGTACGGGCTGGTAGTGATCATGCAACTGCAACGCCGTGTCTCCAATCTGCTAGAAGAGGTCTATTACCTTTGAGCATCCAACCAAAAATAGCGAGAAGAGCCATGATTCAACTCCCAGACTTACTACAGAGGAGCTGCTTCATATCTCCCTTCTCTCCATTTATTAAGTTACATTTAACATTCCTTTATTTAAAGGAATTAGTCTATTGGGTGAGGGTAGTTTCCTCTTCCTTAGGACTCAAAAGATCCAATATTCTGCTTCAAAACAAGAAGGAAAATATCCATATTTCCCTCTTTCTGTTATAAGAGGAGCAGCTCAGCAAGAGGCCACAGAGAGGTGCTCTAAACCCACAATAAAAGCTCAGAGCTTCTGTCATAGAGACCAGATGGAGCTTCTCTGAGCACTTCTCAAGTCCAGATTCCTGCTGACTTTTGTATACTTCCTTTTATTTCCCTAATATCTCTCCTAGCACTCATCATGCCCCAGCATGGGTCCAGCAGCCTGAGCTTAAAATAATGAGATTGGCAAATGACAGTAACAAATCGGGAGAGATTTACTTTACACAATGTTTTCATATAGAAAATTTAAATGTTTATCATTCCTCTCCCCCCTCCTAAAGTAAATAAAACAATTATTTTAATCAAAGAGCACTGGCTGGACTTGATCCACTTTTCAAAGGCCAGAGGTACCCTAATACTTTTCTTTCTTGAAAAAAATAACCAGAGTCTTATTCAGGCATCAATATTTGGACATACTCTCAGTATAAGTGGACTGTGCACTTCAGCCGTGCCATGGAAAACTAGGGCATCATTTCGGAGAGGAAACCCCCACCGATAGCAGAGACCATGCTTTTTAGGTTCAGCACCCACTACATTTTCTGAACAGCAGACGGGCATGAAACAATTTTTTAATTTGTTTTGTTATTCGTTATTAATTTTGTTATGTAACGAAATGAATAATGAACCCACCCATCAAAGAAAAATGAAACAAAATGAAATGGAAATTTCCATTTTGTTTGCTTCATTTTTCGTTTTCCCATAGGAATGCATCAAAGTAACACATTACTATGGGAAAAAGCAGGCGTGGGAAACCTCAGCTTTTTTTTTTGGCAGAGCCCCAAGCACCGATCAGCTGTAGTGTGGGCTTGGGACTTGGCAAAAAAAAGTTTTAAAAGCCTGCGCTTTCCTGGTGCCGATTGGGTGCATTGGGGGAGGGAAGCTCCCCAGCTTAATTTTAAACCTCCTTTGTTTTTAAAAGAACAAGATAATTTTCACCTCCCGCCACCACCATCTCCGGAACTTCAGATCAAGCATGCCTAAATAGCAACCTTCTTTTAAGATCCCAAACTTCAGACCACCCCCACCCCCTCCAGCAAAACACTACCCCCCCTAATATCTGGAGAGGTTGCCTTTTTCCACCATCCCCCAATATGTCCACTTCCTTTTGGTCTTTCTTAAAAAGGCTAAAATGAAATCAAGTGATTCCTAGTCAGGATTTGGGTGCTCGCTTTCTTAAATTCTCCTCCTCCCTCCCCCTTTGCCATGCCATTATAAAAAAAGATTAACACAGCGAGCTCAGGGAAGTACACCCTCTTTCCCCCCTCACCTTTCCTTGGGATCTCCCGGAGCTGCCTCCGCCCTCAGGGACCCTCACATTGCCAAACTGACACAGAAAGACAACTGGCCCCTTTAAGCAGTCTTCAAGAAAATGGTTCAAAAGACTGCTTCTATCTTAGAGCAAGACCAGCAGCTAACTGAACTGGCTGGGTAAAAGAAAAGCGGGCAGGGTGGGGGAGCTTGCAAAATATTTTCTTTGAGTCCCCCTGACTCTGAGGGGCATAAACGGCTGGTGTCCCTTTAAGGAGCTGAATCTCAGGGAGCACATGTGTGTGTGTGTGTTTTTGTGGTGGAGAGGGAAGCTGTTGGTGCAGGCAGGCAACTCTGGGAGATCCCGAGGAAAGGTGAGGGGAAAAGAGGGTGTACTTTTTAGAAAGACCAAAAGGAAGTGGGCATATTGGGGGGTGGGGTGGAAAAAGGCAACCTCTCCAGATTTTATGGGGGAGGGGAGTGTTTTGCTAGAGGGGTGGTGGTGGTCTGAAGTTTGGGATCCGAAAAGAAGGTTGCTATTTAGGCATGCTTAATCCAGAGTTTGAGAGGTGGCAGCAGCCAGCATTTTCTTAAGTTATAATTAATATTTTCCCCCTCCCCAAGTCCCCAGCTCCAGCTGGTGCAGGGGCTTGGGGGAGGGAAAAATATACACACACAAATGTCGCACAAGCACCAAACACGCACCCCCACAACCGAAACAGTAAAAAAAGTTAAAAGAAACAAACCATACACACCACACACGGAAATGAAATGAACCAAAACAAAAAATGAAACGATTTTTTTATAATTTTTTTATTAAAAATTATAAAAAATTCATTTCAAATGAAACAAAATGAAACGAAATGGGAAACAAAATAAAACAAAATGAAATGAAATGCCATTTTTGCGTTTCGTGCCCATCTCTAGAGATGAATATACTCAAATGTAAACAACTGAATGGACCTAAGATGGCACTCCCTCCCATTCTACTTACAGATGGGACTGAACTATCTTGGGAATCTTCTTTCAATACTTTGGGTATCACTCCATGGGGAGGAGTGACATTGTTTGTGGGGTACAGGAAATACAGTGTGACACATACTGTTCTATTCTCTAACACTTTATCATTGTTTTGTGCCACTTCCAGATTCTACTGCCTATGACAGCTGCCTCATTCTGCCTTATAATAAGGCCAGCACCCTCACAGACCTTCCACCAACCAAAAAGATATTCGCTTCCTGATTGTATCACTCATTCATGGGTTTTAAACAATGATAATGCTATTTGTCTCTGTTGCCACACATGGTTTTTCAGGAGGGCAAATAGAAATTGCTATAAAGATCAATAGGTTATAAGTAAATCCTACCTCAGGGTCAACCTATGTGTGAACTTTCACTAGCTATTATTTCACTAGTTAAAAATACATTGCCTTGTGTTAGTTATAGGTAGAAAAAAAATCTCAATTTCTTCTTTTTCTAACTTTATCCTGAACCCTTAACAATTTTTCCAGATGTAACTTCTGTCCATGTTTGAGATTTAGAAAAAAAATATATAGAAAAGATATGTGCATTTTGGGTACAATTTCGTAATAATACATGCATTTCAAATACCATTTCTCCTGTAAATTTTGCAAACAATATTCCCAGGATAATACATTTTTAATGTAACATATTTTTGTGTTTTAATTTCTCTAGAATACCTCTATATATGTTACTTTCCCCTACTATACACATCTTTTTCACTAGAGAATTCCATTGGAAATTTCCAAGTGATTATCATTTCAATTCAAAGGATAATTGAGTTTCAGTTTGTTTGCATGCACACAAACTATGTGGATGTAGTCAGAAAGGTGTTAAAATGTGAACCAAACAAATTACTCCTTTGTTCTTGCTTAGGAGCAGCACTATTTACCAGTAATTCAGATTTTTCTTTCCAGCTGGCTTGTGGGCTGAGACTACTTTGCAAACATGCGCTAGAAGAGGCAAGGGGAATGGTTGAGAGACACCATAGGCATATAAGAGGGAGATGAATGCAACTGCTTAAAAGTGAAGCCCTGCCTTCCTGCTTCATCATAAGCTCCAGGTGACCATCTGAGAAATGGTATCGGCAGAGTTTGTCACCATGGTTACAAAACCTGTGCTCCAACAAACATTAGAATGACAATATACTTGCAAGTTCTTTGCTTTGCTTTGCTCATATCACACTCGCCTAGAGCAGAAATGACTACATGGATGCTGCAGTAATAACAAACTGATGATGATGATGATTGAGGTGATGATAGAGATTAGACATGGGCATGGAGCGGCAAAATTCTCGTTTCCGTTACTGTTTGTCGTTTCCGTTACATAACGGGTAACGGTAACAAGAATTACTCTGCTCCAGCTCAAACCCGACCCGATAAAGATAAATTGGGTCTGATTTTTCGTTGTCGTTCATGGCATCACGGTTCGCGGCGATCGCGCGATGCCAAGCAGCACAGAAAAAAAGTTTTAAAAATAAAAAAACCCTGATTACCGGCCAAAACAGCAGGTGAAAATATGCCTGCCTGAGTGAGGGCACCTACCAGAGAGGGGTGGTTTCTGGCGGGGGGTCCCCGGCTTTCCCCCCCTCTCCTGTCCTGGGCTGCTTGCACCAGGCTGGGGGGGGGGGGTCATCCTTGTCGTATCCCATGCGGTGGGGGGGATCCAAAATGGTGACCGCAATATTTATTTTTAAATTGTGCTCCAAAAACCCAGCAAAGCACCACAGAAACATTTGAAAATTAGGTATTTTAAATGCCTGATTTTTTATAGAAGCCGCAGTGGGTTTTTCTTGCAATAAAACGTCTCCATAGATTTTATTTTAGTTTATTTTTATTTTTTTACACCTGCACATGTGCAATGATGGGCTGGCCATGGGATGGGACCATGCAAATTTTTGGAGCCATTCCACCAATCACATGGCCAGGTTTTGACTGAGACTTCTGGATGTGCCAGAGGGCATAAAAAGCCCACTAACCCTAGCCCAAACCCAAAGCCTAACCCTAACCCATACGTCAGTACACTGTCCTTCTTAGAGGGTCAGAGGCACCCAGAGGTGCAGCCCACTAACCCACCCTAACCTTAACCGTAACCCTAAGTCTAGCCCTTACCCTATGTCAAGCCCTGCACACAAACACACAACCAGCCCAGTTCAGTTCTTTGTCAGGAATTTTAGTTGTAATCCAAAATACAGTCCAAATCAAGCCAGGATAACTTACACAGACAAATGCCAAGTTCAAAGGGAACAGAGAAACGGAGTAGTCAGGAAGCCGGTCCAAAGGTCAGGAAACAGGGAACGCCGTGGTCAGAAGCCGGTCCAAAGGTCAGGAACAAAGTCAGGATACACACAGGAACGTGGTGGCAAGGTAAGTGACACGTTGCTCCCACAGAGGGCTCAGGGTAACCTGGCTAGCTTTATCCTGAAAACAAGGAACACACCCATCTCTCTGGCAAGGCTCCTGCTAGAACTCAGGGCTCTGAGATCTAATCTTACGTCTGTCATTAAAGATCTTCTCTCTAGCCCTCCTATTAGTTCTTCTTTGCAGGATCCTGCTCCTAGCCCTTACAGGAGGAGGAGATGTGCCCTCAGCTGCAGCCTCAGACTCAGCTGTCTGCTGAGTTGAACTACAAGGCTCCTCCTGCTGCTCTTCAGCATTTAACCCTTCATATTCAGGTTCCATGACAGGCAGGGTCCTGGCACCCTAACCCCAACCCTAACCCAGATCTGTACGGAAGTACACTTCCCTTCTTAGTGGGTCAGAGGCACCCAGAGAGGTGCCTCCCACAGCCCACTATTCCCTAACCTGTACGCTCCCCTTCTTAGTGAGTCAGAGGCACCCAGAGAGAGAGGTGCTTCTGCCACTTATCCCCCACCCTAACATAATGTAATGTATGGTACACGGCGGCTTCGCGTTACGCTTCCCTTCCCTTCTTAGTGGGTCAGACGTCAGAGGCACCCAGAGAGTTTCCTCCCAGAGCCCACTTACACCAACCCCAACCCCAACCCCAACCCAAATGACAAACAACAAACGGAAACGACAATTTTTTGAAAATTTCTGCGACAAACGGAAACGACCTGAAACAGGCCCATCCCGACAAACGACAACTCGAAACGTCATTTTTTCTGGTCGTGCCCATCTCTAATAGAGATCAGTATGATAACATTTTTTTATTTATAGCCCATAGTTTGCCACCCAGGGTCTTGGCCAAGACCAGTAGAATCATACAGAATTAATGACAAGAAAATTTTGTGGAGGCATATTTTGAGCTAAAAGGGGACTTCAACTGACCTTTCAAGGCTTCCTGGCATTTTCACTTGAAAATTGCCCAAATGCCTATGAAAAGTTTAGAGAACGATTTGATGTTTGAACTATAGGTTCTAAGATCATTCTGCCAGCATGGCCACCCCCCCCACCACGCACACACAAATTCCATGTCTAGTGTGGTCATGATAGTATCCGCTCTTCCTTCAGTGTTTGTTGGAGTTCTGGTGGGTCATGAGCAGAAGAAAGCTCTGCGCCAGTACAGAACACTTAGAAACAGCTAAAGAAGAAAGGGCTCAAAAACTTCCCAACTTTTTTCTGAAAGGCCATCCCCTCTGGAGAGAGAAAACATTGTTCATCATGTCCCTTAAGAAAAATTGACAAATATTGGCAACTGGGGAATGTTAAAGCTTAATATGCTGGTACCTTAACATTTAGGTAATGTTGTTATAAACTATCTGGAGATATGTGTTTATTTAATGGTATTTGTGGACATGCTGAGCTACAGATGAGGATGAATAAAATATCTCTGATTAATTCAGTATTCATCCCTTCATATTCATCAGGTTCTGTGACCCCAACAAATATGAAGAAACTAACACCCACCTTTTATTCATCCCCATTTGTAGGTTTTATTTACATAGCCAATGGCTGTCTAAAATAAATAAATAAACAAATAAATAAATAAATAAATAAAAGAGCACCCACTCCCTGCAAAGTACCCCACTCCCTTCAGAATACCCCCATCAACTCCCTACCTAAGCTGAAGCAATACCTAATGTCCAGACAGTCATCTCTGCCACAGCTGCTATTTTGGAAAAATGGCTGCCTGGTTTCTCATAGGGCCTAAGGCTTCCCTTTTCCAAAATGGTGGTCATGGCTTCACTTAGGGCAAAAATAAGCCTTTGTTGCTTTCCCTGCGAAAGGCAATCTGCTTTGCCTTAGGCCAGGGCAGCTGTAAGTCAGTGGCCTGCTTTGCCTTATGCTCTCATTGGCTCATCAATTAATGGGTTGGGGAATTCATGGTTTGTGGTTTGTTAACTTTGACTAACCACTATTAGCCATCATTTTGGCAGTTCCTTTTCATCTTTCCATCTCTAGCAAACAGTATTAATGTTGTACATAGCTACAGGAGACAGAATGGACTGTTAATGCAAAAACACCCTCAGTGGTCACTGGGCAACTAGATTTGGTCCACACAAGGCCAAATGAGATGGGGTTCTGTGATCTGTTATCCCATCCAGATGTGAATCTGATATCCCATCCATAGGTGAAGGGAAGGCAAATAATAGCTTCGGGGTGTGATTTACTGAATATTGAGTAAACAATGTGAGTATGTGAAAGAAGGCAATTTATGCAGTTCCCAGTCTTGTTCAAGAGCTCTATGCTTTTAAAAGAAAGTTACACAGCTAAGATACGCAATCATAGTTCTCCAATATCTTGTTCAGTTTGACCCTTAGAGACTTCCGACATTTAGATTTTTTCACAACAGCCTGTGAGGTGAGCAAGTAATTTTTAAAGAAATGTTCTCTGTGTAGAAAAATCTGTCTGTAATAAAATGACACACCAAGGCAAAATCAGAGGTTAATTACTTCCCTTTCATTGTTACATATAGGCAGAGCTTTTTTTGAGAGAGAAAGAGAGGTGTGTGTGTGAAAACTAAAATTCTGAATTCTACCTGCAATCTAAAGTTTTATAATCCAGAATTCCACCACCCCAGTCTGCTTTTGAAACATCATACAGGCAGAATAGGTATCGACAGAGCGTCTAATAATTCCCACTGCAGTTTTCCTGCAAAGAAATCATTGCCTGAGACCAAATTCATAGGATCAGCCTGATTTATGCACCTTTGCAGTGACCACAATGTTTTCAGCAAGCCTGAAATGTAGCAACAGCTCCAAGGCTGGGATGTGGATGTGTGCCCCCTCACAAAATTGTAGGGGGAAGCTCCAACTACCACCACCACTCTGTCGATGCTCAAATGTATGTGGCCCTGATTCCTACTTTCCCTATTCAACACCTATTCTGGCTTTATGATGCTGCCACCGTGCATATGGTGCGGTGAATATACCATGTATGGAGACATCATTTCACAACACTGGAGACATCTGGTAGGATTGTGATGTCAGCAAGGCACAAAGGGATACACACGACATTGTGAGAGGTACTATTTTTTCTGCATCCTGTTATGCCTTTGATTCTTGAGCCAAGAATCAGATCGCGTGTACGTGGGAGAAAGTGAACAAGCGTATATACGTGTGTGCACCCGTGTATATGCATGATTTTCTTAACAGCACTGTGCTAGACTGTATATGATAATGTATTCTTAGAAATCAGAATTCCCTAGAATTCAGCAGAACCTACTCATAGGTGAGATGCATGAAAGCTCATACTGAGTTGTATGAGGAAGTGGGCTTTGATCTATGAAATCTCACGCTGAAGCAAATCTGTGAGTCTTTAAGGTGCCACAATAATTTGTCTTTTGTTTTCCTCTCTCGCCCCCCACCCCCTACCCCTTTACTTTTGTCAACTTCCAGCTTAGATCATGTTAGAATGGCAGCCTAAGAAATATATTAAAATGATTACAAAGATTAATAGAATTCAAGAGTTTCTACCTCTTCTATCTCTACATTTGAAATTTAGTGGCAACTCTAAGGCAACATAGATAAGGTGTTAAAAGTATGAGTAGTAGTAAGAAAATTTGTCATAGACAGTATAATATGACAATTGTGATAAACAAATAAATTTAGTAGAAATGAAGAGAACACTATCAAGTAGTAGAGATGGATTTTACATGCTGTTGTAACATTGCAGGTTTTGTGGTCTTATGCTTTATTTAGTTGCCACCTCAACCCATATCACTATTTCATAGATTCTGGCTGGCATCTTCTCCAGCAAGAGAAAGAAAATAGGAAAAAATAGATCTACCAAGCCTGAACCTGCCAATCCCTTGTTTATATGGAGGCACTTGGTCCATATTCATGACAGCTGAGAAATGGATGGTGGAAGAGATGAAGAAGCACGATGCTTTACTAAAGCTTTCAGGCTTTTAAGGCTCCTTCTATGGCAGTACATTGTGCAAAGCTTTTAGTATTTCATAATGTCATTCTAGTTGGCCTTGCATTATCCTAATCATGTCTTATCACCTATTCACTTCAGCTACGTCTGACATATTGATGTTCGCCATTGCCTGAAATTTTAAAAATCTTCCCATTCGACTGAGAGGCGAGTGCTCGGCTGATATGAGAAGTTATGGTTTGCCTAAGGTTGCAGTGGAGAGGCATCTCATCAGCATTCAGGAGCAGTATCATAGCACAAAGGAAAGAGAGAGAGAGAGAGAGAGAGAGAGAGAGAGAGAGAGAGAGAGAGAAGGAGAAGAAGAAGGGGGAGGAAAAATAAGAGCACAAGAGAAGATAAAAGGACACTAGACAGCCTTAGAAAAACACCCTTCACTGCCTGGACCATGGGCTCTCTACTTAATGGATCTTCATCTGGCCAACACCGAAGCTAGTATGTGATGCATTTGACAAATAGATCAGAAATATCATGTTGAAAATAGCACATCTTGACAATACATGGTTTTAAAGCCAATCAGTAACCAGGCTACCAGAGGAGGTGTGCTGCAGATAGAGAATGTGTTATATATCATATAGCAGCAATTACAGGTTCTTAAGAGATACGGGGTGGCAGGGGTGGGAGGGAATCTCTACTTCGTAGTACTGCCAACTCACCCATCCCTGAAACACACCACTCATTACCCACACACACTGTCACACATCCGTCGTCTGCTTAGGGCTGGTCACCGTCATAGTCATCGTCCTTTCTCCTTTGCCGGACAATCAACCATTGGGTTTCAGTTGATTTCAAGATTGTTATGGCGGTAAGCAAAGATTAACATCAATGCCAAGGAGCTGTATCGAATTACTTGAAGGAAAAAAAGAAAGGGAGGAAAGACCGCAGAGCTCTTAGAGAGAAGAATACAATGCTATTGATTGGACTCGTCTTCTCCATGGATGGTCATTTCTCTTTCACTCTCACCCTTTCTTTCTCTCCCCTTTTTACTATTTCTTGGTTTCCCCATACAATGGCTGGAGCCTGTGAAAAATGCAAAGGGATTTCTCCAGCCTGACTGCAATGGATCAAATACAAAGGGAGATTTATAGTATGGCTGCACTGCACAGATCTCAAATACAGCTATAAACTGTTGCCATTCTTTTGAATTCCTCAAGGGAAAACTTTGATTATTATTTTTTAAACAGGCAAAAGAGAGGAATCAAATTTTGAGCATGCCACATCGTGACCAGCTGTGCTGCATGCATTTGGGCACAAATGCTGACCCATTTGCCTATGCAGCTGCATGAAATGTTGCAGGATGCCCAGGACCAGTGTAAATGGGAAAAGCTATTCCCCAGATCCCACTACTACCGTTCTGTGTCTCTCTGTGCAGTTATGGTGTACTGAAGCAGTGGTTTCATTCTTCACTATATCTTCTTTATTTGATTATTGCCATGTACTACACTTGATGCTGGGCAGATCGTAGAACAGGTGCCCAGTTAGCTTTGCCTATGGAGGAAGTCACCTGGAAATCAGGGGTCTATGTTTCACTATCAACGCTCATTAGTAATGGTGGTCTCTTGTAGAATGTAGAAAAGTCATCGTGGATCTCCAGTATCTCCCAGCCAGTATGATCACTGGTCCAGACTGTCTTAAGAGATGTCGGTAACAATAGTCCAGAAAGATATGCTCTACAGAATCTATCATTTGCAGTATTTTTCCATGTATAAGACTATATTTTTGTCAAAAATTGTTAGACTAAAAATTGAGGGTCATCTTATACATGGAGGTAAGCTGAGGGGGGAACCATGCATTTGAGAAACTGTAGTTTTGGGTTGGAATAGTGGGAGAGGGGTTGTCTTATACATGGGTGTGTGTTGTAGATGGAAAAATATGGTACTTTATATTATTTAAAATATTTTTTATCCCGGCTTTCTTTAAATTAACCCAAATCTATACATTTCCACTTCCCGATTGCCAATGCTGTTGTCATTCTGAAGGTTATACTAATATGTATCTTTCTACCTGCAGAAGACAAAATGCAAACATACTTTTCCTATGTATTCTCAATGTGCTGTGCTATGCTGTGTGTGTGCCAAATCAGTTTTATTAATGCAATGTATAATAGAATAATAAGACTTGCTAACAACCCAATGGATGAGGCACAGAATCCATGTTTGCACCAGGTGAAACAAACTCTAGTGGCTGGCCTGTCGTTGAAAAACTGACATTACTGTTTCCAGTTATTCCCCTCTGGATGAGATCTCGTTATGAGCCAGTCCCTTGTGTGGAAAAAAACACTGTTTCGTTCTACTTGCTGCCACCTCTCTTTCTCTGCAGTGTAGATCATACCAGAAAGCTATACATCCCCCACTGCTACCACTGGGTTTCTGTCTCACAAAACATATGCACACTAGGTAAGCGACATGCTCGTTCATTTGGCAATTGATAACAAATGTGTTCGCAGAAGCCTGTCAGACACAGAATGGGATTTCCATTCAATCTCCTTGATTCAGCGCCTTCTCTTCTCTTTGCCAAGTGCCTCTCCCTCCAGATTAAGGATGGAAATTATATAGCCCAGTGGTTCTCAACCTGTGGGTCCCCAGATGTTCCAGGACTGCAACTCCCAGAAGTCTTCATCATTAGCTGAGCTGGCCAGGATTTCTGAGAGTTGCAGTCCAGGAACATCTGGGGACCCACAGGTTGAGAATCACTGATAATAAATAGCCCATGAGCTTCACCTTATCCCTCTGCCAAGGGTGTCTTGTGGCTGTGTGGTGGCCCATAGAGGACACAGTTTTTTTCTCTTAAAAAAAGTGCCCTCCTACATGGTATTTTAGCCAAACATCAGTTTTCAAGAAAGCACAGGTGCCTGTGTTTCTTTTCAAATCAGAAGCGACTGTCCAATATCTCCCACTTTCATTCTGAAGGCCTGGTATGACTGATGAGGGTCTTGGAGCTTCAAAAAAGTCCTCTGGGGTTTCCCCACTCATGGCAATGCTCAGAAAATGCTTCTCTTAAACAGGGCAAGTTATAAAGATAATAGGGTAAAGGAAATAATAATAGCAAATATCAGTATTGACTAGCCATCCTTGAAACAGTGAGCTCTAGGTAAAAGGTTTATTATCCACTTACCTATTATGTTAATTGCATTGCTTTTCATGCCACCCAATAGCCCAAACAGTGTTCATAGAGACAGAATAATAACTTCTTAGTATTTCTTATGAAAGGCATAAGATTTATGCAAACCCTTGATATTTCTTCATTTCTGTTCTTGTCTTCTGGCATTCAACAAATGGTACCTTCACGGCTACTAATAAGTTTAGCAGAAATACACATGTCCTTTCTGGCAATGCCTTTTGTCCATAATTAGGGAGGCAGCATCTAAAACTATCTATCACAAATATTGTTGATAAAAGCAATCACCACTTACAAAAAGGCACCAGCATGACAAAAACTGCCTATATCTGCCTTCATAATAACTGCAGCTGCTGTTGTTAGCTTTCATGTGGTTCCCATGGCGATAGTTGCTATCATTTATTTATTTATTTATTTATTTATTTATTTATTTATTTATTTATTTATTTAACATTGTAACCAGAAAAGACTTCCATGGAGGATTCCTGAGATTAATAATAAGGACTTGTCTTGCAATTTTTTTTCTTTTGTGATTTCAAGAACCTTTCAAGAAAACAAACTACTGTACTTTAGTTGAGCCATGGGTTCAGGCCTGAGAAACAAAAAAAAAAAACAAAACAAAAAAAAAACCCATACACACATTGTCCAATTCCATCTTGTTGAGTTGATGTTTTCAGAGACCAATCACAAAGGTTGACTGGTTTCATGATGATGCCAGTTCTCCAAAGGAGGTGTGTAGGTGACGTGACAATCAAGGTAGGGCACACAGCAAGAAGGATACAAATTTTCATTTCTTCTGTTGAATGCATGGGTAAAAAAAATATATGATGTGACTAGGGATTGACATCTTACGAAAAATGACATGCTGTTTCGTCATGTCGTAAGGTTACAAAATGTTTCGAAATGAAATGAAACACCAGCCAGCATTTTATTATGAAACAAAATGAAATGCCATTCACCCCCTCTAAAATGAAACAATTCATTCTAGAGGAAATGGCGGGGGAGCTTCCTTAAGCTCTCCCCTGCAACCCCTTGAAATTTGGAAAGTTTTGGGGTTCAGAGAACAGAGTTATTAAGCTCCAGAGGGGCTGTGGGGTTACTTAATTGAAGGAGTGTGGATCAACCCGCTGAGGGCAAGCTGTAAATAAACCATATGTAATTGGTAAAGTGTGCTGGACATACTCTTTTCATTAAGCACCCTCACTCCTCCTTTGGAGCTTAATAATTCCATTCCTTGAAACCCAAAACTTTCCAAATTTAAAGGGGTTCCCTAAAATCGCTTAGGGAAGCTAAGCCTGCCATTCACATGCCTAGGATCAGGAATTTTCTACTGAATATTGTTTTAAAAAAATAATATTTTTTTAAAAAATACTCAGTTGAAAATTACTGATCCCAGGCATGCAAAATCATTTAAAAAACAAAATTTACTTACCCTGGGCTCCAAAGTAGCAAGGCTAACTTCCTCAAGCAATTTTAGGTAATGCCCTGAAATCTGGAAAGATTTGGGAGTCAGAGAATTGAGTTTTGAAGCTCTAAAGGGGGCCTAGGTACTTAATTGACAAAGTGTGCTGAGGGGTTGCCAGCAAGGAGATGCATTCTTCCTATAGTTTTGTTAAACATATCTACCTTACTCTACATGAACACTTTAAGAGTATGTATCTTATGGCCAGAAATCTAAGGGTTAGGCTAGCATGGAAGTAGAGCTTTTTAAAATTGTATATTTTTGTCCCTTTCTGTGCTTTCTCCTAATCTTTAACCCTCATCTAGGAGGAAGGAGAGGAAAAAGGCCTGTGTGATCAGAATGAGTGGTGACAAGAAGCTCCAGAAGCAGCCTTACACGAAATGGGGAGCAATAAGGGTAATGAAAATTGCTCAGGGGTGAAGGACTTGTTTCAATTAGACCCAGGTTAACTGTAAGACACTTAACAAACAGGCAGCACATTAGTCTTTAAATCTGATTATTAGGGCCTTTTGTGTTCCTAATATTTTGCAAGCTCATGCTGATGCCCAACCATGTTGGCATACAGTGAGGCACTTAACATGTTCGCTCCATACTCTGAATTCATTCTGAACTTTTTTTTTGCAAGTGTGTATTGTGTCATTACAGTCATGACTGACTCTTTGTGACTCCATGTCCATGAAGTTTTCTTGGCAGGAATACTGGAGTGGCTTGCCAGTTCCTACTCCAGGCATCTACAGCACCTGGTATTCCCTGGTGGTCTCCCATCCAAGTACTAGCCAGGGCCAACCCTGCTTAGCTTTTTTGCAAGTAAGCATGACCAAACCACTTTCCTTAGGAAGCATCTATCATACAGTCCCCTCTTTGAGCATCTCTCTGACCCTTATGAAATACCTTAAACTTTGTTGAAACTATTGGGATTCCTCCACAGCCGACTGTTAGTGAAATTTCAAGCTGATGGCATATGCTGACATATGTTTTGCTTTTCACTTCACTGTCACCTAATAGGAGCGAGGGGTCAATACAAAACTGATGCAAACTAAATGGGGCATGTCTTAGGGGTGAAAGTCTTAGACATAGAGAGACATTCTTTGGCTTTTAACAATTACAATAACAAGCACACACACAAGGTGATAAATAAAAAAATACCCGTTGCAGGCTGATATGTCAACAACCAGATTTCAAAGCAGAGCAAAGTGATCATCCAAACAGTACAAATGTGTGACTAGGTGGCATTTGATGAAATATCAAATGTCTCAGGCAGGAGGTGTCTACGTACATCTTAAATGTAATGTATGAGCTGTTACTACAAGCTCTTATTTTTTAGAAGATGAGATCACAGCTAGAATAGATAACTATGGAGACTATAGGTTGTGACAGGACTACTAAGGAGATAACTCCCTTCTTGTGACAAACAGTCGTATAAAATTGACATATTTCTTCATAAAACATAAAAAGCATGGGATGTTGACAATCAGATATGAGAGAAACTAACAGATTGGCCCATTCAGGCAAAGAGCTCTGAGCTCTACAAAGTCTCTGTGTGAATATATCTGGTATTCAACCATGTTCGTGGTGCTGAATTAGGGCTGATTTTCATATTTAACAGCAAGGTAGGTAGGTAGATACAAAACACTTGTTTTCTGTAGCAGAACAGCTTTATCTACTGAATTTGTTTGGTGATTAGTAGGGAACTTATGGCCTTTCAGAGCTGGAGAAACATACCTTCACCTTGCTTGCAAATAATCTGTCCCACCATGGCAGTCCAATATGTAGAAAACAGGAAGAGAAGAGAGTATGTGTGGTGTCTATATTTGAAGGACAAGGGGAATTGGGGGGGGGGGGACAGAAAGGGAAGTTGCCTCACCTACTTTTCATGGATGTCATCCATGAAGACACCATGAACAATATCTCCTACCAATGTATCACACTATGAAAAATATGGCTTCCAAGAGAAAAATGGGTCCCTAATCACCATTATTCATGATCTTGCTTCTTCTTCTTTTTAAATAGCTATTGGTTCAGTTAGGAAATCCCCTTCTTTTAACACTGGGACTCAGAAGGAAAGCAATGAAGGAACTAGGAACTAGCTGCTGCACAGAGAGATCAGAGAGGCAAGCTCAACAGCTGATCTGCAGCATGACAAGGAAGGAAAATATATTTTAAAACCCTCTACAGTCCTACTTACTCAGGAAAGCAAATGTTCTGCTTATATATCTCCCCATACCACTTCAAGTAGTCTCTGAGCACAGTTTTACCTGCAGTACAGGCATTTAACCACTGCGCCACTGGGCTCAAAGGAAAACAATCAGTTTAAATCAACATGCAGACACAGCCAGCAAAGGGAAGAGCTCAGCTCCTGGCTAGCTTCAGGCAGATCAAGATTGGAGATAAGCTATCTCAACAGATGAGGCAGGGGAAGGAAGGAAAACAAATCTCCTGTTCTCAAGATGGCTGGATCAAGAGGCTAGGAGGAATTGTTTCATTTCCAAAGCAAAAAAAAATGTGTTTCGTTTCATTTCTTGGTGACACGCTATTTGCTGTTTAATTTCGTTTTGTAAGGTTTCTTAAGCTTATGAAATGACAAAACAGTGTGTTGTTTTTTGTAAGGTGCCCATCCCTAATTTTCACATATTCACTGCCCTGTACATTTGTATGGAATGTAATCCCCCACACTTGGATAATCAAGAATAGGATTGTGTGGTAACTAGGTAACTATTTGTTCTTAGGCCTGCACATTTCCGTTAGTGATGAAATACAAGCCTAGATTTTTAGAGCTTTGTTTATTTTGAGAGACCGAACTCTATTTTGCTTAGACCAATATTCTTTCTCCTAAGCAAACACTGACAAAGTTTTCTCATTTTGTCAGAATCATGGGTGATGTTTGGTCACCAAGTGAATCAAACGTTATAAATAATTCACTCCTGGAGCTGATCAGTCACACATAAACAACTCAGATTGTACTGACAGAGTTTATTATCTTGGCAGGCTTCTTAGTGTAAGTTATGACTTGATGGGGAGGTTGCCTACAAGGTGTTGAGATTTAGGTGCTCCAGTCTGAATTATTTATTACGCTCCTGGTTTTGTCTGTGTACTTCACCTATTTCACCAAATTTCTCTGCACCCATCTCCTTGTGTGCATGACAAAGCACCTACCCATTTACTTGATATGATATGACATTGACTGAATGAAAATTAATTGTTTTCTATTAGTTACATGTATACCTTACTCTTCACTAGTGAACTCAGTGCATTGCAGTTTGCTAACATCTTCTGCTTATCTTCAGCACTGTCAGAGGGAAAGAGTGAGGGATTGGCCCAAGGTCTCTGAGTGAGTTTCATGGTCAGTGGGATCTGGAATCTGGATCAGAGCTAAGAAAGATAATTAAGAGCCGTTATTAACTGCATTGTCTAAAAAGCAGCAGGTTGCTGTTACAGTGTAACTTAGGGTGTAGTCAGATGGCTGGAGAGATGTGCACCTGATCATGCATTTTCCATCCACTGAGAAACTGCTCCACTCCAGCTGCCAAAAGTAGTAGCCCTACAGCTGAAACAAAAATGTCCATTCGGGCACAGATCGGGGTCGGACTGGAACATGATTCCCTGCATGTTGTGTGAATGCTGGGAAATTCATCACAATGAACAACTTCAAAATGCAGTCTGTGTCCCTGTGGGATCACATTTTTATTCTGTTACTTGTTCTGCTGCCTGTTCCATTTTATTTCATTTTCTTCCTTTTATTTTTTTTTTTTAAAAAAACACTTTAGGATTGATAAGAAAATGGTACAGAATGTGAAACATTCATATGAAAATGCATCAAAATGCTTTAAAATGTCTTTCAAATATAACGTTCAAATGTAAGTAGAAAATATGACATCGGTACAGCATCTTTGATCCTACTTAGTACAAGCAAACAGACGAGTCCATTAAATCCAGACTCCTCAGTTTTCCTCCCACAGACCTTAAGAAGTCCATAAATATTTCTGGAAATGGTAAATGACATCTCTCATATGAATTCCATCTAGTAGAACACCCCCCCCCCTCTCTCGTAGGATGGGAAAATGCATCCAATGAAGCCCCAACTTAAAAAGAAAAGAAAAAGAATAATAAGCAGTTTGAGGAGCCTGCTCTTTGACAACCAAATCCTAGATTGACCTTTGAGCCCTTTTTATCCCTTTTTGATTCCATAGGGTAGTGTTGAATAGTTTAGTGACATATCTAAATGGGGGCTTGAGCAGTGTATCCTTTAGTTGCCATAAATGCAAAAGCGTAACAAACGCAAGTGCTTTTTTAAAAAATGAAACATCACCATCTATAACTCGGTTTATTTGCATGATTGAGAAAAATCATTTACTATGGAGGCTTTTCTATCTTGACAAGCAAAGCCACTTTTCTTATGAGAAAGTCTCAGAATTGTTAAAAACCAACCAACCAACCAGGATTATTGACTCATTTTCTCAGCCGGTCAAATGTATTTTCCCATATAGGATCTCTCCAAACTGGGGAAATGGGTTGCAAAATGGCAAATGTATTTCAATGCAGGTAATACATCAATGTAGGAAAATGTAAAGTAATGCATGGTGGGGCAAAAAATCCAAACTTTATCAACTCATGGGTTCTGAGTAGACATGGGCATGAGCAGAAAAAATGACGTTTCAAGTTTTTGTTTCTCGGAACGGGTCCGTTTCGGGTCGTTTCCGTTTGTCGCAAAATTTTTCAAAAATGTGTCGTTTCATCGTTTTGTTTGTCATTTGTTGTTTCCACCGCGATTTAGCGCGACTTGACTTCCCAGAGCATAGGGGTGTCCCGCAATCAGGGCCGGCGCTAGGTGTTTTTCCACCCTAGATGGCAGGTGGGGCGGGGGGCAGGGGGCGGGGGAGGTGCGGGTGGGCGGTGGTGGTGGTGGGGCCATGGGCGGGCGGTGAGAGCGGCGGGGGGAGGCGTGGGCGGGTGGGCGGGCGAGTGGGCAGTTAGGATATCACTTAGGATAGAGGTTCTGTTCTTGGCTTGCACCCCAAATGTGTGTGTGTGCAAGCAAATTGAAGTTGGGAAAATCGAAAATAAATGGTAGTATATAATATATTTTTAAAATAAATCCACACCTCCCACTCCCAGTCGAACCTCCCCCTTTATCCAATATCAGAAAAAAATCCTCACAAACTGCCAGAGAAGAAATAAAGAATAAACTGCTATTCCCTTCAGCAGAGAAAGCTGCAGGGAATCAAAGAAATTTTCTAAATTCAATTCCCTCCCTGCCTGCCTAACTTAAATCCTAATGCCTCCAGCCTCCCTCCTCAATCTCAATCGGATCACACCAGCACCAGCAGCCAGCCCTCCTCCCTCAACCACATCCACATACCCGACTGCAATTTCTGGAAGGTGCCTCGGCTTTTTATGCCCTCCGAGACATCTAGAAGTGTCATTCAAAAACCTGGCGATGCCATTGGTGGAATGGTTCAAAAAAATTGCATGGTCCCATCCCATGCCCAGCCCAAATGGGCAGGTCTAAAAAAATAATAAAATAAAATAAAATAAAATAAATACGATGTTTTATTGCTATAAAAAACCCACTGCTGCTACTATTAAAATTCAGGCATTTAAAATAAATAAATTTCACATGTTTCTGTGGTGATTTGGTGTGTTTTTTGACCACGATTTCAAAAGAAAAATTGCGGTCGCCATTTTGGATCCCCCCCACCGCATGGCATGGCAAGACGACGAGGATGACCACCCCCCAGCCTGATGCAAGCAGCCCAGGAGAGGAGAAGAGGGGGGAAAGGCCGGGGACCCCCCCAGAAACCACCCCTCTGGTAGGTGGCAAAGCCTCAGGCAGGCATATTTTCGCCTGCTTTTTTGGCCGGGAGTCGAGTTTTTTTAAAAAAAAACTTTAAAAAACGTTTTCTGTGCTTCGCATTGCGCAGTCGCCGTGATGCCACAAACGAAAACGAAAAACCTGACCAAATTTTTCTTTTTTCGGTTCGACTTCAAGTTCTGATGGCTTAATTATCGTTACCGTTTCCGTTATGTAATGGAAACGGAAAACGGAAACGGAAACGGAAATTTTGCTGAGTCGTGCCCATGTCTAGTTCTGAGCTATCTGTGATGCATCAGGAAAGAGATCTTGGTGTGTTGGTGGACAGCTCAATGCAGCAATGAAGAAGGCCAATTCCATGCTAGGGATTATCAAAAAGGGGATTGAAAACAGCCAACATTATAATGCCATTGTACAAGATGATAGTAAGGCCGCACCTGTAGTGTTGTGTACAATTCTGCTCATCGCATCTCAAAAAAGACATAGGGGAACTGGAAATGGTGTAAAAGAGAGTGACTAAAATGATTACTGGTCTTGGGGAGCTCACTTATGATGAAAGGCTAAAACACTTGGAGCTCTTTAGTCTGTAAAAAAGGCACCTGAGGGGGGATATGATTGAGACATACAAAATAATGCAGGGCATGAGTAAAGTGGATAGAGGGAAGCTCTTCTCCCTGTCACAAAATACCAGAACTAGGGGACATCCACTCAAATTGAGGGCTGGGAGAGTGAGGACAGACAAAAGAAAGTATTTTTTTACCCAGCTTGTTGTTAGTCTGTGGAACTCCCTGCCACAGGATGTGGGGATGGCATCTGGCCTGGATGCCTTCAAAGGGGGATGGAACAGATTCCTGGAGGAGAAGTCCATCACAGGTTACAAACCATGATGGAGATGTGTAACCTATAGTTTTAAAACCAGGGTACTTCAAGAGCCAGTTGCAGGGGAGTGGTATCAGGAGACAGATAGCTGGTCCTGTGCGCTCCCAGACACATTTGGTGGGGCCACTGTGAGATACAGGAAGCTGGACTAGATGAGCTTTTGGGCTGATCCAGCATGGCTCTGTTATGGAGAATCAAACTAAATAATGGCACAGATTTAGAACCAGTGCTTACACAAATTGTGAATAGCATTTGTTTTTCAAAGTATGCCTATTTCTTCACTCTGTATCAGGCATTCCAGTATACTTACTTTACTGATTGACTGCTGGATGATGAAAACACACTTAATTTGCAAGTCTGTTTAGCAAAATATATATTGAAAGTAAGTGTTCTGTAGCAAATATTTTGGGAGAAAAACAGGGAATGGAATATGCCTTCCTCTTGATGTCTAGGTTATTCCACAGAGATAAAAGCAGAATTCCAGAGAATAGGTCATCTCAAACACAAGGAAAATCCAGGTGGACTAGAGCTTTGTTATATAACAGCACTCATACTGTTCCAATGACTCAATAACTTCATTTTTCTGAAAACCTTTATGTTAAGGAGGCAGAAAAACAAGCAGTACATACCAGCCACATTAGACAGATGGTAACAAGAATCCTAAATGGAGTAAGGACAATTTATTGCTGCATTTCACTCCATACAGGTTGAAAAGGGGGGGCTGCTGTGGTTGGGCTTTTTAGTCTTGTTTTCTTTTTCAAATTACTACTCCATTAACAGAAATGGGAGAGGAAAATGTAGCTACAACTGTTCCAGCAGATGGTTCTACCCCTTCTCTGCCATATATCCATCTTAGCAGGTTTCCGCTTGCTACGTGAAATGAGGGAATGACTACTGTCAGCTTTCTTTCTATCTATGGGCAAACATTAGAGGCTTCATCCACTAATTACACTTTTCTTTTGCATTGCTGGTGCAGAAGCAAATAACTATCATCCCTAAGCCCTTCTAAGACCAGCATTGCGGGTTGGGATGGTGGTTTTAGCTGCTTTTCATAAACAAAGTCAGTTTAAGTAAATTGTTGCAAAAACTTGTGGACATAACCCAACTAGTAGTTGTATTAGGGTTTTTTGGGTGTGTGTGTATGAGAGACAGAGAGAGAGGTGGGGGGGGGTAACCACTGTTGCTAATTGCTGGGTGATGTCTTTCTTGGTGGGGTGCTTGGCCCAATTGCACCACTGACTTGTACCTTGTCAACTGGCAATGAGAATTTATGACATTTTTATGTAAACACCAACAATATCAAGGGTGTTGCCTTAGCACTTTCATCATGAATACCCTCTTTTTTGTATAATTTTGTATTCAAATTTTGCCATATTTTTATAATTCATTTATTTCATTTAGTCAAAATCATTATCCACACTAAGAATAATACTATTCCTGCCCTATTTATTTATTTATTTATTTATTTATTTATTTATTTATTTATTTATTTATTTATTTATTTACATTAATACCCCTCATTTCCCCCAAAGAGTTTAAAAGTGACATTCATTCTGTTTCCAATAGTACTTGTCAGCTCTTATTAATGGCTATTAATTTAGATGGAATATCGTATCTATATCTCCTTATCAATCTAGGCATTAGAGATGGGCACGAAATGACTATTTTTTCATTACCATTCTCCGTTATTTGTTCCGTTACGTAACGGTACGAATAACAACCATTGCGATGGGGCAGCCTCGAACCGAACAGAACCAAGAAAATTTTCTTTGGTTCTGTTCATTTCCATTACTGGTGTCATGCCGCTCGCGCAATGAAAAATGGAGCAGTGGAGGGTGGTGAGAGGGGGCTGGAATCCCGCCTCTGCATGCGGAGGCGGGATCCCAGCCCCCTGTCCAGCCATCTCCAATTGGTGAATGACAGCCCGTCGGGCTGTCATTCAACAAGCAGAGGGCGGGAAGAGGGGCCTGGGCCTGGTGGAGCCTCTTTGCCCCATCCCCGCCAGAGCCGACGTGAGACTTTGCCGGTTTCAGGAGAAGAGGCGTGATCCGAGCCCTTATGAGGGCTGGGCTCCGGGATCTCGGCCTCTTCGTCAGCTCTCAGCAGGCTTTGGAGGGGAGGATGTTGGAGCTCAGCTGCGCCCGGTGCCATCTTGGCCACGTGGCGAAGCAGCAACAGTGCAGCCAGCTCGGAAGCCAAAGTGGAGGGCGTTGTTGGAGCATGGGGGAGTGCAGCAGCACCCCCCACAGGTTTCCAGGGTCTAGGCCCAGGGGGTGCAGGGCGGCAGTCTGCTGTGGCGGCGGCTCCCAGGGCGGAGTGGTTCCCGGGGAGAAGGGCCACAGTTAGGGCAGCGCTGCATGGGGCTCTGAGGGTAGCGACCAGACAGGGGTGGTGAATGGAGCGGCGGATTGGTCCTGGAGAGGGGACCCAAGGGAGGGCGGTGCTCGGCGGTGCTCTTGGGGTGGCGGCCTGTTGGGGGTAGTGACTGGAGCAGTGCCCGGCTCTGGGAGGGCTCCCCGTGGCCATGGGAATGCTCTCCCAGCTCACATGCTGCCAGCTTCAGTGGCGCCTGGCCCTGAGAGGGCTCCCTGCGGCCGCAGCTTGCCGCACCTGAAAAACGAAGAAACGGAAACGAAGCGGGCCCCGGGGGCCCGAAAAATAAAAACGGAATAAAGTGGGCCCCAGGGCCCGAATAACGAACACGAAACTCCATTTTGGCGTTTCGTGCCCATCTCTACTAGGCATCTATGCGGAGTCACACATATGCCCATTTTTCCTTTTAATATGTTCACACATTTTTATAGTATTTATATTTTTCTCTTCTTATTACTTCCACTTTTCTCAGTTTTTCATTAAACTTCTTTATTACTTCTAATTTTCTTTCTTGGATTTTCATTAAAGCTTAGCCCTTTTAGTGTAATTGTTTGTAAATCTTGCAGAAATGAAAAACTTTTTAGGAAACTTCACATCTTCACCCCTGCCGAAACTTTTTAAGACACTGCATCTTCCATCATCAAAAAACAGGTTATTCATACTCTTTAAATTGGAACACTCTTTGTGTCTTACTCTTTACATTGGACAATATGCTAGCCCTGTTTGGTATAGATCAAAACATGCAAAACAGGTGAACAGGGTCTAAAATGAAGCAGCGAGAGTAGTCACAGGGTGTTTAAAACCAACCTCCAATAGAAAAGGTGCATTAATTAGCTGGTATTTCTCCACCAAAATTCTCCCGTGAGAGTGCTGTACAGAAAGAGTGGGTCAAAGTGATGTCCCCAGAAACACACTTATTATTTGGTCATCCACCATCACAGCTGAGACTGAATCAAGGTATAAGGTAAAGGTAAAGGTTTTTCCTGCATATGTGAGCTAGTCATGTCTGATTATAGGGGCAGTGCTCATCTCTGTTTCCAAGCCAAAGAACCAGTATTGTACAAGTCCATGGTCATGTGGCTGTCATGGCTGAACACATTTCTGCGCATGGAACACTGTTACCTTCCTGTTTTTTATGTTGGTGCCTATTTATCTACTTGCATTTACATGCTGGCCTGTATGGAAAGCATTAAACAGACTCCTTGCCACTGAGGGTTCGAAGCTCAAAGTATAATCTGAGAAAATGGGGCTTCCCTATACAAGACACCTTGTGCAAATGTGGAAAAGAACAAGCCATCTCACTCATGTTGCAATGCATATGATGTTTCTCAACATGCGCTGAGGAAGAGGAAATGCTGTTGATGCTGGTAAATGTCATCTAGTTTTTGTTAAAGAATCTTATTCAATTTATATAACATTTTACATGTAATAAATTTATTACTTATATTCTGCTTAGTAGTGTACGTTTATATGTCAATATAATTTGTTGGTGCTTCTGACATTTTATTTATTTATTTATTTATTTATTTATTATTTTGAATATTTTTACCCCACCATTCTCCTTGGAAAGGCACCCAAGGTGGCTTACAATAATGAGGGACAAAATATACAACGCACAACATTTAAGACATATTCAAGTTAACAATTGGGAATTAGAAGAGGCATCTGAGAGCACTTAAAGGTAACATTAAAGCCACAAAGAGCATGAAAAAAGAAAAAAAAACATCCATTATGAGGGATGGGAAACTAACATGAAAAACACTCATGTTTTTATGACATCTGTCAATGCAATCATGCATGGTAATCCATATAAAAGTCACATAGTAGGTAGGTAGTCCATCATTCAGGGAAAGCTTGCCCGAAAAGGAAGGTATTTGGCTGCTTCTGGAAAGACAGCAGAGATGGGGCAGTCCTGGCTTCCAGCAGGAGGGAGTTCCAAAGTCTGTGAGCAGCAAGAGAGAAGGCCCTTTCATGTTCTCATGAGACACACCTGTGAAGGTGGCAGGATGGAGAGAAAGGTCTCTCCTGATGGCCTTAGCACCTGAGCTGGCTGATATTGTGAGATTCAATCTTTGAAGTAGCTTGTACCCAGGAAATTTAGTGCTTTGTAGGTTAAGATCAGCACTTTGAATTGTGCCGGATATTTATTTATTTATTTATTTTAGAGTATTTTTACCCCGCCTTTCTCCTTGGAAAAGGACCCAAGGCAGCTAACACTAATAAGGGATAATATATAGTCCAGTACAATTAACACATGTTCAAGTATTGAGAACAAGGAATTGTGGGACATCTTACAGTATTAAAGTTACATTACATTACATTAAAGCTACAAGATAACACGAGCAGTTAAAAAGAGAGTAAAATTCCATGGAAGCTAATACTGAAATAGTGTCAATGCAATCACACAATGTTATAAATGGTTATAAACACAAAGTCTATGTGATCATATAGATTCATATAAAAGGCACATAATAGGTTGTCCAATAGCTAATTGGCAGCCAGTGGAGCTGCTTTAGTAGAGGTGTAATGTGATCTCTGCAACATGCCCCAGTCAGTAATCTGGCCACTGCATTTTGGACCCACTGAAGTTTCCTGAGACTTTCCATTGGTAGCTCTACATAGAGCACATTACAGTAGTCCAGTCGGGATGTCACTAGGGCATGTGTCATAGTGGCCCGAGCAGGTTTCTCAAGAAATGGGCATAACTGGCATACTAATTTTAGTTGTGCAACACAGCTATGGTCACAGTTATGACTTGGGCAACTAGGCTCAAGGATGAATCCATGATGACCCCTAAGCTATGCACCTATTTTCAGTTAAGGATAATCCCATCCAGTAAAGGTTGCATCCCTATCCCTTAATGTCCCTTTCGACTGACCAGAAGCACCTCTGTCTTGTTTGGGTTTAGTTTCACTTTGTTCCTCCTCATCCAATTCATACAGAAGCTAAGCACTGATCTAAAGT
The DNA here is from genome assembly GCA_023846285.1 of Phrynocephalus versicolor. NCBI lineage: Eukaryota > Metazoa > Chordata > Lepidosauria > Squamata > Agamidae > Phrynocephalus > Phrynocephalus versicolor. Next base: position 20,836,518 of record JAHTLZ010000016.1, on the reverse strand, counting down.
TGAAATACAGTAATCCCCGCCGATTGCGGGGTTTAGGGACCCACCCCACCCGCGATGCATGAAAATCCGCGATATGCGGAAGCGGGTGGGGGGCCTGGGGGTGGGGGGCAATCAAGCGTGCCACTTGCTCCGACCTCCTGGGAGGTTGGGGCGGGTGGCACGCAATCGGACAAAGGCGCTTCCCGCCATGGAGCGCAGCGCTGGGGCTCCGTGGCCGAAGCGCCTTTGCAATTGCACGCTGCTTGCTCCGGCCTCCTGGGAGGTCGGAGCAAGTGGCGCGCGATCGGACAAAGACTCTTCCCGCCACAGAGCCCAGCACTGGAGCTCCGCGGCTGGAAGCGCCTTTGCAATTGCACGCTGCTTGCCCGGACCTCCTAGGAGGCGCAGGCGGGCGGTGTGCGATCCCCCCTCCCTCAAGCCCTTTCCTGGTACCGTGATCTCGTGATATAGCATGACCGTGGGACCGGAACCACGAAAGGGCGGGGGACTACTGTAGCTTCCTTGGAATCCGGAGATGATGAGAGGTAGAGTTGGGTATCATCGGCATACTGGTGACACTTGTTTTATATAAATGTTAAATAACAGAACAGACCCCTGAGTGATCCCACAGGTCAGTGGCCGTGGTGTTGAACATGAGTCCTCTTACACCACTTTCTGCATTCTCTCCTGCAGGAAGGACTGAAGCCACTGTAAGACCGTGCTTTCAAGTCCCATTTCAGAGAGATGAGACAGGAAGATGCCATGGTCGATAGTGAGTGAAGAAAAGAAAAAAACCACTGGAACACTATGAAATCAGTTAACATGATACATGCACATTTTTACTTTTCTTTGTACTCACACCGTTAGACTTTGCAGTTTCTGAAATCATTTTTGCTGCCATTGATGCTATGAGGTTTTGAAGATGTAATTCAGAAAAGTGACATTTTCAACTTTTACCAGAATCTCATCCATTGTCCTTCTTCAACTTTCTCATTCCAATTGTTTCTCACCCATATTGTAACTATACCTAGCCTGGTATCATTTCTCACCTGGTTGGGAGGGTGGTTGGAGGGTGGAAAAGCTTTGCATTGTTCTGATATTGGCCATATTGGATTCTACCTCCCTCTGTTTGAAGGTCTAACTCTGAAGATGGCACATATCTTTCTGTTGGGGCACTGAGTGGATATTGAAGAGCCGATGGCTCATTTTGGAGCTTTGCTTCATTCCTTGGAAAAGGCAAAGACTCAGGTAACCAAGGACGGAACTGTAATTCAGATGGTGCTGAGACCATGTGGGAGCCCCACAAGGGCATTGGATGCATTGGAAAACAAAAATGGCTCCCTAATCTTTTGTTATATGATGATGTACATGGGATTTGGTGACATGCCAGGCCAAGAAAAGGGGTATAAATCTGTGAGATTTCAGATAGCTAGTTTCAAGGATTTGACTACTGAACACCTTTGCATTTGCTTCTTGCAAAGAAAAGAAGAATGAGAAACATCGATGGGTGCCCTATCTGATTCTATTTGAGCCCCGGGCAAAAGCTGTTGTTATATTCAGTTTGTTGAAACCCAGAACCAAATTTGGCCATGCCACACCAATACAGAATCTGGTACCCCACGTTATTTTATAATTAAAAACAGAACAAAACAAAAAAGATAGACTTCAGTCCTATAACCCCTTAATTGTGAATCATCCCCATTAAACGCAGGACTCTGATTCTAATACTTAGTTACAGAGCTATACAGTAAATGCAACTGCATAAATTGCAGTAGTGAATGCTTCTGTTGTCACTTCTATGCTGCATAACATACCAGTAACAAGGGCTGGTGTACAAAAAGCAATAAAAGTGACAACTTGTCAACTCACAGCAATTTGTAGTTACAATTTATGCCACTGCATAACTAATCAATTGGATTGTGATCTGCAGAACTTATTTCTCAATGCATGTGTACAAGACCATATTGTGTTTTGATTATTTGATTCAAACTGTTGAGTTTGGAATTGTTACCTGTGTGCTATGGTTGGAATTCAGTTATTTTATATCCCTTGGCATTATTTTCTGCATAGGCTCTTGTTTTTCCTTTATCTGTTTTTTTTTAATCCCATTTTTTAGTTAGCTTTAGTTTTGTGTAATATACTTTATTGTGTTTTTTTTTAAATTCTAAAGCAAATCAATAAATTTCTCTGTCCAGTTCTGCATGCCAAATTTCTTCATTATTCCCAATTAATATGAATCATGGCAAATCATTATGAAAAGCAAAGCTACTGGCTTAAGGACCATTAGATGTACGAAGATGTTGCTAAAAATGGATGATAATAGCTCTTCATTCAACCTTAGATAATAATCTTTGTAATCCTTTGCATAATTAGCTGGAATGAAATCCCAATGAAGAATAAATACATTCGTACATATTTCCAAGTAAGTATGGAAACAACTGAATTTCTTAGATGTTTGCACATTAATTAAACATTCCTGGGTGTTTTCATACTAATTAGACTGAAACTGCAGAGATCGGCTAAACTGCAGTTTCCTGAGAGTAATTTTAAGTGAATGGCCAGCTACGCCACGTAACTACATTGGCGGAGCCCCTTTGCCGCACCAGACGGGGAGGCGCGAGACTGGAGGGCTGGGTCTCACAAGGCCGGGCGGTCGCGCGAGAGGTGCCACCTATAAAAGGGGGGCACCCTCGCTCTGACTTTTCTTGGCATCAAGCTGGATACAATCCAGCAGTCCTGCCGCTTACCAGTGGCTAAATTGGGCAATTTGAGACAACACCTGATTGAGTTGCAGGGGAAACAAAAGGTGACCCTTAGGGACTTGCAGATAATCGTAGGACATCTAAATTTTGCCTGTAGGGTGATAGCACCAGGTAGGACTTTTATCAGACGCCTTTGCTTGGCTATGCACGGGTTGAAGAAACCCCTCCATAGAACCAGGGTGACACAGGGTATGAAACTGGATATCCAAGTATGACTCCAATTCCTTGAGGGATTTAACGGCATCTCCTTTTGGCAGTCGGAGATCCGCCTGGGACGGACTTGCAGATTCACACGGAAGCTGCCGGCTATTTGGAGTATGAGGTTTATTTCAAGCGGAGGTGGTGTCACGGGACATGGCTGCCGGCATGGCATCAGACAGGAGTGACCCGGGACTTGACATTTTTGGAGTTCTTTCCGATAGTGGGGGCACTGTGGCTGTGGCGGGGCTGTGGGCAAACATTGCAGTACAATTTTGGTGTGACATGTCCATGGTACACATTATTAACAACCTGTCAGCCGGATCCGGGAGGGTTATGCACCTGGTGAGGGCATTTGTTCTCCATACACTATAGCTTAATATAGAAGTATGTGCCAGGCACATTCTGGGTATGGATAACAGCCTAGGGGATGCCCTTTCCTGTCAGCAGATCCAGAGATTCAGGGAGCTGGCCCAGGAGTGAACCCATACCTGGAAGAACTCCCGGAAATCGTCTGGGAGATTGGTGGAGGGAGGCGAAGCAGGCCATAGGGCTGGCCTTGGCACCAAGGACCAGGCGTGGCTATGACACGGCGGCAAAGGAATTTGAGGTTTACAGGGTGGAGCAAGGCCTCCAGCCCACCTGGCCAGTTCCGATTGAGCACCTCCAACAATTTGTAATATTACTGTACAGAAAGGGGTTAGTGCCTGGGTCCCTTCAGGCTAAGCTATCGGCCCTAGCTTTCCAGGCCAAGTCGTTAGGCTGCCCAGACACCACCAGTGACTTCGGGGTTAGGAAAATGGTGGAAGGATATGGGAAGGAAAGGGGTAGGAGGAAGGATGCCAGGGCTCCCATAACACCTGAAATGTTGATGAGGCTGGGGGAGGCATGGCAGCATGTGTGCAGGGATGCGTATGAGCAGGTGTTATTCTGAGCCGCGTCATTGGTGGCTTTCTTTGCAGCCCTAAGGGTTAGTGAACTGGTAGCTAGTGGTAAAGGGGACAAGTTGGAGGCGGCCCTGCAGAGATCGGACATCAGCTTCACACAGGGCGGGGTGGCACTGCACATCTGCAGGTCCAAAACGGACCAGACCGGTAGAGGAATGATGATTCAACTTGGGCCGTGTGCGGTACAGGGAATTTGCCCAGTGTTAGCCATAAAGGATTTCCTGCAACTTGGGGGGGCAAGGGGTACCTATTTTGCCATCAGGATGGCTCGCCGTTTACTAAGTTTCAATTCTGGAGTGTCACTGCAGCAGCCTTGCAGAGGGCAGGTATCCAAACGGCCCACTTTGGCACACACTTGTTCCATATTGGGGCGGAATCCATGGCCGCGGCAATGGGCTTCGACCAAGTGGAGATACAGAGAATTGGCCGTTGGAAATCCTGTAGATATAAATCCTACGTTCGTCCCCTCCCGCAAGTGTAGGAGTTGGCTTGCATCCCCCATCCATTTTTTTCCTTCTGGTCTCTCCCTCTACAGGTATCGTCGGCCCAGCAAGAAGGCGTGTGATAATTATTGGACATAGCTTTGTGTATTGGGCGGCAAAGCATGCACTGAGGTCATCATGGGGGATCCATCTCGGCCTAAGCACCTCGGTGACATTGGAGTGGAAAGGGACCAGGGGCATGCATTGGTTGGAGGTGATGCCTACAGCGCGTGGGCTGGCGGGGAATGTGCCACCGGACCTACTGGTTATACATGCAGGTGGAAACAACCAGGGTTTCCAGATGGGCAAATCTCTAATAGGTGATATCATTTGGGACTTGGGTACTTGGTACACGGTTTACCCTGCCAGTAAGGTGATCTGGTCAACAATTATACCAAGGAGAACCTGGGGGACCAGCTCTGGAATGGAGGGCCTAAACTGGGTTAGAAGGAGTGTTAACCGTGAGGTGTGCAAACACGTGGTGCAGCGGGGTGGTGTGACGACACCTCCCTTTTAAATGTGTGATTGTGATGAAAAATGTGAAGGGTAGGGAACCAACTTATTAATCTTCACAATATCCACTTGGTAATGCTGCCACCTTTTAAATCGTCGCCTTATGAACTGGGACAGACTCAGATGTATAACATAAAAATAATAATGAAGTTTATTGAGAAAATAAATAAATACAATAATGACTGACGTGGGTATGTGTTGCCTTAAGCATAAAATAGATTAATCCAACTCTTCAAACCTCCCTGTCTTTAATAACCGGTAAAGAGTAAAGCCCTCACTGCCTGACAGAACTCTAACAGAGCTGTGCTCTCTCCCAGCACTCACTCTTAACTCAACTCTCTTAACTGACTCTCAGAGACCAGGCTCCACCCTTTTTATACCATACCATCCACCGCCCTCCTGCTAGGATTGGCTGATTATTTACATATGCATTTCTCCTGCTTTCAGGGTGTTGTCACAGGTGGGTCGGTGGTAGGTCACCCTGCCATTAAACCTAACAACGTGGCTCTATACAGACCAGATGGCGTGCCCCTGTCGGATGCGGGTTTGGACATATTTTTGGAGGGGGCTGCAAGCTGAATTGTGCAGCTTGGTGGGGGGCATGGGTCATAGCAAGCTTGCCCATGCCATGGTGGATAGTGCAGAAGATGGTTACATACAGTGAGTATTAATTACAGAAAGCTATGATCTCCAAACCCCATGAGTGCCGTGGATCAGGAGATTACTGCACACTGGGGCGGGGAGTATTTTGTGATCCCACTCCAGGGGTAGGGACAGGCTACATGAGGGCATTTGTCCTCTGGAGGGAGGATACATAGCGCTTGCCAGCCGCAGGGGTGCCAACTTAGGGTTGGCACCCCTGTAGGGCTCTACACTCGCCCAAAAAAACAAAACCCCAGGTGGGAGGTCCCGGATTGACCTCCTGGTCCCTAACAGTTTCTGCACTGTGGTTGCCCCCTCCTTTTGTATTGTGTTAATTGGCATTAATTGGTTAATAAACCTTGGCTCTGTTCAACCCAGCACCCGAGTCTCGCGTCTTTACTCCGTCCTTGGGAGGCATTGCAGTGTAGTTTACTTTTATGTAACCACAGATAGAATTGCACTCCATGTCATCAGTTCCATACTCATCTGTAGATGTTCCACAATATTAAACAGGGTTGTGTTTCTGCATAAAAATACCATCAAAATGGAACTGACTTATAGCAAACCTAATAGAGTTTTTAAGGTAAGCAAGATCTTTTTAATGAGTTTCCGGTTCCACTCTCTCAACAGTTTACATGGCTGAGTGGGGATTTAAACCCTGTTCTCCAGAATACTCATCATCACTCTATCCTTTATACCACACTGGGAATCATTTATTGTGAAACACTTATGGAACATTAAAGCTTCAGAGTTTATATAAGTCTCAATGACCTCTGTAAGCCCAACAACTATTATAAATATAATAGGTGTTATTTCCATCTTAATAATACTTAGTTATGCAAAGTAGCTGAGAAGAGGTTCCATCCATTGCTTGTGAATGTTGCCAGAGAGATCAGCATGACTCCATTTTTCATAAATCAGGTTTCTGATTTTAAGCCTAATTTCTATAGAAAACCACGAGTCTAACTCCATTATTTGGCTACAGATCACTGTTTTACCATTTGAAAGGTCTTTTTGAGGGTCATCTGCAGCCTGGATTTCTTCTAAACAATTAAATAAAGCAGGTTGAGGTAATCATTCTGTTTCTAGAAAAGCAAGATTAAGTTTCTCCCAATTCATTTGATCTGTTTTAAATCTGTGAGACATTTAAGGCCACTTGTTTCCACATTGGGGAGGGAGAATAGTTTTTTTAAAAATATATAACCTGTAAAGCTCTTAGCCAAAATTTCCCCAAATCTGGCATAGAGCAAGAGGCAGCAGCCTGCTACACATGTACCAAATTTAGTGCTATTCTGAAGTCCAGTTTTAAAGTCATATTATTTTGTTTTACTTACCCCTGTTTTTAGAATTGCCTTTTAGAATGCTGGTTTGCTTTGCTGCACAATATCCTCAATGGAGTCTCATGCAGTGTTAATACAGAGGCACACAGAGAGCTTCCTTTTATTGTTAAACTACTGGCTCATTTAGCCCAGTATAATTATTGTTACCAGTAGTTACTATCCAAGGTTTCAAGGGGGAGTCTTTCCTATCTCTTTCTGGGGCTCCCTGGCAATTCCTGATGGTCACCACACCAAAAAATCCTCCAGCTCCAAGCTGCTTAGATTCAAAATCAGATAAGATGTATGAGATCAGAATGGTGTGTTGATCCTTGGTAGAGGTATAACATGGCATTATGAGACTTTTAACTTTATTGAGATCATCTCCTTGTTCAGTAAAAACAAATTGTAATTTTGAAGAAAAAGAAGAAACAACAACAGTTGTGTATTCAAAGCGCCCTTAGAGTCTTCTTTTGTGATATCATTCTGGCTACAATATTTAATGAGACAACAATTTTTGAAATTATTGAAAACTTTTTATTCCTCTCTCTCTAGCCCATTCCTCTAATTTATGAAAGCTACTTTCTTGCTGCTTCAGAAAAGAACGGGCAATCAGTACCTAAAATCTCATTATTGTGCAATTGTTCCCTCATGATTGCTTTGTTTGCATATTGTAATTATGGATAGCATTAATTGTTCACCAAACTATGTTTCCTAATTATATTTATTTGCCTCTATTTCAAATGTCTATTACATGCTTTCCATTTAGAGAATATAATCTTATTTTACTGTAGCGTCTCAATGGGTTCATTAAATTTTTGTTTTAGTGTTGAAAGATACATACATAAAATTCTTTGCAGGGGCATACAGTCGTATGGGGAGAAGGTTCATATAGATCATTAGTCATGTGAAAATAAAACAATATTTTAATATTGTTATGATAGGGCTATATATTGTAATGAGCCAAAGCACATGATTTCATTTTCCTATGTAATATTAAGAAATCTGGTCTGGGTGTAAATGAAATGGAGATATCTGCAGCATTGTGGTTTTTGGCAACATCTCCCAGAATTCTATGAGGTGTGTTCAAAAACCTCGAGCCTGTGTGCCTGTATTGGAAGCAAGGCCATGTTATAAAGCAATACAGCATTTGGGGAACATTTTGATCATCTCCAGAAGGGCAGCTGGGGAGCTACAGAGTACTGTGGACCTCCTTCTCCACCAGCAAGCTGTAAAGTCTCAAGGTGCAGGTGAATGTCTGTGTCTAAGACTTTCCTGGTGTGGCAGCTCTATCAAAAGCAAAGTGTGCTGCTTATATATCACCCCATACAGCTTAAAGTACTTTGTGGTAAGTTTACTACAATATAATTATGAAGGCTAACATTGTCACTCCCACCCCACCCTAGCAAGCTGGGTGCTCAATTTACCAACAGATGGATAGAAGGCTGAGTGAACCCTAAACTGGCTACTTGAGCTGGAATCAAGGTCAGGTCAGTAGCAGAGTCTTTGACTGAAGTATTGCAGCTTAATCTCTGTGCCATGAGGCTCCCTACCAGTTTCATGCTTCTGCTGGCTGTGCTGTGGTGGTATTACAAATCAAACACAGGACATTCCATGGACATACTTCAGGAGGTCTAAACATCTTGAAGCCTTATCATTCATATCCCAATAACAGGTAAAATCTGTATTAGCACAAGATCTCCTGTAATACAGTGGTCCCCCACACTTTTGCGGTTCATATCCTGCGGTTCCACTATATTGTGGGACCGCAGTATATGAAAAAAGGCCCTCTGGGTTAAGGGGGGGGGAGCCTGTTTCAGGCCTCCCATACTTACCCCCAACCTGGCGCTGTCCCGAATGGGCCTGTGAGGGCCTTCCCGGGCCTTCTGGAGGCCCCAAAAGGTCCTCCCTGTGAACCAGAAGTGACTTCCAGATTGCCGAAAATCATTTCTTAGGCCTTCGGTAAATACAAGAGCCCCCAGCTAGGCGCCCCAGGGCCGACCTGACCTGCATCTGCATATCACATATTTTCAATTATCGCGGGCTGGGTCAGGTCCCTAACCCCCGCAATAGGCAGGGGTCACTGTATTCATCCTGTTCAAAACCCTGATAGAGGAAAAGAAGATGTAGAGAAAGCAACAATGATTAAGGCCCTTTCATACGTCCTACAGTGAGATGGTGAGGCATTGGATAACATGCAGATCTTCATCGGAGCTCAGTTGCCCCTCCTCAGGTATGCAAGATTGTTCTGTCCATCATTATGCCAGGCCAGTGTAGGTATGAAAAGAGAAAGAGTTAAAAAACCAACCCCTGAAATGGCAGGAAAATGGGGTGGGTGGATGGTGGGATTTCTTATCAACTGTTTTCAGTCTAGGGCATTCCAGACAGTTTAGTTTTCATCTCCTAATATCCTTTACCATTAGCCATTATATTTAGGCCATCCAAAATATGAATTCTAAAACATATGGAGAGGGAAATGTTGAGAGACAAAATCTTTACCCTAACTAGTTTGATCAAACTACAGTGGTACCTTGTATAACAGACAGCTTGTATAACAGAAAATTTGTACAACATAAAAAATTCCAGAGATAGGGGAAATTTGCTTAACATAATTGCCTATGGGGAAAATCCGTACAACATAAAAATGGGATCACTCTGCTTTCAATGCATTCCTATGGGAATTTGTATAAAGGAAAATTTGCTTAACATAATTTCATTTGGAACGAATTAATTCCTTTATACAAGGTACCACTGTAGTAGAATATATTACCGACCCAGTCCAAAATAGAGAAGATGCTCATTTTCATAAAGTCTTCATAGTGTTGGAAGAGACCTTTATGACTGACATCAGAAAAAACAATGAAGTGAATGCTAATTAAATAAAGCTTGAACTTTGATTAGAGGATAAAATGCCTAAACTATGGCTATCATCCTTTGAACATATTATGAGAAGATTTACTGGAAGAGACAGTAATAATAAGAAAAGTAGAAAGGAGTGAGGGAAGAAGAAAACTTCAGGTGCAATGGTTGACTCAGTAAGCAAGTAGTAGTAGGTCACTAATTTACAGGTTCATCATTAAGGTGAAAATGTAAATGTAAAAAAGAACTGTAGAAGGAATGGGGGCTATTGAATGTAGATGGGAAGCTATATTAATGGTAGAGCAAATGCTGATGATAAACAACTGAGGCTGTGGTCACACCTGGGTTTCAATCCTGATATTATGAAGGTCTGGCTTTTCCTCTTCGTCCCATCACGTGATTTAAATGTGGGAGAAGAGTTCTCACATCAATATCTGTTTTTTAAATTTTAAAGTGCAGTTCAGCCCCCTTGGCCAGCAGGTGGAGCTAGCATTTGAAAAAAAGGATGACTTTGCTGGGGGGAATTAATGCTTGTTGGACAAGATAGAGTTTCCTGTTACTCCGATATGCAGGCAAAAAAAAAAAAAAACCCAGCACCGATCAGCCCCAGGAACAGCCGGTCGGTGCTATGCAAAAAGAAAGAAAAAGAAATCCGGATCATCAGCGTGGTCCCATGGCGTCTGCCTCCTTAAAAGCTGGATTTTCAAAGCGAGGCAAAAATTCCCCAACCTCGTAGGTGAGTCACAGAAACCTCGCTTAAGGGAGCATTACCGGGTTTTCTTTTTTCTTTTTTTAAAAAGCCCGGTGGCCGTGAGGACGGCATTTTTGGGCACGATTTATTTAGTAATTTAAACTGTTTTTAAAGGGACGTGGGATTGAGCCCTGAGTAGAGAAAAATAAGCTGCCATGGAGGGTGGTGAAGTCTCCTTCTTTGGAGTTTTTTAAGGTGAGACTGGATGGCCATGTGTCGGGAGCACTGTGATAGGAGTTCCCGCATGGCAGGGGGTTGGACTGGATGGCCCTGGAGGTCTCTTCCAGCTTCATGATTCTATGACTCTAAGCTATGATAGGGAATACAAGAGGGTGGGTGATCATGTTCTTGGTCTCTAGTGACACATCCTTACACTTGATGATCTTTTCTAATTCCTTTTTTGTTGCCCTTCCACATCTCAGTCTTCTTCTTTCTTGGTTGCACTCTTCATTTGGATTGATGATTTAATCAAGTTTTACAAAATCTTTCACTATTCACTTCCTTCATTTTCACCACTAGTGTAGTTTTTCTATTGTCAAGATTTTGGTTTTCCTGATCATAAGAACATAAGAACATAAGAAGAACCATGCTGGATCAGGCCAAAGGCCCATCTAGTCCAGCTTCCTGTATCTCACAGTGGCCCCACCAGATGTCCTGCTTAGGCACTTTATTTCCATTTCACTAACAGTTGTTTCAGGTAATTTTTGCATATTGATATCTTAAATTATTAATGTTTCTTCCACCAATTTTTACTCCTCCCTTGTATGAATTTAGTTGTACTTTCTGTATGATATGTTCTACATACAGATTGAACAGATAAGTAATAAAATGCACCCTTATCTGACACCTTTGCTTACTGGAAACCATTCTGTCTCTCTATAATTATCCTAACATTAGCTTCTTGTCATAAGATCATAAGAAGAGCCTGCTTGATCAGGCTAAGAGTCCATCTAGTCCAGTCTCCCGTATCTCATAGTGGCCCTGCCAAATGCCTCTGGGAGTGCATGACTAGAGATCTGTCTCCTGAAACTACTCCCCTGCATCTGGCCCTGTTTTTAAGCCTGGAGATTACACATCCCCATTGTGGGTTGTAACCTGTGATGGA
>JAHTLZ010000016.1:20739250-20822964 GCA_023846285.1 Phrynocephalus versicolor | reverse complement strand
ACTAGTGTATATTGATCTGTACCCATTGTAACCTGAAGTATTATATAGCTGCCTTCCACATCTTTCACAGCTTTTTCAACAATACAATTACAATGCTTTGAAATTAAGATAGCCACCCCCTTGCTTTAGATGATCTGTGATGTCCCCCGCCATCTGCCCTCTGCTTTTATCTCATTACTTTGAGTAGCTTTTATTGTTCAATTGTTGTTGTGCACTTATTGTTTGATTTGACTATTTGTCCTATTTTATTGTTGTGAACCTCCCAGAGTTCCTCTGGGAAGACGGGCGGTATATAAGCTTTAAAATAAATAAATAAATAAATAAATAAACAAACAAACAAACAAATGCAATTCTTGGTTGCATCAACAGAAGCATAGTTTCTAGAGCAAGGATGAAGCCTAAGAACATCCAAGCTCCCAAGAAACTGCCTGGCTTTCCCCCCATCTTGTGGGCACAGCAGGGATTCACTGACCTTTGCGCAGCCCATGCTGCTTGGAAGAGAAGCAGCTGTGGTGATCTGCTGCCACTGCTTGCCTTCCAAGCAGCATGGGCTGGGAGAAGATCCATGGGTCTGTGCTCTCCCCAACACATTGTTGGACAGAGCAGGGACTCCTCTTCACTCGAGTCTCTGTACAGAGTCACGGGCGAAGAGGAGGTGGCTTCCCCCTCAATCAAGGGACAGCGGAAGGCTGTTCCTCCCTGCAGCTGAGACAGACATCTGATTTTAACAGCACTGAGCTGACAAAATCTGTTGTCTGTCATCTGTGCAGAGGGGCAGCCTTCCATTGTCCCTTGATTGTGCTGGGGTTTGACAGCCTTCCCATAGGGATGCATTGAAAACCTATTAATCCCCGTGGAATGGATTAATTGGTTTTCAATGCATTCCTATGGGAAACTGTGCCTCGTAAGATGACATTATCATCAGATGAATTGACTCGTAGAACAAATTAAATTTGTCTTACAGGGCACTACTGTAATCTGTTCTCCCACTGTTACACTCCAGTTGATTCCTTTGTTACTATTACCTCAACCAGAAAGGCTTTAGCAGCCAGCAAGCCTGAGTAGTTACCAAGGCACATGCCACCCTGGAAGACACCCCACAGGTACGGCTGCTTGGCTGTATCACAAGAACTCACTGCCACTTAGGCCATCTAAAGCTGTGACAAGAAGTATGGAAACAAACAAGAACTACAGAGAAGCTAGAAGGTGGAGAATGAATCTCAGAATTTTCCAATTCCCAGAAGTACAAAAAATATTGGTTAGCAACATGGAATATAACCGGAGAAGGTGAAGGACAAACAGGAATCATATGGGACACAATGAAAACTGTGGCCAGAGGCTACCTGATAAAAGAAAATTCTATAATAAAAAAATTAGACGAAACGAATAGAAGAAATTTGGAAATTTTAATAGCAGACCTAGAAACCCATTTTTTTCTAAATAAAGACAAAAAGATACCAATCCAAATTGAGGTTGGAAAAAGAGAATTAGAAAATCTAGAACTACAACAAGCTCAAATAAATTTACTATATTAAAAAAGAAATTTCTGAGCGCCTCAATTTAAAAAGGATGTTGACAACCTTGACCAGGTGCAGAGGAGGGCGACCAGGATGGTTGGGGGTCTGGAGGAAATGTCTTATGAGGAACGGCTTAGGGAACTGGGAACGTTTAGCCTTTCAAAAAGAAGGCTGAGAGGGGATATGATAGCTATGTTTAAATATTTGAAAGGATGTCATATTGAAGAGGGAACAGGTTTGTTTTCGATGGCTTCAGAGACGAGGACTCAGGGCAATGGTTTCAAACTACAGGAAAAGAGATTCCATTTGAACATTAGGAAGAACTTCATGACAGTTAGAGCTGTTCAGCAGTGGAATATGCTGCCACAGAGGGTGGTGGAGTATCCTTCTTTGGAGGTTTTTAAGCAGAGGCTGGATGGCCATCTGTCGGAAATATTTTGATGGGGTTCCTGCATGGCAGGGGGTTGGACTAGATGGCCCTTGAGGTCTCTTCCTACTCTATGATTCTATGATTCTGTGATTCTATGATTTTAGCACCTGAGCCGGTTCATGCTGTGAGATTCAATCTTAGATAAATGATCACAGGATCTTTAGCTAGCTTTTTTCTTATGTAGGATTGCTTTCCTATCCTGCTCATATATTAACCTGAACATACTTTGTCTTGCTTTTGCATTGACTTGATCTGTAAACTGTCCTTTGTACTTTAAAAAATCTTTTTATTACTTTTTAATAAATGGAGAGTAGAGATGGGCACGTAATGAAAACAAAAATGAAAAATTTGCAAAAACTCACCGAAAAACGAAAACGAACTGAAACGGACCCCCTAAACGACAAACGAAAAACGAAAAACCATTTTTTTGAGTCGTGCCCATCTCTAATGGAGAGCATTGATCCACAAAGTGACTGATCGTGCTTATAACAAAGTTATTGGAACTGGTAGAAATATAGAGTGAGAACTGTGGACTTTCAGGATATAAAACAGAAGAAATTTAGAACATTTACATACAAGAAATAGAAATAAAATTGATGATAAAAATAAGGCTAAGGAATAAATATTTTTTTAAAAAATGGAAATATAAAGACAACATCAAATAGTCAGAATTAAACAAGTACTATATGGCTGGGGGTGGGTCAGAATGGGGAACCAAAATGAAAATGGTGGTCTGACCAATGTATTGAAATTGAAAACCTAGAGAAATTCAAAATTCCATTAATTTACATTACAATATCAAGAAAGTAGCAAACATATTTAAATATTACAAACAACAGCAGTAATCTTGTGTTGTGTTGTGTTAAGGGTAGAATTATGCATCAAAGTGAGTATATTAAAGAGTTTTTTGAAGATGAGATACCAAGATAATTTATTATAACAGGTGGCAGTGCTGGACTGAAGATAAACAACTCTGAAATGCAGTATCACAATAAATAAATAATAAATTCCAAAGCTCCTAGTTCCAATGATGTTTTAGAAGTATTAAAACTGAAAGATGTTAAATTAGTTGCTCTAGTAAATGTTTTCAGTTTTATTTGTTTTTTTTTACTCTAATAATATTTTTAGAGGAACGCTTGCTAATCAGAATGACTACCTAATTGCCAGTGCAGAAATTATTGATAGCCTCTAATATGCTATCAATATTGCTTAGAGTAAATTTAGAGGGCTTTAAAAGGTTAATTAATAAAATCAATGAAGTAAATAATGGTGAAAAAAGTTTACAATGATCTGAAAAAAGCAAGCAGCTAAGACATTCAATTAAATATAAAGAAGGGGAATCTGGTGCATGCTGACAAATACTAATATTGAATTTATTGAATATACTGAATTTGACTTAATAAATAGGAAGAAAGGATAAAACTCAAAATGCAGAAAGCTAGACTGTGTTTAGCACACAATTGTTACAGAAAACTGTTACAGCTGGTCATTCAAAGTGAAATGCATTAAGCTTCGTCATTGTGGCATGGTGGGGGAAATAAGAAACTGACTGGTTTTAGTCCAGTACAGTGTATATATTTAAGATGCTCTATCCAAAGGAGTAGAACTATGACTTCCTTCCACTAGGAGAAGGACATGAAGGACAATCGGTTGAACCAATGAAATATCCCCACTGCATTCAAACATAAATATTACGTGATATTTATATTGTGATGCCTTAGTTGCACTTTGTGTCTATCCTGGGGAATTTTCACACTTGTATTCAGTATTAGAGAAGGCATTTAGTAGTCAAACAGGGTATACAGACTGGACTAACATCAATTTAGTTGTTTTGCAGGAAGGCTATATTTGTTTGTGTAGCTAAGTAGCTACTGTTTTAGAAAAAAATCAAGGACTTTACCTTAGAACACAATCAACTATCTAAGCCAACCAGTTTGAACTACTAGAGTTTGCCTTCCCAGCCAAATGGCAGCTTTTCTAACTCATTAAGCTTCAATTTTGTGGCTTTCTAGGTCCGTAGCTTAGTCACCATAGATCTCTAAGCTCCTCTGCCAGCCTCTTTCATGAAACAGCATTTCAGTCCCAGAATCCCACTGACCTTCCCTCTGTTTCTTTGTTCTGTTTCCTCAGGTGTGATGATACCATTACAGAGAACTATCCACAGTTTGGAACTAGAGATCAAATCTCCACATGCGCTGGATTATGGAGAAAGCTAGAGAGTTCCAGAAAAACATCTACTTCTGCTTCATTGACTATGCCAAAGCCTTTGACTGTGTGGACAACAAACTATGGCAAGTCCTTAAAGGAATGGGAGTGCCTGACCACCTTATCTGTCTCCTAAGAAATCTATATGTGGGACAAGCAGCAACAGTCAGAACTAGATATGGAACAACTGACTGGTTTAAAATTGGGAAAGGAGTACGACAAGGCTGTTTACTGTCACCTTGCCTATTTAACTTATATGCAGAGTACATCATGCGAAAGGCAGGTCTGGATGAATCACAAGCCAGAATTAAGATTGCCGGAAGAAATATCAACAACCTCAGATACACAGATGATACTACTCTGATAGCAGAAAGTGAGGAGGAATTAAAGAACCTCTTAATGAGGGTGAAAGAGGAGAGTGGAAAAATGGGGTGAAGCTCAACATCAAAAACATCACTCAACATCACTGCAGATGGCGACTGCAGCAATGAAATTAAAAGATAAAGAAGGCTGATCGTTGCAGAATCGATGCTTTTGAGCTATGGTGCTGGAGGACAGTCTTCTTGAGAGTCCCCTGGACTGCAAGGAGATCAAACCTATCCATCCTGAAAGAAATCAACCCCGAATGTTCACTGGAAGGACAGATTTTGACGCTTAGGCTCCAGTACTTTGGCCACCTCATGAGGAGAGAGGACTCCTTGGAAAAGTCCCTGATGTTGGGAAAGATTGGAGGCTAAAGGAAAAGAGGACGGCAGAAAATGAGATGATTGGACAGTGTCATTGATGCAACCAATATGGATTTGGCCAAACTCCAGGAGGCAGTGGAAGATAGTAAGGCCTGGCGAGCTCTGGTCCATGGGGTCACGAAGACTCGGACACGACAGAACGACTGAACAACAACAATTGGTGGTAATCTGCAAGCTTTTTTTTTATTTAAAAAAAGAATAATTTTCCTAGGGAGCACTGAGGGATGCTACAAATCTCTGTGGAGTGTAAAGAAAGGGTTAGAGCTATAGTCATCCCATATTCCATACATTTCTTGCCCTTTTGTACAATATCAGGAAATATAATGCCTGAGTTCAGGCAAGGAAATGTTAAAGCGGGTATGAAAAGGTGGGTTTATGTATATTTTAAAAAATCAACAGCAATTTCACTCGTAAGGACTGCAAGGCAGGAAATGGCTCTACTTCTGTGAGAAGAGTCTGTGACCTTCTCAAAGACAAATGCAGTGCCTTCTCTAAGCAACCAGTTTATTGTTCTGTGGTTTTAAATCTAACACTTTGAGGCCCACCCCAATTAAAAAACACACACAATTACTTGGGGGCAAGAGGATGACATCTTGGGTATTATGACAGGAAAAGACAGGGTTAAAAGAGTGGCTCAAATGTAATTCAGAACCTCTGCGCATTGATGGCTCTAATAAAATTTCCCTCTGACTTTCCACCTGCCAAAACTGCATATTACTTGCTGGTTCAAAGCTTCTGCTAATGCCCAAGAAGAGGAAGCTGTTGACTAATGTGCAACAATCAAAATAAATGCCCAATGAACCTTGAAATGAGCCTTCCTACTGGAAACTGTCCCCATACCTGAAATTATACCCCTATAGTTCACACGCCACTGCCCACTGTATATGGAATAGGGATGGCTATTGTATCACTAATATAAATAACAACTGATACTGGAGTAGATCTTCTGTGAATGAATCTGAAAATTGGGTTGTAAAATTAGATTGGTCTTAATATCTCAATGAAGTTGAAATTATTATTATGTGGCAGACCTGGTGGAATGTGAGCCTGTCTGGTGAGCATTACTTTGAGCAGATTAAAGATGACTGTAATATTCCAAAGAAAAATCATTGAATCATCAGGCCACTACGTTGGAAGCAGCAAAGGTCATCCGGTCTCAAGAGGATGACTTATGCATCAACTATGCCTGGAGAAACCCACACAATCCAAGCCACACAGTGTGGCACAGACACAAAACTTTGGCACTTGAGAAAGGGGTCTGTGTAGCAAATGGCTCTAGGTAAGTCAACAGACTAAGCTGTGCTCTCCAGTGTTCTGGCACCATTACCCACTAAAGCAATAGATGAAGAAACTGTGGATTTGTTGTTGTTCAGTCATTCAGTCATGTCCAACTCTTTGTGACCCTATGGACCAGAGCTCGCCAGGCCTTCCTACCTTCCACTGCCTCCCAGAGTTTGGTCAAATCCATGTTGGTTGCATCGATGACACCGTCCAACCATCTCATTCTCTGCCGTCCTCTTCTCCTTTTGCCTTCAATCTTTCCCAACATCAGGGACTTTTCCAAGGACACCTCTCTCCTCATGAGGTGGCCAAAGTACTGGAGCCTCAGCTTCAAAATCTGTCCTTCCAGTGAACATTCAGGGTTGATTTCTTTCAGGATGGAGAAGTTTGATCTTCTTGCAGTCCAGGGGACTCTCAAGACTGTCCTCCAGCACCACAACTCAAAAACATCGATTCTGTGGCGATCAGCCTCCTTTATAGTCCAGCTTTCACTTCCATACATCACTACTGAAAAACCATAGCTTTGACTATCCTGACCTTAGTTGGCAAAGTGATGTCTCTGCTCTTTAGGATGCTACCTAGGTTTGCCATTGCTTTCCTTCCAAGAAGCAGGTGTCTTTTAATTTCGTTGCTGCAGTCGCCATCTGCAGTTATCAAGGAGCCCAAGAAAATAAACTCTGTCATTGACTCCATTTCTTCCCCTTCTATTTGCCTGGAGGTGATGGGACCGGTGACCATGATCTTAGTTTTTTTGATGTTGTAAATATACATGGGCATGGAGCGGCAAAATTGTCGTTTCCGTTTTCGGTTATCGTTTCCGTTACGTAACGGAAGCGGTAACGATAATTACGCCGCTCCAGCTCGAACCCGACCCGAAAAAAGAAAAATTGGGTAGGTTTTTTTGTTGTTGTTAATGACATCACGGCAATCACGCGATGCCAAGCAGCACAGAAAAAAAGTTTTAAAAAGTTAAAAAAAACCCAACTCCCAGCCAAAAAAGCAGGCGAAAATATGCCTGCCTGAGGACACCTACCAGAGGGGCAGTTTCTGGGGGGGGGGTCCCTGGCCTTCCCCCCTCCTGTCCTGGTCTGCTTGCACCAGGCTGGGGCGTTCATCCTCGTCATCTGTCTCGCATGCCATGCGGTGGGGGGGATCCAAAATGGTGACCACAATTTTTCTTTAGAAATCGTGGTCAAAAAACACACCAAATCACCACAGAAACATGTGAAATTTATTTATTTTAAATGCCTGATTTTTAATAGTAGCAGCTGTGGGTTTTTTATAGCAATAAAATGTCGCATTGATTTTATTTTATTTTATTTTATTTCTTATTTTTTTAGACCCGCCCATTTGGGCTGGGCATGGGATGGGACAATGCATTTTTTTGAACCATTCCACCAATGGCATGGCCAGGTTTTGACTGACACTTCTGGATGTGCCAGAGGGCATAAAAAGCCGAGGCACCTTCCAGAAGCCGCAGTCGGGTCTTGGATGTGGAGGGTGGAGGGCTGTGTGGTTGGCTGCTGCTGGCTGATTGGAGAGAGGCTGGAGGCTTTAGATTTAAGTTAGGCAGGCAGGGAGAGAATTTAATTTAGAAAATAATTTCTTTGATTCTCTGCAGCATTGTCTGCTGAAGGGAATAGCAGTTTATTCTCCCCCCCCCCTGGCAGTTTGTGAGGAGTTTTTTTTTCTGATATTGGGTAAAGGGGGAGGTTTGACTGGGAGGAGGTGTGGATTTATTTTAAAAATATATTACATTGGGACGTCAAATCGTGCTAAATCACGGTGGAAACGACAAACGACAAACGAAACGATGAAACGACAAATTTTTGAAAAATTTCATGACAAACGGAAATGACCCGAAATAGACCCGTTCCGACAAATGAAAAATCGAAACGTCATTTTTTCTGGTCATGCCCATGTCTAGTTGTAAAATTATTTGTAAGTGACTTGGGAAGCACTTAATAGCCCCCATGGTAGGGGGAAACTACACTACAGATGAATAGATACCCTGCCCCATGGGGGAGCAATTAAGTGCTTCCTGAGTCAATGACAAATGCTTTTATCTTGGGGGAAACCACTTTGGATTTGAATAATGGCCCCCTAAACCCCAAACCTCTCTAAATTTATGGGGATTAAAGGGAAGGGTCCAGAGAAACTACCCCAAAAATATGGTACCCCTTGGACCCAGGGGAGCCAATATATAGTTTTGTTTCATTTCATTCTGAAATTTATTTTATTTAAAAATTCATTAGTAACAAAACTAAGCCCCTCTCTATTCATGACACAGGAAGTAAAGTAAAGGATTCTCGTTTCTTCAATTGTTAAATTAGCTTATTGCATTTTAATCTTATATAAAGACTCATTTAATTCATTTACTGGTTTTATTTTGTTTACAGATTTATTGTTGTTATGGTACTTTTATTGTGTTAATTTGGATTTATTTATATTTAATTGTATTTTGTATTGTATTGTAAGCCAGATGTTCAGATGGGCAGAGTATAAATCTAATGAATGAATGATTGAATGAATGAATAAAGTGGAGCCTCTGTCCAGCTGTTCCATGTTGCCTATTGCTGTTTTATTAGCATGTGTAAATGTGCTTAGCTCAACAGTGACTCTATTGAAGACAAACCAACAAGCCCAGACCTGAACTATTCACAACTTACTTGTAATTACCATTGTATCATACACCACAGACAAACTCCTTAAAATGCAGTATAATTAATCTTTTCATAAGGTGGCCTTGCCATTTTACTAGATGTTCTTTGGTCATGTCTCTCTAGCTTCAGCTGTCAATTTTTCAGCAATTTAATGATGCAGCACAGCATGTTAATAAAAAGGCTACCATTTATACTTGTTGCTTTTGGATCACTGCTTGAAAAACTACACTACAGATGAATTAGAAAAGGTACTCTTGCACAGACAAACCCCGTTTTTATTTTTATTTTTACTTGGATGACTATATTCAGCTTCTGTTTAGATCAGGAGAGATGTCTGAAAATGTGCTGAAGTCTTGGCAGGGCCAAGAAGAGCAAAATGTTAAAGATCCCACATGACTGAGTTGGCAGCTACTGCTTTCCCACTAAACTCTGTTAGGTTCCTTCAATCATGAGAACATTGTAAGTGTTATGCAGGCTCATGTATTTCTATCTGGTTGAAGAGGTCACTGTTCTCAAATAATTGGTTTGTAGAAGCTGCTTAGAATGTGCCATTTTGTGTATTGAGAAGAACCCTGCCTGATTTATTAATTACATTTCTATTTTACGCTTCCTCCAATGAGCTAGTTGTGGCTGTGTGCCACAAAGCTGCTAATCATTTATGGCAGCCATAGGAATGTATGACTTACTTCCAATAAGTCCTGACATTCCATAGCCATTGCCTTGTGCAGATCTTGCAAACTAAAGGCCATGGTTCTTTTATTGAATCATTTCATCTGACCTTAGTTTTTTCCTCTTTTCGGCTGCCTCCAGCTTTCCCCAGTACAACTGTATTTTCCAGTGAGTCTTGTCTTCTTATGATCTGATGAAAGTATGATAGTCTCTGCTGAGTTAGTTTTTCATCTACGAAGAAGAGTTCAGGCTTGATTGGTTGTGGCACCTACTTGTTTGTTGTCCTGCTGTTTCATGGCATCCTTCAAACAACACCATATGTGCAACAGAGTGTTCACTGTATACACTCTATAAAACAGTGGATGAGAAAGAAAAAGAAAGCATACATGCTAAATGGAGATACAGTGGTACCCCAACTTAAGAGCAGCTTGACTTAAGAGCAATTCAACTTAAGAGTGGCAAACTGTTGGTGTTTTAAATGCCGCCTTACAAATTTTAAATATGGTCCACTCAACTTACAATTTTCTTCTTCTTTTCTTTTCTAAACTTATTTTTTCAATTTTTTAGATAGTACCCCGACTTAACAGTAGTTCGACTTAAGAGCATGCATTTGGAATGGATTAAATTTGTAAGTTGAGGTACCACTATATCACGCTATGGAATGGGGGGCACTTTGTTTTTAAGCATCTTGATCAATATTCATACTTTTCCTAATTTATTCTTACAACATTTTGTGAGGTAAAGGAGAGGACAGATTTGCAAGCTAATTTTAACCCCCCCCCCTCAAGACTGCACACAAGGTGCTCTGTTGCTATTGCTTGCAGCTACAGTAGTAACATGAACCTACTTCCTTCTTTTAACTGACAAAATGGCCAGGGCTAAGGTAAAACATTACCATTGAACCCAAAATTAGATATTAGCAATGGCTGAAAAATATTATGAGCATTTCTGGGTTACGCTAGGAGGCAATGACTAGGCTAAGGTGACCGTAAAAATTTCAATAACAATTTGCACAGGCAAGCAATTAGCTGCTTCTCGCTCAATTAGAAATGATTTTTTTTGGGGGGCACCCCCTTTGGACCTTAATAACAGCCCCCTGAACCACAAACCTTTCTCAATTTGGGGGTTTTACAGGGAAGAGTCCAAACTTGCTTCCCAGCAATTTTGGTGCTGATACATGGCTGCTGCGACACCAATTTTTGAGTACATGTTTTATGTACTCCATAATAGGTATCAGAGGTATGTTTCAGCATCAAAAACACTGGGGAACAAGTTTGGACTCTTCACTTACCTCACAGGTTTGGGGCTTAGGGGGCTGAGTTATTAAGCTCTAAAGGGGGTGCTCCTAGGGGAAAAGTATTTCTAATTGGATTCGGAAGCCAAGCCGTGGCAGTGCTAATTGCTCACCCATGTGGGGGCTATTATGGCTTCTTGCTGAATTAGAAATATTTCTTTTTCCTAGGGGCACTTGCTTTGGAGCTTAATAAATCAGTCCCTGACTCCCAAATCTTTCCAAATTTGTGGGGCTTATAGGGAAGAGCTTGAGCAACCCTGCCATTGATTCTACTAGGAAGAATAGTTTCATTTCTAGAGAGAAAAATGGCATTTCATTTTGTTTAATGATGAAATGTGCTCTACTGTTTTGTTTCTTGAAGAAGCAATTTGTTATGTAACAAAACAATTCATTATGTAATGAAAAGACAAAACAGCATTTCATTTTTCATTTCATGCCCATCTCTAATCACAACATAATAGGTTTATAGTGCTGAAAAATTCTTAACTCCCACTCTCCTAGAAGAGTCTTTTTCCCGGTACAAGTACCCCTTGCCTAGCCTTTCTGTTGGTCTGCCATTTGCACTCTTTTATCAATCCTTATTGACTGACCCACTGTTAACATTTTTACTGTCTCAGTAAGTAACTGAATTCTATACATGGCTCAAATATTTTCTATAGAAATTTCTGTTGTGTTTACTGGGAGAGCAAACCTTGACCCTTGAAAATGGTGAGGCTGGCAAGTAGCCGCTATGGCAGATAGCAGGTTTTGCTTTCACTAATTTGACCTTGCACCTATGAGATAAGTGAGAAAAGGAATATAACACTTATTTGATAATTTGCCATATTAGTAAATGCCATCTGCTGGTCATATAAGCAGTGTAAGCGAGATATTATTATACAACCTCTATGCAATGGCCTATTTACAATCTTGACAGGGCCAACTGCTGTTATCTGGTGTCTATGTGCTGAAATGTAGTGAATAATCAAGGTAGCAGAGTTCTCTGACATCACTCTCCACATGTAGGACAAACCAGGGGCATGGGGACAGGGCTGAAGTTCTAATTGTGAATGTTCCATACCCTTTCTAACATCTGAATAGACTTGAAAGGAGAATGGTTACTGTGCATACATGCAAATCTATATTTTACAAGCTGTGTATTCAATCTAAAAGAGAAATGTACAGTTTAAATGTTATCTCTCTGCTTTGCGACACTCAAAACTAGTGTTTGCAAGGGTCTACATTAAGGTCCAGAAAAACAATGAAGTGTTGGTCAGTGCTGCATTCAATCTGCAGAGTGCCAGCTGGCAATCTTTAGCTTAGCTAACTAGCAAACAGCTGAACCTGATTGTTCTGGCTAGCACTAGTTATAAAAGTATTATGAACACGGAATGACACCAAGGAGCAACTACTATTTAATTAATCTTACCACCTGTGCGAGCAATTTGGGAAATGGGAAAAGAGGGAATACAAAGCAAGCAACCATATAAATGTTGCATATCATTTCTTCCTACTTGAAAGTTCTACACTGCGGCCCTGCAGCTGTTTAATTCACCTATCAAATAGAGTCTGCATCACGTGTCTGGTAATAAAAGAGGCTACACTCAGTCATCTTGAATCATCTGCAACCGATTGTACTGGTCTTCCCTGCCAGTGACCAGTATAAGGTTATTATTATTTTTTAGTTCCAAGAAAGAAATAAGGAAAAAGAAAGCTTTAGCTGCTGATTGAATTGACAGTTCAAAGCATAATTTTTCGATATTGGGAGGCAGCACATAAAAGGGCAAACATATATTTCATTTCACGCTACTGCCTTTGGATTTTCTGGCACTCTTCTGCTGTCCTTGGGGAGCCACTTTGAATATAAGCAACAACTGCTACAATGGTTAGGAAGAGTTAATCAGCAGTTACAAGGGAAGTGATCAAACGCTAAATAAAAATCACCATCGAGGGCTATTCTAACAGTATGCATTTATGGGTGCCTCGAATGGCTGTGTCAAAACACAAGGGTTTTAAGAGCAAGCTGGGATTTAAAATGCATCATTTCTATGAAAAACCTCATCAATTGGCTCAGAAAACCTTTCTTGTGTGGGTGACAACAAGGATCAAAATGAAATTGCTTTGATTTCGTTCTCCCTTTTTGGGGTGGGGATTATCTCCTTCAAAACTACTTTGTTCTTCAATGCTATGGTGAATATGCCTCAAAAGATGTTGTCCCTGGACTGTCTTGGGTTGAATCTAAGGGTTCTGGGAAAATATGGGCGATGTTTCAGAAAGCAACTTGAGTTTCTCAAACATATCATGTAAGAATGGATTTGGTTCATTTATTTTTGACAAAACAGGTTGGATACATTATTTTCGACTACAGCTCTCAGAATTCCTTACTCAGCATGGGTGTCACTGTCAGGGTATAGGTATAACAGTTTATAAATGCGTGAAAGCTTTGAGGTAACTACTTTATAAAAGTTGGTCATTTTGCATAAGAAAAGGGCAATAAAGTTATATTTCAGAAGTGATGGATAGTTAAAAATTTACTTTTTGATGTCACTTGTAGCATTTTCAGATTAATTTTGAAGTAATTAAAAAGAACTGTTAAGAATTTTATGAGACTAGAAGACAGCAGAGTTTGAGCAGACAAAAATCACTGGATATATGTGAATAAAATTGTGTAGAGTATATTAAATATGTACAGGATAAATCAGCAGAAAATTTGAAAGCATAACAGTACCGCATATCAACATAACATAACAGAACGTGATGCAGAGAGAAATGATCTGACTTTCAGCAGATGCCATTTCCAGATGCATGCATTTATACTTCTGATGGCCAATAAAGATCCAGATTGCATCATTCACCACTTAATTATACCTGAGACATGTTATGTCTTACAGATACTCAAATATACATTCTACATGACTCAGCACCTTTCAGCCATTTTGTATGTATGACAAGACTCGTGGGTTTGCCTCCATTTTATACAACACATTAAATTAGTACACACAGAGAGAAAGAGAGAGAGAGAGAGAAAGAGATTAAAATCTCAGCACTATAAGGGCATTTGAAGGCATTTTCGTAGAATCATAGAATCATGAAGTTGGAAGGGTCCTACAAGGCCATCAAGCCCAACCTCCTGCTCAAGGCAGGGATATAATAATTGGATGGATGTCTAAATTTCTTTTGACACTTTGGGAAGATTTTGATAGGATTTCAGGTTTTTTGTTTGTTTGTTTGTTTGACATTCTTTAATTATTAACTCTGGAGGTGTAATACCAGAATACGCCCCAAGAAGGAAACTGAGTTCATTTAATTTCTCTCTTTTTTGTTTTTCTAACAAACTGGCAAGTATAACATGTCATTTTAATAATGTGCAACAAGTCATAGAGAAGTGATGGCAAACCTTTT
This sequence comes from Phrynocephalus versicolor, assembly GCA_023846285.1. Classification (NCBI taxonomy): domain Eukaryota; kingdom Metazoa; phylum Chordata; class Lepidosauria; order Squamata; family Agamidae; genus Phrynocephalus; species Phrynocephalus versicolor. The sequence continues at coordinate 20,808,778 of JAHTLZ010000016.1, read as the reverse complement.
AGAGACTGAATACCCAAACTGTGATTCAAAACCCACTAATTTTTCACAAAGTGCCAATACAGCAATTTAGCCCAACTGCAGGTGGTTGGGAAGGGTCAATGTTGGGTGCCCACAAAAAGTGCTCCGAGTGCCACCTTTGGCACCCATGCCATAGGTTCGCCAATACTGTCATAGAGCAAATCACAATAAATACCACTTTCACTCTTAAAATAATGAATAAAACCATGAATTACTGTATTTATGAAGAAAAAAATGCTTCCAGGTCTGAAACATAGCTTAAACACAATACCGCTACACCAGAAACTTGGGCAAAAATCTATTTTTAACTCAGATGGTTACAATTCTTTATCTCACAAGGACTTTTGAGGTGGAGAGGAGTGAGGATATGTCACATGTTACTGCTTCCCCATCATTACTAGGTTTTTTAAATGCCTGAAGGAGACATCCTATGAATATAGAATGTATGACAGTCTGATGATAATGTGCTCTTACCTGAGACACCTATCCAAATATTGATGGTGAAAGAGCAACAACAGTTTTCTCAGATAATGAAACCTTGTTACAGAAACTGGAAAACTTCCACATGAATGGGAAAAGCTGATCTACCCTCTGATGGAGCATGCTGTTCATATTCTAATCCTACTATTAGAGATGGGCACGACCAGAAAAAATGACGTTTCGATTTTTCGTTTGTCGGAACGGGTCCATTTCGTTCCATTTCCGTTTGTCACAAATTTTTTCAAAAATTTGTCATTTTGACGTTTTGTTCATCGTTTGTCGTTTCTACCGCGATTTAGCATGATTTGACTTCCCAGAGCATGGGAGCGTCCCGTAATGACCCAGAGCAGGCGGAAAACACTTTAAACTGGGTGATGAATAAGATATTTAATAAATATATCATAGCATAAGACTGCATCCTAGGTGAATTCAGAAATTAGAAACTTATATCAAGGGCCAGCAGGGCAACATTGAAAGCTTGTACAAAAGAACACAGTGTGAGAGTAAGCTTGTGGGTCAAAAGGAGAAGTTTATTAGAATAGCTTGTTACTTAACACAAATATAAAAAGAAAACATATTTCTAATACTTTTTGAGAAATAAAAAAAATGAGGAGGGGTGGCAGAGCCAGAGGGAAGGGCAGGGAGACCCCCACTAAATTAAATAGGGGCACATTTCTGAAGGAAGGCACAGGAAGTAGTAGTGCAGATAGTGACAATATCCACCGGGGGGGTCCTACTGCAGGTTGTACTTGTCACTGGAAGTTGTCATTTGTGCATGTGATGACACACACACACGCACACACAAATATGCTAGAAGTAATTTTCTACCAGGGTCACAAATACGAACACAGATGGGTTTTGCTAGATGAATCACTCTATTTCCCCTCTACCTCCCTATTGTTTTATTGATTTACAGAGCAGAAAGCCTAATCCAAATGTGCATGGCGTCCCTGCCTTCTGATCTCTCAGGAACATTCCCCACCCACCCACCCATGGAAGATGAAACAAACCAATTTTGTCTTTGAATCCAGAAGCCACTGTGACAGTCAAGTAAGCGTCAACTAATCAATTTCCCTGCAAAACTGGGTTTTTTTATTTGCTTTAAACAAACATCACCGCTCTTTGTTGACACAATTAAATGATTTCTGTGATGCTGTCTATCTAGCTCGCACACCCCAGGGAACAGGTAAAAGCTACGGCAAGAAACAAAATCATCACAGCACATGTGCTCCTGCATCAATTTAAATATTTTCCTCCTTAATCCTACCACCAGCAGCTGTTAGGTACTGTGGCATGATGCACATGGCCTAAATAATTAGGCAGCCTATGAGACAGTTCAAATGCCTCTGCTGAATGTTGAATGCAGCCTCCTCTCTCCAAGGACAGACTTACGGGCTGTTGAAAGGAATCCTCCTCATGCAAATTAATCGCTTCAGGAAGAAAAACAGCATTTCAAAGCAGGCTTTTTCCTACCCTCTCTTAATGCCGGGCATTAAAAACCAAAGGACAGATTCTTTGCAGGCAAGCTAAATAGGGATATTCAGTGTGAATATGTTTTCCGATCCACGCTATTCCCCGCACTGGGTCCAATTAATCTTTTGAAACCAGCGAGGATACTTTCCACTCTTCTCTCCCTTCCGACCCTCCTTTGACTTTTATCGCTCATCTCGTCCCTGTAAGTATCTCATCATGGAGTTTTTTTGACAAATAAATAAAGATGAAGGAAATGGAGGATATAATTGGGTGTGCTGGAAATGTGACAGGAAATTTTAAGGGACACATTGGCCTCTCTTTTCTTTAACCCCTAGGCAAAAAAAGGGCTCCACACCCTCCTAGGGAGTGGTAGGGTTTGTGGGTAATTTCTTTTATGAGGGAAGGACTAGCTTCATTTCTGCTTTGGGTAAGAATGCCATTTCCTTCACCCAGAAGCAGAGAAGATAAAGGCATTCAGTCGCGTTCTGCCCTGACGCTGCCACTCCAAAAGCTTCATTTTCTCACTGTAATGATCAAAACAGATTAAAAAGGACTTCTAAAACACCAATTAGCATAATTTAGTAAAAACCATCTAACTACATGCTTTATAAACCTGCCCATTAAAACAACAAAACAGATTCTTCCACCAAGGAGTCTGATTCATCTCTTCCTCATTGTAACAAAAGCTGACTGGCTTCATTATGAGTGGTGGAATGGCACTTTTACTTGCAAAGCATGTGCCTTTTCTTAAACATGTTCCATGAAAGTATTGTGTTGGAACTACTGGCATGACTCATGCTCTGTTGGGTTACTATTAATTAGAAGTTATAACCACAGGCACTAAAACTGATATCATCATAGCCACTGTTGGTGCATCATGTTGGATGTATGACAGTTCCTATTCTACACGTGTCAGACCCATGTTCTGCTGTTGGAAAAGGGCACCAACAGTATGTATCAGTTTTCTCATTGACAAGTATGACCTGCAGTAGGACCCCCGGTGGATATTGTCTATTTTGATTTTCAAAAGGCTTTTGACACAGTCCCTCACCAAAGGCTGCTGAGAAAATTGCAAAGTCAGGGGATAAAAGGGCAGGTCTTCTTATGGATTGAAAACTGGTTGAAATCCAGGAAACAAGGGCTGGTCCCAGGCCGCAAAATCTGGAAGTGAGGACTTTTTGCCGCCCCGGGCCGAAAAGCTTGTGAGATGTGGGATCTCCCGTTCTTGTAAGGGCGGGAAGTCTCAGGGAAGGCCATATAAAAGCGGGAGTCTCCCCCAGCCCATCCTCTTTAATCTTTGGTCACCCCCATCCACCCGCCTACCCTCAATAATGGCAGTATGAGCTTGCTGGTCTCCTGTCAGGCTGGATAGGAATTTTTGCCGTGCCTTCAATATTGGCTGACAAAGGTGGGGATTTTTCGCTTATCCCGTACTGCTACATAAGGGTATAGGCTTCTTCTGGTCAGGTGGTAAGCACGGGGTGGGTAGTGCAAATAAGATTAAGCAGGTGGTGAGTAAGAACCAATAACACACTATAATCTCCAACCTGCGGACGCTGCAGATCAGGGGATTACAATGCCTGGGGCAAAGAGGCTTTGGCTACACCAACTGGTGACATGACCAGCCAAGTGATGGCACCCTACTTCCTGGCGGGGGGGGGGGCAATATAGCGCAGCCAGCCAAGGGGCCGCCATTGGTCGAACGGTGCCCCCTCAGGGCTAAATGCTCACCCTTACCTGCAATTATTCGGAGGGAAGCCTGAGGCAGACTTCCTGGACCCATGTTGCTTCTGCACTATGCCAGCCCCCTCCTAGGATTGGTCATCATGCTGTAAATTAGGATTAATAAACTTGGCCCATGTTCACCCCACTATATGTATCTTCTGTGCTTTTTCGGCCTCGGTGGGCAAAGAGCTGGTGTCAATGGGCAATTTTCACAATGGAGAGAGGTGAAAAGCAGTGTGCCCCAGGGATCTGTCCTGGGATCAGTGCATTTCAATCTGTTCATAAATGAGCTGGAGACAGGGAAAAGTAGTAAGGTGGCCAGAGAAGATTGTGAAGAGCTCCAGAAGGATCTCTCCAAACTGGGGGAATGAGGTGCCCAATGGAAATGCATTTCAATGTAGCAAAATGTAAAGTAATGCATATTGGGGCAAAAACTCCAAAATTTATCTATCAACTTATGGGCTCTGAGCTATCTGTGATGGATCTGGAAAGAGATCTTGGTGTGTTGGTGGACAGCTCCATGAAGGTATCTATCCAATGTGTGGCAGCAGTGAAGAAGGCCAATTCCATGCTAGGGATTATCAAAAAGGGGATCGAAAATAAAACAGCCAACATTATAATGCCATTGTACAAAATGATAGTAAGGCTGCACCTGGAGTATGGTGTACAATTCTGCTCACTGCACCTCAAAAAAGACAAAGTGGAATTGGAAAAGGTGCAGAAGAGAGCGACTAAAATGATTACTGGGCTGGGGCACCTCCCTTATGAAGAAAGGCTAAAACATTTGGGCCTCTTTAGTCTGGAAAAAAGGCGCTTGAGGGGGGATATGATTGGGAGAGTGAGGACAGACAAAAGAAAACATTTTTTTACTCTGCATGTTGTTAGTCTGTGGAACTCCCTGCCACAGTATGTGGTGATGGCATTTGGCCTGGATGCCTTCAAAAGGGGATTGTACAGATTCCTGGAGGAAAACTCCATCACAGGATATGGAGAAGTGTTATCTCCAGACTTAAAACCAGGGTACTTTAAAGACCAAGTATCAGGAGACAGATATCTAGTGTCTTGTGCTCCCAGAAGCATTTGTTGGGGCCACTAGATGGGTCTTTGACCTGATCCAGCATGGCTCTTTCTATGTCCTTATGCTTAGGCTGGTTCCAAAGCACTGTTTAGAGACAAAGTTCCTTAAATTATCCTACAGGAGGCTTTATCATAGAATCATAGAGTTGGAAGAGACCTCAAGGGCTACCTAGTCCAACCCCCTGCCATGCAAGAACCCCCATCACAGCATTTCTGACAGGTGGCCATCCAGCCTCTGCTTAAAAACCTCCACCACCCTCTTTGGCAGTATATTCCACTGCTGAAGACCTCTAACTCATAGAATCATAGAATTATATTCTTCACATGAAACATCATATCATATCAATTTCCGTTATATCAGAATCTATTCTACCAAGATAGTCCAGCAGATTGGTGTAAGGTCCACTGCCATCGTTTCCATAACAATTGGGGACATTTGTGTATTTTTCTCAGTGACTGGGTCCTATTTCCTGTGGAAAGAGGAGATGTTCCAGTGTGTTAACAGTAGTCATTATGATAGATTAATAAGATATCATAAAGTGTTTCTATAGCAGAAGCCTGAAGACATGACCAGTTATGGAACAGAGATATTTTATGGAAAAGTTCTGATAGTATCTATTGTAGCGTGGGGTTAGTGATTCAGCAGTGATTTCAGCTCTGAGACAAAGCAGGCTGGAAACAGCTTCTAGTGAACAGCTCTTCAATCAGGGAGACACAAGACTGGGGACTGGGAAGAGGAGGTTACATTTATAGGGGCCAGGACTGGCTAGGAAAAGATACATTTTGGAGGGAACAATTACAACCAATCACAAGGCTGCCTTTTGGCGGGAACCAATAGGGCTGAAGATCCAAATGCAGCAACTATAATCAACCAATAGGCCTGTTCCCTTTTGAACAGGGAGGCAGTTACTCAACCAGCAACTACAGATCAATACACAACAGTATCTAACCTAGAGTCTTGGAGTTACATAGGAAGGAGGGTGCCTTTCATGCCTCTGAACTGGCTCAGGCCCATTATGTTACTTGTAGTAAGGCATAGAGATACCACCATGCTAAGTCAATGAGCACTGGCACCAACAGGGCATGTGTGGTGATGGCTTCTCAGATTTTAAAACTACTTCGCATACCAAAAAAGCAAAATACCCCCCCCCCCACACACACACACCTGTAAGTATTTACCCTTGTTTGTCTTTACACCCAGAGGCCAGGAGGAGTTAGTTCCCTGAGACTTCAGCCAGTATCAGAGGCCTGAAAATCCTAATCTGATTTGAGAGGTTTTGGCCTATTTGTTTTTCATTCTGGCTCCTACCATTCTTTCTTACAACTGCAGAAAAAACACTGCAAAATTTGCTGTTTCTATTCCAATCTTTGTCAAACGTAAGTGAAGCAGCTGAATGTTAATGCCTCATATCATCTCTGAAAGACGGTTGCATTCTCCATTGCTGTGACCTTTTCAGCGTTCTGTATTTCCATTACATGTGGAAGCTGATGATTAATGATAATTACAATAATTACAAGGAAAGGCTTGAATTATAAATTGTCATACATTCAAAAGTAGCTGCAGAAAACACTGAATATTAAAAAAACAGAAGAGACGGGAGAGAGAGAGAGAGAGAGAGAGAGAGAGAGATTTCATTTCTCATGTTCACATTCTTTTCTCCACATCTATCAATTAATTCTAGTCCAAAGATATAGAGGATATAGATCTGAACCCGCCTGAGCCATGAGAAAGACATTGTTTCAAAATCTGGACTATGTTGTTTGAGCCAAGCTGTAACAAAAGCACAGATGAGGTTTCAGTATGACTGCCAGTACGGTGATTTGTGAACCGTGCTTTAGTTATTTAAAAAAAAATCAATTTTAAAATCAATAGTATGCGCTTATGCCCAAACGGCTTTGCTTAACAATGAGTGAGCATTCCATAAAACAAGGCTTGGGTTTGGATTCAGATCATTAACTATGATTCCCATTATGCTGTATGTGCCAAAGGAAAGGGATATTTACTTGCCTGTCCTGGCTTTGGCTTATTGCCTTGCATTTTTGGAAACTAAAACATCCTGGAAATTAGCTACCAAGTTGGATGACTGGTTAACAGGTGTGTGCTCATTGAGCCGAAATATCAAATGAGGGGGAAATGGTTTACAGTGTCATTATTTACTGGAAGCCATGGTGCAATATGCAGAGATACGAATACCCTCACAAAAAACAAAAGGGAGCTCTAATTTGTACCACACTGGGATTGTTAAAAATGGTATTTTCATTTCTCTGTTCTATAGCGCACAGCCATAAAGTGATCTCTTTCTTCTCAATAATTCCATGGGAACAAATGGCAGAATCTTAGGAAGCTGTTTAATGCAAAATCATGGACAGATTTGTAGCCCTGGTGACTATGGGAGTTGGAAGTGAAAGGTCAAATGCTGATTAAATGGCACAGCCATTTGATAGCTAAAATGCCCACATTTTTGCCCACCTGAAAGCTTTAGTTACACATCTCAGGTTCTAATTCAGGAACAGATTGAACATCACATGGCAGAGCACAAGGGATGGCAGGAATGGAAAATTCCTCATGACCGTGGAAGCCAAGTGCCACAGTACGCCTGTTTATGTAGTAGTTTGGTGATCCAGAAAGGGGACAGTACCTCTCAGGTCTGCCATATGAGCCCCTACCCCTGCATGTCACAACAAGGCAACATCTATGAGAGCCAATGTTACTATGCTAGCTGCTAAGAGAGCCCACTGTGGTTGCTGTTTGACTTACATCTCCGGGACACATTTAACTAGAGCTGCAGAGTGTTCTACCCTTCCAAACAAATATTTTAAACAAAAAAAAAAAAAAACACCATGTATTTTCTATAAAGTATATTTTAGAGTACAGGTGCTGGGTATTCTATATGCATCCATGTGTGTATATACCTGCACTTTAAGGTTGCTTTAATGAATTAGAGCCCAAGTACATTTATGTAATGAGAATGTTCCAAATACTTTCTAAACCAAGTGACAGTCAGACCACAAAACGGCACAATTAGAAACATAACATCAGACTGACGAAGCTGCTTAGATGAGCAGCAAAAGATTTTGCTCTCTCAAGAAGAAAAGAAATCTAGTTGCCATGACTCAACTTCCAGATAACCTCACCTGAATGACTGAGAATCTTCACAGACAACTAGAAACATAGCAGACACCAAACGTGTTAGCTTATTAGGCCAAGCAAAATGTCTCAAAATAATGTGCTGGCTTCAGATATCTCTGGAAATCTTCATAAGGCTAAATGGTAAATAAAGCAAAAGGCGACAAAAGAACTGGCTGATATTGAATTTATTGAGTCTGAACAAGGTAGTAAGTAAGCCTTTCCCAAAGTCTTAAGATTTCATTTGCATTGATGCGTTTCTTAGACTGCCTGTTGTGCTAGTATATTGCACTGGAAATGTCAAACACATTTATATATCTTATCATGGATTCCATGTTATTGGCTTAGTGGGAAGCACGAGCACCAAGAGAATGTATATGTAGCATCCTTTACTTTATAATAGAGCAAATCTATTGTTCTAAAAGTAGCTTATTTTATTATCTAGGCGGTACCATGCTGATTGGGCCAGAGAAGGAGTTTGTGCCATGGAGCACAATAACAACTTCTCTTTCCTGGAGTGGGAATGGGAGAGTGGATATGCATTGTGTTCCTTCATTCCTATTTTAATATAAGAAGACTAATGAATAAAAACCCTTTGGGGTACCCAGGTCTTGATAGTTACTCTGCTGCAAGAGGAGCAGACCAGTCATTAGAACTGGAAACGATTGGAGAGAAGGTGCCCAGCTGAACCCAGGGGTGCATGAGCTCAAAAGAGTGTAAGGACATCTGCCTATTTCCTTTTTCCATATTGGGCCATATTGTGTCTATCTCAGTAATCTTACAATAAATCTTTGAAGCAGCAGTAGGTTTTTATTTTCATCAGAGCTCAAAGAATGAAAGCTCCTTGGGATTCTGGCTGGTCCAGAACTGCCAATTAGCATTGCTAGAGATGGAGCAACAACTGGAGAACAATGAAGTCCCTTGTCCATTTTATCCTAGTCTATTCTTGAATATAACTCTATGCTGCTTTTAGACAAAATACTCAGAGAGCCTACACCACAAGTGCTACAGAAATCAATAGTGCAGCCTGACTGAGGTTGTTGGGATAAAGGGAGAACACAAACACAGTGTAAGTAATACACCTCACCACAATATTTATGTTGAGATCTTCACACTTCTAGTTCACTCCTATCTGCTTTCGGAGACTACTTTGCTAATCTGAAAAATTGACATATTTAAAGCTTCTACCTGTCCATCAGACACATATGCCATGGTTCTTTGTGCATTTCTCAGAACTGCTGTTTTTAAAAAGCTCCTTCACAACTGGTCACTAGAGATGGGCATGAAATGCCAAAATAGTGTTTTGTTTCATTTTTTGGTTTTGTTTTTTAAATTCATTTTGTTTGGAATGAAACATTTGTTTTAAAAAATTCATTTCATTCTTTGTATTGTTTCATTTTTAATGTTATTTTTTTTTTACAGCCGACCAGCCCTGCTGGTTGGTGCTTTTTTAAAAAACTTAGCACCGACTAACTGGCCTGTGAGGAAGACAGTTGGCATTTTTAAAAAAACCTAGCGCCAATCAGCTGGCCCACAGGGAGGCTGGTCTGTGCCCCCCCAGCACCTCTTATCTTGTTACAACTCAACTAATGCTAATCTAAATTGCTGACCTTATCATTAAAAGGCTGCCACATTTTTCTTAATGGGACCAATACTATTCACTCACCTATGACCAAAATTCTTGCATTACCTGCTGTTGCAACCAAGATGCATAGAAAGGACCCTTCCTAACCCAGGTAAGATAATGGGATGGGTGAAAACACACTATCAACCAAGGCCAATCAGGATGATAGTCAAAAATTCCCATCCAGCCCATAAGTGACCAGCTGCTCTCATTCTCATCACCTCTACAGTGGGTAATAGTAAAGAGAAAGGGGATCCTGAAGTGATCCCTTTTTAAAAGCTCTTGAGCCTGGGCTTCCAGGGATCATGTGGACAGTATTTTTGTGCCATTTGTTTGGATTGGTGCTGCAAAGCATCCCCACCCAGGACAATACTTGTGGAGCCAACATTCCTGCAGGAATTTAAAAAAACAAGTCTACAACCACTTACAAAAAAAGAAAAAGGATAGGACAAGAATGTGAGTGGGATTTGGAGAAACACAATGAAACTGAGATAGGAAATTTTCCACACCTCTATCTTACTTTAAGTCTGGGCTAACAGCAAAAACAAGAGGCTCTTTTGACCATTTTATGGGATGTTGAACTTGGCTAGTAAGCAATATTTTGACAAGCAAGCCCATAGGATCTAAAGTCCTGGATACAGATGTACCTTGTAAGACGAATGCCCCTTAATATGAAAAACTCGCAAGATGAATGAAATTTCAAGGAATAGGAAAACCTTGTAAGACAATTTTTTCCTATGGGATGCCTCAAAAGACAAATTCAATGCATTCATATGGGAACCGGCTTAAACTGCATTTCATAGGACTTTTTTTGTAAAATAAATTGACCCATAGAATGAATTAAATTTGTCTGAAGACACTGTATTTCTGTATCATTTTAAATATTGTTTTCCATCTCATCCCCAGCGATTGTGACTTCTGTTCACCTTTTTGACTGTTGAAGTTCTCTGATATAATCTTTCCTAAAAAGTAGTTTCTAAATAATAATAATCTTATGTTACCATGAAATCTGGCTTTTATCCTCCTTTCATGCATAACTTAGAACTTTTACCTGCTAATTTAATATGCATTTAGATAGCTCTGCTAGACTCTTCTACAACAGTTGCTTCTTTAGAACACTCCCAAAATAACATTGTCCCTGATGTGTGATCTTCCACAGTTCTTGGTATGAAATGAGCATCATGGCACAGTGGTTAAACTGTGGTACTGCAGCCAAAACTGCTCACAACTTGGGGTTCAATCCCAAGTAGCCAACACATGGTTGACTCAGCTGGTATATAAGCAACATGCTTTTCTTTGTTTAATTTTCATGATATGAATTGAAAGATTAATTATTCATGACATGAATGAAGATGGAACTGTTTATCTTTCTCTTTGCTTCCTTCCATTGTTTCCTTTGAGGTGGGAATGGATCAGTTACCCTAACGTTAGATTCAATTGATTTTGCTAAAGATATGAAAAGATTTTAATCTATTTTATACTACCATGCATTTGTCCAACAAAATAGTACACAGATGTGGGTTGTAGCAGTAAAATATTATTAAGTGGAAAGGATGGAGTTTGCAGCTAAGCCTCTCACTGAGAAGTTGGGAGCAAGAGGCTGCTGAAGCATGATGGGACAGAGGGAATCTCACTGAGAAAATAGGACAAAAACTTACATCCTCTAGCAGCAGCAACCACAAGATCCATCAGGGAGAGAGGGCAACCAGGCTGCTCATTCCCTATCCCCTCTTTCCACAGGTAACTACTAATGCAATAAAGTTGGGAGGCCAACCAGAGGCTCCAGCAGCATGATGGGCCAGAGGGACCCTCACTGAGAAGCTGGGAGCAAGAGGCTGCTGCCTGATGGGACAGAGGGAATCTCACTGAGAAAATAAGATGAAAACTTACATCCTCTAGCAGCTGCGACCACAAGATCCACCAGGGAGAGAGAATCATAGAGTTGGAAGAGACCTCAAGGTCATCCAGGAGGACTTTATATATATGGGGTCAAAATGGTGGCATCTTTAGATAAAAGTGACCATGCCCTCTTGGAATTTGTTATACAGTTGGAAGGTGAAGCTAAGCATAGTCAGACAAGAATCCTGGACTTTGAGAAAGCCAATTTTTGTAAACTTAGGGAATTATTATCCATAAACCAAAACACTGAAAGAACTGGTGTCAGGTCCTTTGGGTGGATGAGTCTCTGCCTTAGTGTGTTTGTGGGTTTGCCGTAAACTGGGATGTGGTGTTTGCCAAAAATCCCTTTAAGCTTTTCAGTTACCAAAGCCATGTAAGGAATGACCAGATTCCTCCGTCAGCTCTGGGTCTCAGGCTGATCCATTGTTCTTCTTGGTCGGGAAACTGCTTTGTTGAAGGCCCACTTTGGATATCCACAGGCCTTAAGTGCTGTCTTCAGGCACCTGTCTTCCTTCTTCTTGGCTTCTGTGGAGGTGGGATGTTCTCTGCTCTTTGGTTTAGGGTCCTGATGATGCCTAACTTGTGCTGCAATAGATGGTGGGAGTCAAGCACCGCTTTCATCAATCCCCAGACCAATCAGAAGCACTTCATACCTCAAAGATGAGGATGTACACATACTAGAGACAGAAGAGGCAGGATTGAGAAAGTCATTCATGTGTGTATTAAAAGCCCCTCTCTCAACAGAGGTGGGGGACTCAGACACAATCTGTCTGCTGCTTATCAAGCAGCCCTTTCATCAATCCCCAGACAAATCAGAAGCCGTTCACACCTCCACCAGCAAGGCCATAGCTAACAACCCATACTTAATGGGTGTTGGGAAGAATTGCATAGTTGGGACTTTCACGCATCCCAGGTCACTGTACATCTAATGAGCCTATTCAGACCATTGTCCACCTAACAAGGATATTGTCAACCTAAGAAGTCTCTTCAGGCTATTGTCCAACTTATGAGCCTATTCAGACCAGGGTGATGTGAAATCAAGGGAAACTATAAAATGGAGGACTCACCACTAACCCTCCTCAAACTGATGAAACTGCTTGAATGAACAGAGAATTGTTTTGATCTCTCAAGAAAAGAAATTCAGTTGATATGACTCAACTTCCGAATAAACTCACCTGGATAACTGAAAATCTTTGCAGACATATTGGGTACTTAAAAAGTTCATTGGCAAATCAAAGCATAAGTAGCCTTCCTCTTTTATTTGCCAATGCTATGAAGACAGCCACTTCAGTATTCAGCACTATTCAAATTAAGCATCACTTCCGCTCTGTGGATAGACCAAAGAATTGAAAAGAAAAATTTAAAATGTGTATTTCTGGAGTTTTTATTTGGCCAGTGAATATTTGTGGCATCACTTCCAAACATACAATTAGGTATGTTTATTTATTTATTTAATATACCCCCTTCCTTTCTCCTTACGAAAGACCAGAAGTACCTTATGTCATTAAAAGCAATGTTTAATGCTAAAAGGTTTTATATTTATTCAAAACCTAAAAAGGATAAAAAAATACAACAATAAAAACAGTAAATAAAAGCAGAGCCAAAAACTTATTCAAAGCAGTCAGGCACAACCATCCATTTCAAAACCCCACTTATGCAGCCAGACATTAAGGGAAAGCTTGGCTGAAGAGAAAGGTCTTGCCCTGCTTGCAAAAGGACAGCAAGATGGGGCCGGGTTGGCCTCCAGTGGGAGTGAGTTCCAAAGTCTGGGAGTAGCAACAGACAAGGACCTCTCCTGTGTCTCCATCAAACACACTTTCAAGGTTTGAGAAAAGCCTCTGTTGATGACCTTAACCCCTGAGCAAGCTCATAATTCACCACCACTGGACTAGACCCAAGCCACTTAGGGCTTTATAGATTACAACCAGCACTTTGAATTGTGCCTGGAATTTGATCAGCAGCCAGTAGTCCTGTTGTGACAAGGAGGTATGTGATCCCTGTGTCCAACCCCAGTCAGCAATCTGGCAGCCACATTTTGGACCCACTGAAGTTTCCAAACATTTTCAAGAAGCAGCCCATATAGATCATATTATAATAAACTGGAAGCAATTTCACTGAGGCATGTATCACTGTGACAAGTTATTAATGTGTATTGCCTAATACACATAATACATGTACCTAATATAGTACCTATTCACTGTTTTAATATACATTTTAAAATCTTTTCCCATTTCCTTGGTCCTTCTGCATACTGGCTATCTTCATCCTGAAGTGGCTGTCTTTTTAAGCCATTTCACAGCATAAGGAAATAAAACCATAAAGGATTGCTAGAGGTCTGTATTCCATTTGGATGTAAGGATTGTACATAATGACATATCAGACCTCCTAGTGACCATGTTTAGCCTGCTCTGGTCTGCCCCAAATGCCACATGTAGTGAAGCCCTAAAAAAAAGTTAAAAGAATGAAGGGACATGAAAGAGGAGGATGAGATGAGGTAAAGCAAATCATAAGCATTGGTCACTAAACTGCAGTCAAAGGTATGGAAAATGAGTTCCAAAGGAAAGGTGGATGAATATGGAAAAATGCAAGACCGTCTACTTTTTCACAACCTTAAAATGTTTCTGACTCTATAAACTTGATTCCATTAACTCTAGTCATTCTCTTTACTTCTTCCATAAACTAGAGCATTGTTATTAAGGTTGTACCGGGAAACCAAACTGTGGAACAGCAAGAGACAATTGATTTTTAAGTGATATTTATATTTTGGGATGCATTTCTCAGAGAGGTTGTGTGCAAGGGGTACAGAGCTTGAGCAAATGCATCACTGAGAATGCACACCTATCTTGTTGGGAAAACACAGTCTTGAATGCTTCTCCTTGTGGAGTTCAGCATCTGTCATGGAGTATTTTTTTACATGCTCCTGAATGTTTCAGATTGCCCCTTCCTTCCTGTTGCTTCCATTGTTAACCTCCCTTCTTCTCTCCTCCATTTTATTGCTCTCTAAAAGTAGATGTATGGCAATCTAGCACCAAAGTATAGATACGGAATGACAAGCCATGAGCTGTAAATGAAAGAATTTTTGTTTGGTTGGTTCTTTAATGAAGAAACATACAAACTGATCATTGCCCCCTTTCTAAGGGAAATATGAGGCTTGTATGATAACTTCATGCTTTTCTCTGCACTAAAAAGAGAATGATCAAATTCCAATTCATTTCAACATATTTAATCCTTTGCAACTGGTAGATTTTATTATTCTGGTATTTTTTCGGTGAATCCAATAGCTACAGATGCTTTGTTGTGACAGCAATGGAGATGGCTATCTTTACATAAAAATAATCAATAATTGTGTCCTACTAGGTTCCCATCTCCCAAACTTATGAATTATTCTTACATATATTCTAACTGCATCTATGTAATGGATCCGTTTTACATGCAACAGAGGACTAGAAATATGTTTTAATTTAGGTTTGTGTAAACAAACTATCTCTAAAAATAATTGCTATGATTGAGTAATTAGTAATTAAGTGAATAGCTACTCATTAAAGCAACAGTGAAAATGAGACAGCTGCTGCATTTGTGAATGCCTCTGCAAAGAGAGTCTCTTGTTTTATGTATTTATGCATTAAAATATTTATAAGCCACCTCTCTCATGGCAATGCAATACTGATAGTATACTTTTTTAATTTGTGTATTTTGATAAGACTAAAAAAATCCTACTTAGCTTACAGACCCAGGTGAAATGACCCCGGATGTCTCCCCACCCACCAACTAAACCACAAGAGTATAATTTTAAGTTTATAATTTAATTTGGAAGAAAGTTGATAGGGGTAATAAAATGCCCACTGTTTAGTGGATTAGTTGACACAGAATAGAATTAGTGTAGCATAAGAAGATATCTGCACTGGATAACCCACCTGCCATCTAATACCCACCTTTCCTGCACACTGTTGGGTAAACAATAGAGAATGGGCATGAAATGAAAAATGAAAAGCTGTTTTGTTGTTTTGTTAGGTAACGAATTACATTATCTAATAAAACGGTAGGATGCGTTCCATTTTGTTTTGTCAAGAAATGCCATTTCCCCCTCTAGAATGAAATTATTCATCCTAGAGGAATCAATGGCAAGGTTGCTCAAGCTCTTCTCTGAAAGCCCCTCAAATTTGGAAAGGTTTGGGGGTCAGGGAAGCTCCAAAGGGGGTGCCCCTAAGAAAAAAATCTTTCTAATTGGAATCAGAACTTTGGGAGCCAAGCCGCAGGCGAGCTGCAACTTGGCATCTGATTTTCAATAGAAATATTTTTTACAAGGGTCACCCCCTTTGGAGCTTCATAACTCAGCTCCCTGACCCCCCAAACCTTTCCAAATTTCAGGGGGTTACCTAGAATCACTTGAGGAAGCTCCCCTGCCATTTTTGTCTTTAAGGACCCAGGTTAGCACAGTGTTTCATTTAGTTTCATTTTGACTCATTATGAAACTACTTTAAAAATTCATTACACACAAAACAGAATGAAACTACTACAAAAATGAAATGAAACAAAACACACTTTTCCCATTTTGTGCTCTTCTCTATTAAACAAGAGAGCTGGCAGTCACCCAACTCTACCTCTCATTGCCTCCTGATTCCAAGGAACCTGTTTTAACTGTAGATCAATGCTTAGTAGAGATGGGCACGACTAGGGAAAATGACGTTTTCGAGTTGTCGTGTGTCGGAGGCGGCCCGTGTCGGCTCGTTTCCGTTTTTCGCAAAACTTCGCAAAAAATAGTTGTTTCATTTTTTGTTTTTTCATCTGTTGTTATACTGGTTTGGGGGGGTAGTGGGCTCCTGGAGGCACCTCTTTTTGGGGGGTGGGTGCCTCCTATCCTCACCCGCTCTAGGAAGGGAAAGCAGGCTCCTGGAGACCCCTCATGGCATGGGGGTCTCCTCTCCTCACCTGCTGCTGCAAAAGGGCATGCATAGCCATATGGATATGCATACCAGTTGCAGACTATGAGACCAGTGCACTGGCAGAACCCAGAGCCATAGGGTGATGCCTAAGGCTCTCGCACCCGCTGTGTCTCACAAAGAAGGGAATCGTACTTGCGTACAGTGCAATGCAAGTAGATCTGGCTTAGGGGACAGCAGCTTAGCGCAAGGGCTAGGGTTAGGCTAGTTACTGGTGAAGTTAGGGTGGGGTAGTGGGGTGCACCTCTGGGTGCCTCTCTGACCCACTAAGAGGACAGTGTACTGTGGCGTATGGGTAAGGAATCAAGGATTAGGGTTAGGGGGCTAGGGCAGGGTTTAGTGGGCTTTTTGGCACATCCCAGAAGTCTCAGTGGCCAAGTGGCCATGCGATTGGTGGGATGGCTCCAAAAAATTGCATGGTCCACTCCTACATGGCCACTTGGCCAGCCCATCATTGCGCAGGTGTGAAAAAAATAAAATAAAATAAAATAAATGGAGAGAGGACAGAGGAGGAGACATTTTGTTGCAAGAAAAACCCACTGCTACTGTAAAAATTCTGGCAGTTTTAGCAATAGCAATTAGCAAATTTCACATGTTTCTGTGGTGCTTGTGTGTTTTTGGACCACGATTTCAAAAAAAAATATTGCGGTCGGAAACGGTAACGGTAACGTCCCATTTTGGATCCCCCGCCCGCACCGCATGGCATGGCGACCCGAGTCCGGCTGCCCAGGAAAGGACAGGGGGGAGGCCGGGACACCCCCCCCGAAACCACCCCTCTGGTAGGTGCACTCTGCAGGCATATTTTCGCCTGCTTTTTGGCCGGGAATTGGTTTTTTTAAATTTATTTTAAAAACTTTTTTCTGTGCTGCTTGGCATCGCGGGATTGCCGCGATGCCAGGAACGACAACGACAAATCAGACCCAATTATTCTTTAGTCGGTTCGAGTTCGAGTTCTGGCGGAGTAATTCCCGTTACCGTTTCCGTTGCGTAACGGAAACGAGTAACGGAAACGGAAACGGGAATTCCGCTAAGTCGTGCCCATGTCTAATGCTTAGCTTCAGTAATGGACTCAATGAGGAACAACAAACTGAAACTAAACCCAAACAAGACCGAGGTGCTTCTGGTCAGTCGAAAAGGAGATCAAGGCATAGGGATGCAACCTGTACTAGATGGGATTACACTCCAATTGAAAAAAGAGGTGCACAGCTTGAGGGTGCTATTGGATCCACCCTTGAACCTAGATGCCCGGGTCACAAATGTGGCGAGAAATGCATTTGCACAATTAAAGCACCAGTTATGTTTGTTTCTTGAGAAATCTGCTCAGGCCAGTGTAACACATGCTCTAGTGACATCCCAGCTAGACTACTATAATGATCTACATGTGGGGCTACTATTGGAAAGTCTCAAGAAACTTAAGTGGGTTCAAAATGCAGCAGCCAGTTTGCTGACTAGGGTGGGTTGGTTACAGGGGTCACACTAAACCTTTATTATAGCAGCTTCACTGGCTGCTAATCAACTTTCTTACACAATTCAAAATATTGGTTTTAACATGCAAATCACTAAATGGCCTGGGTCAAATCTCGCAGTATGAACCAGCTCGGGTGCTAAGGTCATCAGGAGAGGCCTTCCTTTTCATCCCTCCACCATCACAGGTGCGTCTGATAAGAACACATGAAACAGCTTTCTCTGCTGCTGCTTCCAGAATTTGGAACTCCTTCCAGTTAGTAGCCAGGACTGCTCCATCTTGCTGTCTTTTCAGAAGCGGGCAAAGACCTTTCTCTTCAGGCAGGCTTTCCTTGAATGACTGACTACTTATTATGTGACTTTTAGATGGATCACAATGCATTATTGCTTAGACTGAATTCATAATACTACCTGTGCTTCCATTTTAGTTTCCACCTCTCATAATGGATTTTTCCCTTTTAATTGTGCACTGTTATTAGCTTCAATACTGCTTGTTTTACTGTAAGATGCCTCTTCAAATTCATTGTTCTTAAACTTAGATATGTCTTAAATGTCTGGGCTGTATATTGTCCCTCAGTATTTTAAGCTGCCTTGGGTCCTTTTTGAAGGAGAAAGGCAGGGTAAAATATTCAAAATAAATAAATAAATAAGAAACAAGAACTCAAGAATTCCTATAAACCTGCTCTCCCTCAAAATTATAGAAGTAGCCCCTAGCCTTATATGAAAAAGTAGGCAGGTGAAATCCTCTTGAAGACTTGAAGAGAAGAGTTCTGAGCTTCCTTTATATTCCTGCCTTATGAACAGCATTGAAAACTGTAGCAAGTATGTCAAGAACTCCAGCCCCAGGTGCTGCTGGCCATTCCTGAATAGCCACCCAGCAGTGTGCTCAACAAAGCCTTTCCCCAGCACAAAGGCACCTGGGAAGAAGAATTTAACATGGAAAGCAGCTTCCTGGGGTCTAGAGACCATGTCATAAAGTGGGCCCCAGGTGAATCGATATTTACTGCTGACCCTGGTTTTTGGTCTTATAAAAATGACTTTCCCCAGTTAGTTCTCTTTTGCACAGTTACTCAAATTCACTGCTGGGCTATGGGAGACATATACAGTACTCCTTTCCCAAACATTTTACATTGTAAAGTCTTTAGAGGTGTCTGCATAAATCCCCAGGGGACACAGTCCCCCCCCCCCAACAAAGATGTGCTAGAAAAAAGATGGAAGGTTAAAGTATGCTGGAGATCAATTTAGATGCAGCATATCACTGGGGAGTAGAGATGGGTACAATTTGGGGAAAAGGGTGATTCTTTCTATTTGTAATTCACCAACATTGATGAGTTGTGAACCATGAATTTATGATTTTTTAAAAAAATAAACTCACATATTGAGTTGTCAGGTTGTCTCTCCTTAAAAAACCCTATAAAACAGCCCACTTCACAGTCACATAAATTGTAGCTTTGAACAAATAAGGAATGCTGGATTTTCAATATATTGGCGATTTTCTACAAATACAGCAATTCGGTTTTTGATTCATTGCCATCTGTACTAGGGAGAGCTCCGAAGTCAATATAGCCATGATGAAGTTCAACCTTCAGCAGGAAGGATAGGAAGAAGCAGAAGAAGTTGATGAATGTTCACCACGTCTTATGCATTTTAACTGGAAATCAGGGTCAACCTGGCAATTAGTCTGACTAAAATGGTTGCCTCAGATGGCTGATGGTTAGTGTGTTACCATGAAGCTACCACTGGTGTCCACTCTCTATGGCATGAACTGGCCAATACCAGTGGCCTCTTTCTAGCTGCAACCAATCTGTATACCTTAACTAGTTATGTATACAATGTCTTGGCCCTGAGAATCCCCAGGGCTATTTTGGGAAAGGTGGCAAAAAAGGAAGAAACAAATATTCTGTATTTTTTTCTTATCACTCCCTCATCTTTCTTCTTCCCCTTTTGGGTGAGGGGTAGGCAGTGTATAACAATAGCATTTCTGGCACAGTGCAGAGGAAGCAACTGAGTTGGCACTACTGGAAGTGGAGATATAGTGATCAAATGGACAGGCTGGAGTTGAGTCTGACTTTGATTTCTGCCTTATTTCAGAAGACACAAACATTTACTGGACATAATTCTGATTGTTTCTAATTCTCAGAAGGAGAGCAACACTCCTCTGTGGCAATTTTCAAATACCTCAAGTTTAGTTTTCCATCTTACGTTGGAGTTTAAGGTGTAATTCCTTCTGTGAACTTAGGTCTATGTGCCTTTGTATTTTGTCCTTCTCATTTAAATTCTAGAGTAGTTTTAAATAGCTGCTGTTACTTTGACCTACAATGGCATTTCAAAGTCTGAACAATAATTAGTGAAATAAAAGCCACATAATTACTTTCTAACACTCACCCACGCATAATCTTTTTTTCTTTTTGGTGTCCCTGCAGAACATTTCATGCTTTTTAATGACTGACTGGGAAAATAAAATGCACCAACAGACGTTTCTTAAATATACAACATATTCAGAATGTTAGCAGTGAAAAGTGGGACCTAGGTGGAGGAACTGCTGTTAATATAAGCAACACATCCTGATTTTTTTTTTTTTTTTTAGGATCAGGGCTCTCAGAAATAAAAATGAAAGCAAGGTAAGAGAGAACCTTTTATGACCCCTTACAAGTAAGCATGTGAAGAGTGCTTGTTAAACTCCTTTCCTTATCAGTTTAGGTTGCCTGGGCTCTAAAAGAAACCCCCATGAAAAATTTTCATATCCCACAAGTCTTTATCCCAAGGAAGAACTAGAGGCAGAGAGCTTCTTTTTTCATCAAGATTTGAAGTGATCTTCATACTCACATGTTTTCCCTTTAAGAAATCAAGGCACACATACATTACACACACCAAAGGATTTGGTTAATGGTTTTAAAATGGCACAAAGCATACGGAACTCTTTCGAGTTGTCTGCAGTTTTACAAATGTTGGTCAGATACAAACACAACAAACAAGTGTAGACAATTGCAACTCACTGGCAACTTGTCGATTCAAGATTACGCATGGGAGCATGCATGGTTATGGTCCAAGTAACAGGATGACACACCCCCAGCTTTTGGAAGAAGGGTATCCACTCCCCACTCAGACCACAGGCAACCACTGTGTGGCAGAAGCCTTTGACTACTCAGATGTTTGGTGATATAACAGTTCCTTCCAATGTTGAGTTAAGCTGATGGAATGGTAGATCTAACCGTTTTGACAGCAAAGGAATGCACAATTTCTCACCCTAACCCTAACCCTAACCCTAACCTTTCTACAGTCAGTATAGGGAATATGTGCATAGAGATGGCATCATTAGCTCAGATTCGGGGCAGTTGCAGAGTCTCTAGCAGAGATGGGCACGAATCAATAAAATGACGTACGTTTGTCGTTTGTCATTTGGAGGGTCCGTTTCAGTTCGTTTCTATTTTTTGAGAATTTTTGCAAAAAATCGTTTTCGTTTTTGTTCATTTTGTTACCGTTTTGTTACCATTTATTTCAATTTTTTGTGATTTTTTTTTAGCATTTAAAGAAGTTCACTGTATTGCAGTAACGAAAACAAAATGCACGACAAAATCTCCGGTGTTTCTGTTGGTTTCGTTTCATTTTGGAGACAAAATTCATTTGTCATTTCGTTGCGTAACGAAATGAAAAAAACAAAAATGGAAACGAAAAATTGTTCATTTCGTGCCCATCTCTAGTCTCTAGCATTCCTTTGCTATCAAAGGAATGCTAGAGACTCTGCAACTGCTCCGAATCTGAGCTAATGATGCCATCCAGCATCTAGCATTCCAAAGTTATATATAGGCTTTACATCCAGACTTCTGGCTCAGTAGTCAATGGACCAGCAGTTGCATCCTGTCACGTGAAAATCAAAGTGCCAGTCAAGACAATTTAAAACACAAACAGGTCTGGCATTTGAAGATTTAAAAGAACCATCTTTCCCCACATCATGTTTATCATTTACCTTAATCCATTGCTGAGAAGGGAGATATTTCAAAACAAATAAATAGATCCAGTCAACATAGTTTCAAAAAGAAGTCCAATAGCCATGACTCAACTTCCAGATAAACTCACCTGGATGACTGAGAATCTTCACAGACATATTGGATAACACTTTTCATAATGCTTGGTGCCTCAAATGTAAAGTATCATTAAGGTCTGCCATATGGATCACCTGGATGAAAACAATGATAGTATAATAGGAGGCTCACAATGAATCTGGAGGCAGATGAAGCAAGTCTGATGGCTGGGGTTCCTCCTGCCTTCAAAACTAAATTGACAGCAGTATTTATTTATTTTCATTTGTTGAATACGTATCATTCTAAATTGCACTCTCCACTTAAGAGTTATCCAGGTGATATACAATAAGAACATTGTTAAAACTTCAAATCATGAAATAATAAGCACAGGCATACAACCATAAGTAAAATAACAATTGATAGCTACAATTAAAGTTAGAGGGTGACAAAAAAGACTGTTTAAGGCAAGCCAGCTTTTTGAAGGATGTTATGCCACCTTGTGGTGGAGCTCAGGGGTCCGTCCCATCTGCCTGCCAGCTTGCCTATCCTTTATTCTCCAAACTTTAGTAGCAGTGGTGATGGTGGCAGCTTGGATGGAAAACAGCTTCTGCTAGAAAGAGGGTGTCCAGTGAGAAGAAGTATTCAAGCATTTGAAGGCCTTAGTGGAATACAATGGCTAAACCAATTTTCCGGTTAAAACTAGCTGCTGCAATCTGTGGTTGGAAGTCAGAACATATATATAACTGTCCTTTTTATGGCAGCAGCAGTTGGAGTAGTAAGAAAACAGGGGCAGACAAGGGTGCAGCTGGAGGCAGTATAAAATAAGGCTGAGGGTCCCAATGACCTGATAATTCCCCCTTCAGAAAAATGTTTTAGCTGAAAGAGATGCCAATGGGACACATTATGTCTGTAGTCAAGAGCTGCAAATAGAAGTTAGTGCAGCATTTCAGTTACAGCAGTCAGTGCAGGACTGAATAGAAGGTGTGTGTGTTGTGTCATTACAGTCGTGACCAACTCTTCGTGACCCCATGACCATGGAGTTTTCTTATAGGCAGATAAAGCAGATTCATATAGGTAGAATAAACCACTGAGAAATAAGGAATAAAAGAAGGCAATAAATTTAATTAGGGTTAGGGTTAGGGTTAGGGTTAATTTAATATCTATTAGTTAATTAGCTAGTTTACTATCTATCACCATTTATCTGTTGTTATTTGTTAATCTGTTAATCCCCAGTACCCATCTTTTACTGCTTTTAAATATTCCATAGTAGGGAGGTGGAAAATTGTAATCTTGTCAGTTTTTAATTATTTATTCTATATAAAAGGAAAGCAAAAGCAAAGTGTTCTGCTTATATACCACCCCATTGTGCTTACAGCACTCTCTGGGGGTTTACAATTTAATTGTACAAGCTACACATTGCCCCACCCCCCAGCAAGCTGGGTACTCATTTTACCAACCTTGGAAGGATGGATGTCCAAGTCAACCATGAACCTGCTACCTGGGATTGAACCCCAGGTCGTGAGCACAGTTAAAGCTGTAGTACATATATTTAACCACTGTGTCACAAGGCTCCTATTAATTGGCTAAATGATATAAATTAATTTTTAAACTTATTGTCCCATATTATAATTAATCAATTGTAATTAATTAAGTCACTTTTTATTTTGTTAGCTTAATTTACCCCTTGCTTTGCCTTTTATTTGCACTTTTGTGGAGATAGAAGCCTGCTGTTCCAGCGAGGGGTTCTCTGACATTAGGATAATAATGGAGAGAGGAATAAATGCCATTGGCATAGTGACCCCTAGGTTCAGAAGTACACCTGACAGATGTCTGAAGGTTGTGCTGTGCCTTGTTTGGGCCTATTGTCAACAGTTAGGTTCAAGGCAGCCTGCTCAGTCTGCCTTCCACTCTGTCATAGTGTTGTTAAATGGCATATCTCCATTAAACAAGTTGCAGCTCATTCAGGACTTGATCCTGGGTGAGGAGGCAGATCTGACCTGTATAAGAGAAACATGAATTGGCATGGAAGGAGCTGTAGCCTTATCCCTACTTTGCTCACCTGGATATTCCACCCAACACCAGGGCAGACTGGAAGGGGGGGCGAATAACCATTGTTTTTAAAAACACTCTGCAGGCTGTCAGGCTCTCTGCCTTGGTGATCCCAGGTCTGAGATCACCAAGGTGATCACCATAGTGATCCCAGACCTCTGGGATCACTATGTATTAGTTTCACTAATACATAGTGAAACTATGCATTAGGCAGGTGTATAAATAAATGTTCTGTGTGCATTTAATTGATTTCTAAGATGGAGTCTGCAAATGTGCAAAGTCACAGTCATTCAGTCTAAAGTTTTTTTCTATTAGACTGCATGTGAAAAGAATGGGCGTAAATGGGTTTGGCTGATGCAAGGTGCTGCAATAGCCATGATGCAATGTGTTACCTGATTGGACAGACAAATGTATATAAGTGCTCTGTTAATTAGTGTTCAATGGGCCTTTTGTGAGTAAGGCACCCATTCTTGTCTCTCTATGCTAGTATGTACTGATTATGTATGATGAAATGATGTTATGCTGTTGATTTGTCTCTATGTAACTTATCTGTATATATATGTAATATAGCTGTTTTTGTTTTAAGCTCTGGCTCTGTCTGTTTCTGCTTCTGTCTATGTAATTGTTCAGCAAGTATTTGCTGCTAAGAGAAAATAAATCTGGTGGTGGTGTGAGGACCTAGAACTCCAAGTGATTTAGATCAATGAGTAAGTAGGCACTGCCTTGGCCAGAAGTTCAACATGAAAAACATACTTCCTCCTTCTCTTGGATATTGTCGTATTGCCATGAACATAAAAAGACTGAGGGGGATCCTTCACATATTATACATGATGAAAATATATTGCTGTAATATGCAATAGAACCCTCAGGATGTCACCAAAGAGAAAGCTTTCCCCACATATGACTGGACTTTTAGTAGAAAGGAGCCACTATTACTGACAAAACTGTCTGTTCCCAGCTTCTTACATCCCCAAGGTGGATAAAAGAGTATAATGGACTACTGAGCATCTGAATGAAGACTGTATGGCCAGGGGTTTGCCCAATTGGCAATACTGCTGTCAAACCCAGGTTCAAGATCTGTGACCAAAGTGTGTAAATTAGTTGCCTACCTGGAAGTTGAGTCACGGAAGCTGGACTTTTTTTCTTGAGAGAAACCACAGAGCAGAGAGCATCCCCACCTCCACAGAAGCCAAGAAGAAGGAAGACACACACCTGAAGACAGCACTTGAGGCCTGTGGCTATCCAAAATGAGTCTTCAACAAAGCAGTGTGCCAACCCAGAAGAACAATGGATCACCCTTTCATCCAGAGCCGACAGAACAACCTGGTCATTCTCTTCATGGCTGGAGTGTCTGAAAAGCTTAAAAGGATTTCTGGCAAACACCACATCCCTGTTTATTTCAAACCCACAAACATGCTAGGGCCGCAGTCCTACCAGTGTTTTCTGCATAGTTTCTAGGTGGCAAACTGCGCAGTTAAAGATCGTGTGCTAACCAGGAAGAGAAGTAAATTCTGGTCCCCGCCAACCACGCCCCTGGAACAGCAGTTTCAGCAAAGTTTCCTAAGCCACTGCCAGGGGCTGGATTTAGAAACTTTGCTCAAAAATGCTCACTTATTTGCTTCAGTTACCATGACAGGACCCTGAAAATATGCAGTAAAATGAGTTGTTC
Source organism: Phrynocephalus versicolor (assembly GCA_023846285.1). Classification (NCBI taxonomy): domain Eukaryota; kingdom Metazoa; phylum Chordata; class Lepidosauria; order Squamata; family Agamidae; genus Phrynocephalus; species Phrynocephalus versicolor. The sequence goes on along the minus strand of JAHTLZ010000016.1, from coordinate 20,783,211 downwards.
CCCTTTATCACCATGGAGGCTTGGAAACTAGAGCCAGAAAGAAGAATAAAATGCGAAGTAGAGACCGAAACAGAATACAAAAATACGAAGCAGAAGAGAGGACATGAACTGCACATTAAAAACCATGTGACCGCCCGAAAAAAATACGCAGGGAATTTATATACGAAGAAAACTCTGATAAGACCACAGCCTAAGTCAGAGATCAAAGCACAAAAGGAGCAATATAGTATATGAGGTCCAAAGCACTGAGGAACGTGCAGACCTCTACATTGGAGAAACTAAACAGCCATTAAACAGGATGATGGCCCAACATAGGAGGGGCAACAGCTCAGGACCAGAATCAGCAGTACACCTCCACTTGAAGGACAAAGAGCACTCAACAGAGGTGCGGGACTCAGGTACAGTCTAGCTGCCACTTATTAGGCAATGATTTCAATAATCCCCAAACAAATCAAAAATACTTCACACCTCTACCACCAAGGCCATAGCTAACGACCCATACGTTATGGGTTTCTTTCAGCACATTTGGTCACCAAAGGCCTATTGAGGCTATTGTCTACCTATAGAGATGGGCACGACCAGAAAAAATGACGTTTCGAGTTGTCGTTTGTCGGGACGGGCCCGTTTCGGGTCGTTTCCGTTTGTCGCGGAAATTTCCAAAAATTTGTTGTTTCCGTTTCCGTTTGTCGTTTGGTTTGGGGTTGGGGTAAGTGGGCTCTGGGAGGCACCTCTCTGGGTGCCTCTGAGTTGATCCACTAAGAAGGGAAGGGAAGTGTAACGCATAGCCACCGCGTACCATACATTACATTATGTTAGGGTTGGGGGGTAAGTGGCAGAGGCACCTCTCTGGGCGCTTCTCTGACTCACTAAGAAGGAAAGCATACTGGTGTACTAGCGTACAGGTTAGGCTTAGGGAGGGATAGTAGGCTCTGGAGTTGGAGGCACCTCTCTGGGTGCATCACTCTGACCCACTAAGAAGGGAAGTGTACTTGCGTACGAATCTGGGTTAGGGTTGGGGTTAGGGTAAGTGCTAGGCTTAGGGTTATGGTTAAGGTTAGGGTGGGTTAGTGGGCTACACCTCTGGGTGCCTCTGACTCACTAAGAAGGACAGTGTACTGGCGTATGGGTTAGGGTTAGGGTTAGGCTTAGGCTTAGGCTTAGGGTTGGTGGGCTTTTTATGCCCTCTGGCACATGCAGAAGTCTCAGTCAAAACCTGGCCATGCGATTGGTGGAATGGCTCCAAAAATTTGCATGGTCCCATCCCATGGCCAGCCCATCATTGCGCAGGTGTAAAAAAATAAAAATAAAAATAAAATAAAATAAAATAAATGGAGACGTTTTATTGCAAGAAAAACCCACTGCTGCTACTATAAAAAATCAGGCATTTAAAATACCTAATTTTCACAAGTTTCTGTTGTGCTTTGGTGGGTTTTTTGACCACGATTTAAAAATAAATATTGTGGTCACCATTTTGGATTCCCCCCACTGCATGGCATAGACTGAGACGACAACGAGGATTACCCCCCCCAGCCTGGTACAAGCCAAGCAGCCCAGGAAAGGAGAGGGGGGAAGGCCGGGGACCCCCCACCCCCCAGAAACCACCCCTCTCTGGTAGGTGCCCTCACTGAGGCAGGCATATTTCCGCCTGCTTTTTTGGCTGGGAATCGGGGGGGGGGGTTGGTTTTTTTAAAACTTTTTTTCTGTGTTGCTTGGCATCGTGTGATCACCGCAATGCCATGAACGACAACAACAAATCAGACCCAATTTATCTTTATCGGGTCAGGTTCGAGCTGGAGTGGAGTAATTCTCGTTTCCGTTACCCGTTATGTAACGGAAACGACAAACGGTAACGGAAACGAGAATTTTGCTGCTCCATGCCCATGTCTATCTACCTAATGAGCCAATTCAGTCCATTATTCATTTTATGAGCCTATTTCAGACAAGGGTGACATGAGGTCAAAGTGAACTATAAAATGGAGGACTCACAACTAGCTTTCCTCAGACTGACAAAGGCTGATACTTCACGTCCCTCTCGCTGCAGTTCGTGGCCCTGCTGGAGACCAGTTCGAAGGAACGTAACCTCACGTCCTTGTGGGGTCAATCCGAGTTCACCCCAACCACGCCCCCTGAACTGCACTCCAAATGGGGTGAGAGATTCCCATCCTGGAGTTAGGGAATCTTGTCAATCCACTTCTCGGTCCGTGTTGAAAATCGATTTCAACACGGGACGCAAGTTCACCTTGGCTCAAGAAAGGACGTGAAGTAACCGTCAACGCTGTTTGGATGAGCAGTCCAGTTGTTGTGACTCAACTTCCAGTTAAATTCACCTGGATGACTGACAATCTTCACAGACATTAGCTGCCTACAACCTGGCATTTCATTCTCTAAAATTCTGAGTGTCTCTACTGACAAGAACCATTTAGTCTAGATCTAGCTGGAGAACACAATGCTCCTGATAAGAGCCGACAGCATAGCAGCATGGAATAAATCCATACGTCTTTCCCATTTGTCTAGGGTGCTCTTTCCTGGCCTGTCGTCCTGGCTCAGTTTCAGTTCAGAAAACATGTAAGTGCTACTTATATTGAGAGGTTTTTTATTTTTCATTTATTCACTTCATGTATACCCACTTTTCTGCCAGTAAATAGAGTCAGGATGGCATATGACAGCTAAAAGGGTGCATATGTTTAAATTAATAATAAATAAAGATGTTAATATTGTAATAAATTAATCTCAAACAATGCAAAAATATAAAAAAGGCCTGTTGTGTGTCAAGATATATTGTAAACAATGGCAGCATTCTCCTGATAGAGCAGTACAAGTCCTATTCTTTGCTTGGGTTACTAAATGCATTATTTTGTTGTTTATGTGGTTTTGTTGAAGGAGTTCTTTAAATAATTCAAGATCAAGACAAGGGCCAGCAAAAGGGGTGCCTTAGGAATATCTTATACAATAAGAACAAGATGATAGGATAGAAAATACTTGTTAAGTGCAATTTTATAGTTCATGCCAGGCACGTACCATTGTGGTGGCTGAATGTGGCTCTTGAAGCAATATATTTGCAAAGTACTTCACTAGAATTGTCTCAGTTGTTCAAAAAAAAAAAAAAAGAAAGAAAGAAAGAAAGAAAAAAGAAGTTGTTTCTCTTCAAAATGAAGCCTAAAGTTTCATTGGTGACAAACAATGAACTCTACAAAGCTCACATTTGTTGTTTCCACAGACAAAAACTTTTTTTTCATATTTGTTACAACTCTGTATTGACCTTATGTTGTCCTAGATATACAGAACTGCTTTGCAGTATGTTAATCATGTTAGTTGGCATTCAGGTAGCAAATTTCTGGGTCTTAGCTGTACTAAATGTAGTCATTTACCCCATTGCTGGGATAAGAAGTCATCCACAGGGCAGTGGAAAAATAGAATCGCTATGCATTTCACAATCTAATTCAGTTAATCCTGTGCCTTGACCTTTATGGAGAACAGAGAAATGAGCAAGCGCATCACTGTTAGCCTTCTGAATACAACACGGATGTAACATTCTGTAGATTTTTAAAAGGTATATAGGGCATTTTACAGCTAAAGAATGAAGTGCAATAAAACAAATATTTGCACTACATTTCTCTGGTTTAACTTTCAAGAGGAAATCTTAATTTCAAAGGCAGAGGCCTGCTAGCCTGCTTAATGAAGTGTGCATCAACCCTAAAATGGTTTCATCTGTCAGGAACTACTGTGATCCATATTATAAATCTAGAAGCTTAAAGAAGTTACTAGTTTATATAGACCTATAGAATCATAGAATAATGAAGTTTGAAGGGATCTATAAGGCCATGGAGTCCAACACCCTGCTCAGTGCAGATATATTTGACAGATGCTGCCTCCAGCTTTAGACACTTCACCAACCTACAAGGTAATTAGTTCCATTCTCTTAATGTTCTACCAGTTAGGCTTTTCCCCTGATATTCAACCAAAATCTGACTTCCTGTATCTTGATCCCATTATTATGTGTCTGGAGTTATTTAGATTTACCCTCTCCTCTGTATGATAATCTTTCATGTATTTGAATAATACAATCAGTATTCTTTTCTTAAAGCTAAACATGCCCTTTCAGAATGTCCTCATAGGTCAAACAACATATGCTGTTTGAGTGATAAAACTAATAAACAGATTTACATTACTTACAGGAATATGTAGTATGTCTAAGAGAATCTCTCAAATGTGTCAGTATTTTGTTTCCTAGTAAACTGCAGGGCTTATTAATCTGCTCTGCATCTTGCATAGTGTGTGTGTGTGTTTCAGTGTACTTGCAATTTATATTTCTGTACTGAGGTAATTTGAATGGAATTTCATTGAAACACAACAAAAAAATCTCTCTCTCAGATTTGGCCCTAGTTCCATTTTGATTCTATTTTGCTGATGGGCCTGTTAGTCAAATACTGTGGATCCATAAACAATAATATAATGTACAGTGGACCCTTGTATAACAGGGTTTGTATAACATAAAATCAGTACAACATACAAAATTCCGGAGATAGGGAAAATTTGCTTTACAGACTCACCTATGGTGCGAATCTGTACAATATAAAAATGGGATTACTCCATTTTCAATGCATTCCTATGGGAAATTTGTATAAAGGAAAATTTGCTTAACATAATTTCATGTGGAATGAATTAATTCCTTTATACAAGGTACCACACTGTACATAACTTCACAACATAGGTTAGGCAGTTAAGTTTCTTTTTAATTTACTCAGTAGGCAACAACAGAGACAGGATTTCCCAGAATATCAAATTTGATTGGAAAAGTAAACAAAAAGCACTTCATGGCAGTCCCAGAGATGGGGGGGGGGGGAATTAGGATGGAAAGCCAAAGAAATTGTTTCATAATACTGTAATTCTAGGAAGATTTTTTTTCAAGATTTTTTTTCAAGAACCAAGTTCTAGCATTATGTCTGTGAAGATTCTCAGTCATCCAGGTGAGTTTATCTGGAAGTTGAGTCATGGCTACTGGACTTCTTTTTTGAGAGATAGAAACTTTTTGCTGTTCATACAAACAGACCGATGAATCTGTTTGGATGAACAGTGAAACATTTCTATCTCTCAAAAAAGAAGTCCAGTAGCCATGACTCAACTTCCAGACAAGTTCTAGCATCTTTTCTTCCATTAATTACTTGCCAAAAATGAATTCCAGCATTTTTTTCTAGTTTTAAATAAGATGAGTTTATTACTGTACTGGCTGGTTTACAGTCTTTAAATTTTAAAGAATTATTAATCCTTAAAGACCAAGAATTTGGTCTCGTATATAGGACCTGCAGCAGCAGCAAACCTGTAGACAACTAGAACCAAAGGCATTTCTTTCAGTGAAAACAACAAGGAGCCATCAAGTCCATTCTGACTTCTGGCAACCATTTCTTAGGTAGAGGGGTAGATTACTGTTTCCTTTTTCCTGAGGGCTCCATGAAATTGTGCAGCCTTCCTAAGACTGAGTAGGCTGACTCTTCTTGTAGGAGGTGTGGTAGAAAATTGACCTCCCAACCTCTGACTTCATAGCTAGATACCTAACTGCCTAAGCTAGCTAGCTAGCTCATGCTATGCATGTGTTATAATGTCTCTCCCTTATTTGTACACTGTGTTTGTCCACTATTTTAATACTAGGCTATGGGTGATTTTGCTGATTTTAATGGCTGCACGACTCTTAACCGATTTTAATACAGTTCATTGGAATTTAATGGCTATCTGCTCCAGAAGAAATGTAATCTGAGAATTCCAATACCTTTTCTGCCCCCAGAAAAAAATAAGACTACTTTGAAGGGAAAGGAAAGACATTGAAGCATTGGTGGATAGTTATAAGGCTGGTGAGAAAGAGAAGGGGGAGGAGATTTCTTCCTCTTGATCTATTTGTCTACCCTTCAAAGAGAAAGCGAGCAAAGGGCTGCAAAGTTGGAGAAAATGAGGTCTTACTTGGCTACTGCAAGATTGTAGAGATTGAGATTGCTAGATTGGAGGGTGCAGAGATTGGAGTTATTTGGCGTCTCAACAGCTGAAATGATTCTGAAACCACAGTAAGCTGGGGCTTTCTAAGACAGTTGCAGTCTAAAGGTCAACCTCTGCAATGCATTTTGCAGCTCAGAAGAAGCTGATAGCATGCTTTCCCTCCAGGGATGTAGTTCAAGCCCTGTGGTTGAGCAATCACCTTACCAAGGAAGCCCATGCTTGCCCAGCAGTGAGTAATCACAAAACAAAGCAAGTTAATTTGCAATATACAAAGCTGTGGAGTGCTTGTGCTGAGATGTAGAGATGTATTGGATATTTTAAGAGAGCTTGGCTTCTGAAGCCTTGTTGTCTGTACTGCATACAGAAAATAAAAATGGCTGTGGGGACCTGGAAGGAATAATTCTGGGGTGAAAACAAAATAAAGGCAATCCCCCCCTTCCTTTGAATCAAAGGAGGGGGCTCAACTAGGGATTATCAAAAAGGGGATTGAAAATAAGACAGCCAATATTATAATGCCATTGTACAAAATGATAGTAAGACCACACCTGAAGTATTGTGTACAATTCTGGACACCACATCATAGTGGACCTGGAAAAGGTGCAGAAGAGAGCGACTAAAATGATTACTGGGCTAGGGCACCTCCTTTATGAGGAAAGGCTAAAACATTTGGGGCTCTTTAGTCTGGAGAAAAGGCGCTTGAGGGGGGGATATGATTGAGACGTACAAAATAATGCAGGGCATGAGTAAAGTGGATAGAGGGACGCTCTAACTAGGGGACATCCACTCAAACTCTGGGTTGGGAGAGTAAGAACAGACAAAAGAAAATATTTTTTTACCCAGCATGTTGTTCGTCTGTGGGACTCCCTGGTACAGGATGTGGTGATGGCATCTGTCCTGGATACCTTCAAAATGGGATTGGACAGATTCCTGAAGGGAAATTCCATCACAGGTTACATAGCATGATGGAGATGTGGCATCTCCAGTCTAAAACCAGGATACTTCAAGGACCAGATGCAGGGGAGTGGTATGAAGAGACAGATATCTAGTCTTGTGTTCTCCCAGACACATTTGGTGGGCCACTGTGATATACAGACTAGATGGGCCTTTCCCTGATCCAGGATGGCTCTTCTTATGTTCTTATGTTCTTATGACTCTTAGGTGAGTATAATACTGTTTGGGAAGTCACTTCATAACTAATCCCTTCCTAGCTGAGAAGTGATACAACGGGGCCTTGATGGAAACAGAAAGGTCAATGAGGAAACTTTTTTCATTAATAAAAAGGGGGTTGTGGAAGCAACCCAATGGTTAACATACAATAGATCATAGGGGTACTCTACAGGAGGATACGGATGTCAGAAAGAAGCTGAAGAGGCTTACTGTATTTGTGCCTATGCTCCTCACAGAAGGTAGAGAGCAGTCAGCTACCCATGTCTGAGCTGATATTTTTAGAGAGTGAAATAGAGGTGACAACGTGAACCTGTAGCTAAGCTGATATCTAGCAAATAACCAGCTCCAGATGGTACCCATCAAAATGTTTGTAAAGAGCTCTAATGCGCAATTGCTGATCTTTTAATAAAAACAGGTAGCGCGTCCCTAAGATCGGCCTCGGGATCACTGGATAGTGGCCAATATGTCAATTTCTAAAAGGCGATCCGTGCAGGGGCATCCAGGAAATTATGGATGGATTCGTTTAACGTCTGTTCCAGGTAAATTGGTGGAAAGTATTATTAAAATTGTAACTGCCTTTGGCGGGCAGCCAGGTTTTACATCAGAGCAGAGCATATGCCTGTGCCATGGCTCATACAGTCATGCCAGGCAGGGCAGTATCACCTTCTTGAGTAATCTTGTTTCATAACAACTTGCCAGGAAAGCCATTAGCACCATTTATTATGCTGATTGAAAGCAGGAGGGGAGAGGGAGGAAGGGAGAGGCGAGGCGAGGCAACAACAACAATAACCAAAGCCCTAGTATGGAAGTCTTTTCCGAACCCATTTTTCTTTGAGATTCGCTCCTGCTTCTTATGATCTTCTGTGCTAAAGCTGCAAAAACAACCCAAGTATATATTATGTTCCTCATTTATTACGCCTTGCGCTGCTATTGTACGCTATCCAATTTTCTCCATTTTCACACAGAGTGAAAAAGAACGTTTCTGACCTGACGGAACCCATTTCCTTTAATCTCATTTTTTCTTGTTGTTGTTTTATGCCTCATGGCTTCATTCCTCTATTTCATAGTGGATCTCAGTCCTGGAAATTAGATAAGAGCACACTAGGTTTCTACTTTGGTTCAAGGTCTGCCCTCCTTTTCATACTTACCCCAAATCTCCTTAATTTTTCACATAAGAATGTTTTTGTACCATATCTCAAATTATATTCATCATCATTTCCCCTATCGTACTGTTTTACAGTAATCCAGGAGGCAAGAAATCTATTTTGAAAACCATATTTATTTCTCATTCAGTAAATTCTGTTAACCATTCAGCAACAAAATACACAGAAAAATTGAACAGGCTTATTCTGGCACTGGAGTCTCCATTGTTTTAAATACTTCTGTCCCTATGGGAGTGTATGTGCAGAATTCCCTTTAAATGTGATTTTCAGTAGATTTAATTCTATTCTCTGATGCTTCTCTGATGCAGTGCCATTTTCCACTCTTTTATAAGGAAAAAAACTAGCTGTAGTAATGACTGAAAAAAGGGGGCAGCACAAATTGTCCTAACAAATGATCAGAGTGGTAACTTCATGCATTCTCTTAAGAATGGTCACATTCACAACAACACTGTGATTGTCATCCATCCACCCAGCCACATAAGTGTGTGCGTATGCATGTGTGTGTGCGCGCGCACGTGCGCACGCACACACACAGGTACTAAGGAAATGGCTGAGGGAGTTACAACACCTTCTGGTCTATTCTGCTCTATGTTGATATTCACAGCAAAAATGTCTCCTTACTACCTCTCTGCCTGAACAGCTTGGGAAATGGGGTTTCCCATATAGGCAGATACAGTATACGGGAAACTACATTTTGGTAGTCATACATTCATAGGATTGCCAGATGTTGGAAATGATTTGTATGTATGGAAATGATGTATCAACAAAAGCATACAAGGAGGAACTCTGAGCCAATCACTCTTTTTTTGTCCCACATAGAAGCTTTGTATCATATAAGTGGAGACCCCTGTTTCCATATCATGATTTGCTTATGCAAAACAGGTGTCCTTTCTCTCTTCTCATTGCCCTCCTTACCTCCCTATCTCACCCTGCTGCCTCTTCCTCCTCCTGCACCACCATCTTCAACGACAACAGCCCAGTTTCTCTTCTGGAAGCTGGCCTGCTGCCTCTATGCATAGACATGTCTATTGCTTATCATTACAGGAAAAACTACACAACTTTATCCTGAAAACAAGTTAAACAGTGAAAGCTTTTTATAAAAGTCATCAACCCAAATGGAGAGTGCAGCCAAAGAATGAAAGACTAGTAAAGACAGCAGTGAAGGAATTAGGGAATTTAAAAGGGGGGAGGGAGCTGTATGGCATTTACAAAATACAAACGAAAGACTAGGCTATAGGTGATGCCTTTGTTTGGACTGTTGGTACCTGCTCTGAAGAAGTGGGTATTGCCCATGAAACCTTGCAATGATTTTTATTTTTGATTTTTTTTAATTAGTGGCCTCTAAAGGCATCACTTAAAGCCTAGTCTTGCATTGAAATTAGGAAAGATCATCAAGTGTAACGATGTGTCACAAGGGACCAAGACCAAGATTGTCCACACTTTTATTTCCAATTGTCAAGTGTGGGTGTGAAGGCTGGACAGTGAAGAAAGCTGGCAGGGGAAGAAATAATTTGTTTGAAATGTCACACTAGAGGAGAGCTCTGTAGATACCTTGGACTTCTGGAAAGACTAACAAGTCTGTCACAGAGCAAATCAAGCCTGAACTATCTTGGGCCCAAAAAATAAGGCTGACCTACTTTGGGCATTTCATGAGAAGGCAGGATTTCCTGGAAAAGACTATAATGCTGGGAAAAGTGGACGGCAACAGAAAAAGAGGAGTACTAAATTTGAGTGGTACTGACTCCCTACTGGAAGCTGCAGGCTTGACTCTGGAGATGTTAAGAAGGCTGTTGAGGACAAGACATTTTGGAGATCATTCATTCATAGGGCCATCATAGATCAGGGAGACAAGTTAATGGCACATAGCAACTACACAAAGAAGAAGAACCTGTTACATTGCACTTTTATTTTATTGAACAATCTTCGTTAAATAAAAAGGGGAAAGGAGATACAAACAAAAACCCCTAAAATGCAAACTTAAAGTTACTCAAGGACCACAAAACATAAACATAAGCTATACAGTTAAACAAATGGTGCTGTCCCTCATAGGGACCACTGTAGATCTAATCTGTCATTTTTTTTCTTTTCAGTTGCTATCCATTCCATTTATTGGTTCAAATTACTGATGGTTCAAATTAAAATCAAAAAGTTAGGTTTTGCATAAATTGAAGTACTTGCCTAAGTATCAGAGTGAGATTTCATTTAATATTACGTTCTTTCTTCTTAGATGAGTCATTTTGGCAGGGTTCTCCCTAAAATTGTTCCAAAACCAGAATTAAGATAAATTGAACATTTGACATTGTACTAATTATGTCATGTTTCTTGCACATTATTTTGCAAGTGGACCTACTGATTTGCACTCAGTGACTACAGCATGAGGAGTCACTACAACACTGAGGTGACACTATGAGACCACCAGTGGTATAAACAGATATTGACTCTCAGTGCAGTGTACCTCTAGACAGAGTAGTATATTGCTAACCTAATTCACTGGCATCCTGCAGAGAATATAGTTTGGAGAGAAGAATAACCTCGCCCCACTAATGTTCCTTCCAATTGCTTATTTTTGTTCATTGTGGAAAACAATTTGATGCATTTTCATGCAGAACATGTATTAGATCAGATCTGGATTAGCCACTTTGAATTGAAAATTCTGTTTTAATGTTGCTATTCAAGTAATTTGTGTGGAACATAGAAAGGATCATATATGTGTGTTCAGGGCAACATAGAAGAGGATACAAGTAAAAACTGAACAGTAGTACAGGGAACTCCAACTTGGAAGCTACAGGTTCTGGTCCCCACTGTGCTATGACAATCTCTGGGTAACAATCTCAGTGTGATGACCTTTCAAGGGTTGTCAGAATAAAATGGGGAGAAGAGTTGGTTTGCTTTGAAGTCATTGGTTGAAAGGTGCATTATTCTTGAGAAACCAGCTCTGGCCACTGTGACACATGCCCTAGTGACATCCTGGCTAGACTACTGTAATGTGCTCTATGTGGGGCTACCAATGAAAAGTCTCAGGAAATTTCAACGGGTCCAAAATGCAGCAGCCAGACTGCTAACTGGGGTTGGGTACAGAGATCACATTACACCCCTATTAAAGCAGCTCCACTGGCTGCCAATCAGCTATCAGGCACAATTCAAGGTGCTGACCTTCACCTGCAAAGTACTGTACATCATAGGTCCTAGCTACCTCAAAGATCAAATCTCACAGTACGAACTAGAGATGGGCATGAATCGAAAAAATGACGTTTCAGTTTTTCATTTTTAGTTGCAGGTCTGTTTCGGTTCGTTTTCATTTTTCGTGAATTTTTTGGAAAAAAGTTGTTTCAGTTTTTTGTTTTTTGTTTTTCATTTTTACCCGCTTTTTGCTCGACTTAAAGCATTTCTGCACGCAGACGTCCCCCAACGCCCCAGACCAGAGGGAAAACACTAAAAAATGATGCTGGCAGAGACACAGTATAGACTAGGTATGCAGGGATGCTGCAAAGGCAGCGGCGGGCGTTGCACAAGGTGTAAGGCAGCCATAAAGTGACTGCACTGCGGGGCAGGGGAGGGTACTCACCGAGAGGGAGGCTGCAAGAGAAATTTCTTTTCTCTCTCCCTTAAGAGCTAGGCTGCAGCCAGCAGGAACACAGAGACACACACCGGCCTGGCTGGCCTAAAGTAATGAGTCACAGAGACAGCAATCCCACCCTAACTCCCACCGCAGACTGCAAGGAGGACGGGGACTGCCAAAGCTTTTTATGCCGTCTGTGGCTGCCACACCTACCCAGTCTGCAACCTGGGCATGCTATTGGTTGAAATTGTCCAAGAATTTACATGATCCCATCAAATGGCTTGCATCCATTTTGTGGATGGAATCCATTTTGTGTCATCCTTAAAGGGAAAAGAAAAAATACATCACGATGGGAGAAAGAGAAAAACAAACGTTTTAAGGACCGCAACTCCCTGGTAGGTAATAATTTCAAATAATTATCACTGCGTTTTTATGGATGTCCAGGGTGTTTTAATAGCCAAGAAATGAATATTAGGCATCTGGGAGCCATTTTGGGTCGATGTCCCCTAACTCCCCTTAAAGGAAAAAAAATACAGCGATCTGAGAAAAGACATAAATGCACGTTTTAAGGACCCCAATCCCCCTGGTAGGTATTATCAGGCAGAATAAATAATTATCGCTGGGTTTTTACAGATATTCAGGACATTTTTTAACATTTAAAAACAGCTCATTTTATTGTGCGTCACCATTAACGAAAACGAAACATAATGAAGCTAATTTTCATGGTTCTGTTCGATTTGTTCCAATTTCACCACAATTTTCATTATTTGTTTTGTTACATAATGAAATAAATAATGAATAACAGAATGAGGTTTTTTTTTTTCATTTCATGCCCATCTCTAGTACGAACTGACTTGGGTGTTAAGGTCATCAGGAGAGGCCCTTCTCTCCATACTGCTATCCTCACAGGATGAAACCCATGAAAGGGCCTTACCGACTGCTGCACCCGGACTCTGGAACTCCCTCCCACTAGAGGCCAGGACTGCCTCTTTTCTGTTGTCTTTCCAGAAACAGGCAAAGACCTTTCTCTTCAGGCAAGCTTTCCCTGAATGAAGGACTACCTATTATGTGTCTTTTATATGAATCTATAGGTTCACATGGACTTTGTGTTTACAACTACTTATAATCTTATGTGATTACATTGATGCTATGTTTACAATGCTAGTTTCCATCACTCATAACTTTACATGAAACTTTACTCTCCTTTTAACTGCTCATGTTCTCTCGTAGCTTTAATGTAATGTTTTCTATTAATGTTGTAAGATGTCCCTCAATCTCCTGCTCTCAATACTTGAACATGTCTTAATTGTACTGGACTGTATATTATCCCTCAGTACTTTAAGCCACCTTGGGTCCTTTTCCAAGGAGAAAGGTGGGGTAAAGATACTTTAAAATAAAAATAAAATAAATAATAACAAATTGACATCATATCTAGCATCCAATCTATAATTCTTTTTTGGGGGTGATATGTCATAGAAATTAAGCAACACACACAAAACTGTCATTGCCAAGCTGGAGTTGCTCAGGGAGATGGTAGAATCTCATTTGTTACAGATTTTTAAACAGCAACTGTATGGCTCCCACCAGACTGTGCATTTCCTTCATTGTTAGGGAACTTGACAAGATGGACTATGATCCTTTCAATCTGCATATGGGCCTAGTTCAACACCCAGATATTAACCTTTAATCACTTCATGGTCAACTCATTGAAGGATTGTCTGTTTCTTTAGGTATCTACTTGGACCTTTAAGGTATCTTGGAAAGATCCATCTCCAATCTCCAGGTGTCCCAATGTTGAAGCACATAATACGTGAGCACATTTAGAAAGTGCTTTTTATTTGTGCTGCATTCACTATTTGCCTAAGTACAGTACTAAATTCTTCCTCTTCACCTTCAGGCTAAAGCCTATCCAGCTGTTACAATACACAGTTTCCTCAACATGCAATTGTGTGGGAGTCCGAACAGGAGAAACTCTTGTCGAAATGTAAGCTGTACACTTGAGCAACAACCTGGAAATCTGACCATTTCCATCGCTCTGGGCACAAAGCAACAGATGGTTCAGTGTGAGGTACTCCTCTTCTAAGCATGCTGAAGAGATTAGATTTGTTAATGCCTAGAGAGAGCTTCTGAGAAGAGCTGCTTCATGTCCTGATTTAGGAGTTGCGCCACAAAACTGTGCCCTTCCCTTTCTAACGAACCTGTTGTGTCACAAAGAGCTGAATGGTGCCTGTATGAGTAATTCAGCTCAGCAAAAACTCTTGGTTGTATGTGGAAGAATTCTGCATGAGGTCGTATGAGAAGGAACTGAACTACAGGGTTCAATCGAACAGTGATGGAAAACCTTTTAGAGACTGAGTACCCTAACTGTGATTCAAACCCACTAATTATTTGCAAAGTGCAAGTACAGCAATTTAATCTGAATACAGGTGGTTGTGAAGGGGCGGGATGAAGAGAAGGGCCTCTACAAGAATTCTTTGGCACCCGTGCCATAGGTTCGCCAACACCAGCCTAGAACCTGAAACGACTCATTGTTTCGCAGCCTCAATTGCAGCTTTTCATGTGGCTTCTTCACCAAAGCCTCATGTAGAGTGCTCGTAGAAAGCTGAACACTCTGGTTTTCATTCTGAACTCAGTCCTATCATTTCCTGGTACCCCCCATTGTCTTTTACAGCAGTGGAGAATTAGCAAAACATATTGAAGAACAGTTAGGGTTACCTTGAAGTCAGCCATGAAAATCCATTTGGCTATAGATTTGTACATTGTTGTTGTCATTGTTACCCTCCACCCCATGCTTATTTCAAGGGGGCTTTCCAACGAAATGAAATGACATTGCAGGTTACGAGCAAGGCAAATAAAAATTTCAGCACTGTGTTTTGACTCAGAGCTGTCTCACCATACATTTTAATTAGGCTCTCAACAGGATCCAGCTCTCCTGCCCTCTCTTGCATTAGCTTCCAAATACTGTACTGATAGGGAAAAAGCTAGGTTTTTATCCTGAAAGGAATCAGGCACCATATCGCCAGGCTCTTGATTAGATGCATATTTGTTTTAATTATCCACCTGCTTTCAATTAAGTACCAGGAAATCCACCCTATTAGCAACACAAGCTAATTACCCTGGTACATAGAATAAATTCCTTCTTTTTTTCTCCAGGCACTTTTGTGGGGCACCAGCTAAACATGTTCCAAATATATCTTCAGTGTTTAACTGTGCCACCTCCTAGGTTAACAGCAGCTACGAAACATCTGCTGTGGAATAAGATGCTATTTGGAGGCAAAAATTGTCAAGATGCATATTACGACGGGGGTCAGCTGACAGAAATACTTCAAGGTCATTACAGTTTCCATCTCCAAAGTACCATGGAGACAGAATGTGCAGAAATCTTTGAAAGCAAGGATTTATGGGTTTTCATTGTGCAGAGCTTTGAAAATGTACTCTTAATAATAACAGAAATCAGCTGCTCAAGACAGGTGTGTGAAGAGTGAGAGCCTCATAGACTCCAGATGGGTGTCGGTGAGACAGTCCACATTCGCAAACATCCAAATTGAATGCTTCAGAATGTAAAGAAAGGAAAATAGAATCAAAGCCATTAACAGAACAACTGAGCAAGTACAGCAAGTTCTGAGCCAAGGCTGTATTAAAGATGATTTAGAAAAAAGATAGGAAAAGAATAAAGGGGAGTTGATGAGGTGGGGTGATCTAGTGTAGCCCTTTTCAACGGGGTCACATTTGCAGGGGGCTACAGACCGGAAACTATTCTTCTCACACCACCTTTATGATGGATTTATACAATCCTGATGCAACTTGTACTGCCCTCCCACTTGAAATGACGAGACAAGTCAGAAAATTGGAGTTTAACTGGGCCACACTTTATTAACACAACTTTAATTCAACAACAACAGGAGGGAGCTGGCATTAGTATACATGGTTGGAGCCACTGGGTCACCCGAGACACCTCCAACCGGGCAGCATAGGGCGAGATACAACCCCCAGATGGTGCAGTCTGCTGACGGCACCCACCAGGCCAGTCGTTGTCATTACCCCTCCCTGTGTTCAGTGGTATCAATCTGGGTTCGCCCCAGCGCAGGGAGGTGTCCCCGTGTATCCACCTTGACACTGTGACCTCCAGATCCACAGTGCCGTGGATATAGGGTACTTGGGGACAGATGTTCAGTGTATACTCACCGCTGCACTCCATCCGCTTCTGCTGCCAGTGTGACCAACAACTCAGGTGACTTTACCTAATGCCCAGGCGCCAGTGTGGGAGAGGCGAAAAATCCTCGCTCTCAATGGCCAATTCAGACTGCAGGTCAAAAATTCCTATCTGGCCCCAAAAGGCGACCAGTTACACTCACACTAGTCCTTAAAGAGTGGGCGGGTGGGGAATGGCAACTTGAACTGCCTGTTGGGGGAGGGGGTAGGAGACGCCCTTTTATAGGGCGCTCCTCCCCATCCCTTGGGGACGCTCTAAGCGTCCTGCTCCTCTTGCGCCTTCTTGCTCAAAGTCAAATCGGCTCCGTCGGGTGGAGAAACCGCCCACGGAGCCAGCATTTCTTTCATATTGTGCCAAAGATAAGGTTGAGAATGGCTTTAAGGTATGGAGCAGACTATGGCAGAAGGCATAGCAAGAGGCAAGGAAGTAAACAAATCTATGGAGCTTAAGAAATCTGTGAATGAGACCACCTCTTTGTTTTTGGAAGCAGTCTTAAACTTTCCATGTTTTTTGTTGGTTTTTTTTCCTTGGTTTCATTCATTTCTTTTTTTTTTCACCCTTAGCATCTGTCCCACTTGTTGCCCTGATCCACTATTCTGGTTTTTGTCTTCCACTTTACTTGGTCATGGGCTAGGGCTGGCTGAACCTGGGACAAATTCCATGTTTCTGTCAAGGATGGTCATCCACCACTGTTTTGGTCATCCCCTCAGTCAGGATGTGCTGACCTCCATGATGAGAACCTTTTTGGCCTCATCAGATGCAAGACATGTCCATACCATCACATGAATATTTCATTTCTTATTTATTCAGGCAAGTAGCTCATGGATGCTGCCTAGGTGCCCTAAGCACATCCAATCTCGCCTGACTTCGGAAGCTAAGCAGGGTCGGCCCTGGTTAGTACTTGGATGGGCGACCACCAGGGAATACCAGATGCTGTAGGCGCCTGGAGTAGGAACTGGCAAACCACTCCAGTATTCCTGCCAAGAAAACTCCATGGACATGGAGTCACGAAGAGTCGGTCACGACTGTAACGACACAACACACACACAGCTTATGGATCTTCTTTGTTTCAACAGTGTGGGTGTTGAGTTTAGAAGGCAGATATTTCTAATCTCCCTCTTGCGACTGCATAGGGCACAAGGTTCCAAACTATGGCTTAGTGCCAAACTACAGCTTTCTGTTTTATGTACTTTCTCCTGAGCAAGGAAACAAGAATGCATGTTCCACACTGTCTGAGGCCTTAGTGGTCAAATTCCAGGTGTTGAAACTCACTCTGGCCCACACTAGATATGGTCTAGGGAGGTGGGAGGGGAAGGAATTAAAATGAAAGTGAATCCAACAGCAGGAGGTGGTCACATGGCAGAACTTTTTGGGTGGGAGTTTTGGTAGGGGATGAGGGAATTACAAAAGACTTAGAAAGAGAAGATCACTGTTCCTGACGTGCCTCCAAAATATGCCTCTGGAGCCAAAGGGGAGGGATCTGGGAAACCCAGAGAGCTGCAAAAATACCCTGGTGGAGGGGGGGCACATATAACCTGAGGTGACATTTGGCTGACTCTTGCTGTCACTGTTACACACCCTTTTATTGGCACCACCATTTCAATCAATAGTCCGATGTGTTGATAGCCTTACATAAAACCAGATCATCCACATTCTATAATGACACTATTGTACTGTGGTCCCTAATCTTCTAATTTGCTTCCTGTATTTATATGGAAGCAGGACATTACTTATCAGAGTATGAAAGGATGTGGTAATCATTGAAATGCATACAAAGGAGGGCACCATGCTACTTTGCCTTTAATCTCATAGTGCTGCCAGCATTTTTAAAATGCGTAGCTCAGTGTTACGTAAATGTAGCTCTGGATGTTGATCATCCTGAGAAAATTCTATGGATTTTGTTTTGCACTCAGTAAAAATGATTTCAGGAACACGGCATCTTCCTTTGATTCATTTCTTGCATTCATGGGATAATAGAAAGGATGATGACATGCAAGGAGAGATATATTTTACCTGATAACTGTTATGTACTGGATTCAGGAAAGCAGCAGCTCCATGTCATAAGATCTAATTATCAAGAATTGCTTTTTCTGGCCCAAAGCAACCATTTGGATGAGAGCGTTCTGTGCACTGTAAAACAAAATGGGAAGCCGATGCTATATAAACCAGCTCGCCGCTTTCTGCCACTTCTTCTGATACCTGCCTTGCCATCTCATTTATTTTCCACACATTAATGGTAGCAGTCACCTTGAGCTGGTGTTGCAGAGTAATTTTCACAGAAACCTTGATCAGAAACCATAAATCAGCCTGATGTGCTTTTACGGTCTAATAACATTCTGTCTGCTCCTACAAGCCCTTATGTAAAACTGCATTGCAGCGAAACCCCTGGATTAGATTTTATTGCAGATCTTCTTCCTCACCATATATCCCAATTTGCAATATGCAGGGCAGGTTCTGAAGACCAAAGTTCCCATATGATTATTGTGTTAAGAAATTGGCTGAAATACAGACATGGAGGACAATGTATGCAAGGAGACCACAAATCCTTCTGTCAATAATGTTTGCTATTATATTAGTATTGGAATGGCCAACATTCTTGACAAATTGTCACTGAAGGGGGATAGAGATAGCCCCTGGAATTGGGGGGGGGCACCTCTCTAGGCAATCCTTTTTTTTCAAATGAAAAGAATAATGAAAAGGTGGAGGAAGATAGTAAATACAGCTTGATAGCCAAACCAAGGTAGATAATGTACTGAGAAATCAAGTAGGCCTAGCTGTACATTTAGACACGGTGATGTAGTTAAGGCGGAGTGGACGGCACTGTACCATGGTTAGTTCAAGATTCAGCCACCACTTCAGTAAGCATTTTTACATGGAATTGGTATAGTGGATCTTATTATTTGCCACAGGTAGAAAACATATTAGGCTAGTCATGAATATACCACATTATTCTTGCTATACCCTAGATATATGGAAGAGGGAAATTGGCATATGCTGTGGAAGTAAAATCAAATCAACCTTCAACCTACAAACCATGGTGGAGGTGTGTCATCTCCAGGCTTAAAACCGGGGTACTTCAAGGGCCAGATGTAGGGGAGCGGTATCAGGAGACAAGATATCTAGTCTCGTGCACTCCCAGACACATCTGGTGGGGCCACTGTGAGATACAGGAAGCTGGACTAGATGGGCCTTTGGCCTGATCCAGCATGGCTCTTCTTATGTTCTTATGTTATTATGTAACCACTGTCAATAAAAAGGTGTCATTTCCATTGTGGCAGTTATGGAACTCAAAGAATATATATGTATACATACATGTGTGTGTTATACACCATCCAAAATGAATTATAGTGACCCTGAAAGGGCTTTCAATGTATGATAGATCTTTAAGGAGTGGTTTTACATGTTCCACTCTCATGGACATTTTCCATGGCCAAGTGGGGATTTGAACCCAGTTCTCCAGAGTTCTAGTCCATCACTCCACCATACTGGGAGTCATACATATACACACACACACATCATATACATGTACAAACTGATTTTTGAATTAATGTTACCTGATCCTTTGATATGTGGTTATCTGATATATTTAAATAAACTAATTAATGAAAATAAGCTGGAGGCTATTCTTCCAGCACAGCTGTGCAAATCTAATTATGGAAGATGCTGTGCATATATGGTGCCAAATATTTCCACATCCTTTCAGCTAAATGTGCCATTTTACACTTCCAGTCCCTAATCGTGTATTCTTCAGTTGAGTTTATGGTATTTGACAACAGTGACGATAATTTAATTTCCCCATTTCTGGCAGTCATTTTCTGTAGTGTTCATGAATCTCCCCTTCAAACGGAACGAGTAGCGGGGAGCTGCAATCAACGCCACCAAATGCAGGCGTCACATAGTGTCTTTTTATATTTGGACTTATTCAACAGCTTCCAGCCAGTCTCCCGGGGAAATTCACAGTTGAGAAATAGATTCTACATTTGAGGGCCTGGAAGTGGCAAGGCAAAGCATACCAAAGAAGCTATCCTCCACTTCCCATAAGATCCCCTGCTGTCTAATCCTCCAGCTGACATTTGTTGTCTGCTTGAGGAAGTTGTTTTCAAACCCCCCTGCTTGGGAACAATGCACACAAGATAGTAAGGAAAGAGCAATGAAGGGAAATGAAGTAGAGAACACATCCCTTTCAGATTTGCTGATTCACAGCAGTGCCCTATTGCAGTTGCAGTCATAAAACAGAGGACATTTATGCATCAATGCTGGCAGTTAGCTGTGCAAAGCTTTTAGCCATATAAAAGGTTCAGGAATGTTAAGCACTAGTTCAAAACAAAGCAAAAAAGCAACCTTATATTGCAGAGAATCTATACATCTGAGGAGAGGGAGGGTACAGGAAATCATAGTCATGGAGCTTGTTTTTTTCTGGACTACACAGGGGTTTCTCATAAGAACACATGAAAGGACCAGACTTTGGAACTCCCTCCCACTGGAGGCTGGGATTGCCCCATCTCTGCTGTCTTTTCAGAAGCAACCAAAGACCTTCCTCTTCAGACAAGCATTCCCTGAATGAGGGGCGATTTACTAAGTGACTTTTATATTGATTACCATACATGATTACATTGACTGATTTCATAAGAGTACTAGTGTTTCCCATGTTACTTTCCGCCCCTCATAATGGATTTTTTTCTTTTTGTGTGCTCTTTATAGCTTTAATGTTACATTTTAATGTTTTAAGATGCTTCTCCTAACAAATTTTCTTAATTTGTATATGTCTTAAATATTCTGAGCTGCATATTGTCCCTCATCATTAGAGATAGGCACAAAACACCAAAATGGAGTTTCATTTCGTTTTTCATTTCATTTATCCTCATTTCACTTCATTTTGTATGAAAAGTTTTTTTAAATTGTTTCCTTTTTATTTTGTTACATTTTTCATCTTTATGTGTTTTATGTACAGTATGTGTTTTATGTAACTACTGTGTGTGTTTATGTGTTTTTAATTTTTTTACCTTTGTTTGATGTGTTTTGGGGGTTGGAAGAGAAGTGCAGGCTTTTAAAACTTTTTATTAGTCCCCAAAGCAAGTGCAATCAGCTGGCATGCAGGGCTTGCTTTGGGGACTTTAAAAAGTTTTTAAAGCCTGCATTTCCCCCCACCCGATCAGGTGCATTGGGTGGAAAGCAGGGGCTTTTAAAACTTCTTTAGTCCCCTAAGCAAGCCCCGCGTGCCAGCTGATCAGCGCTTGGTTCAGGGACTAAAAAAAGTTTTAAAAGCCCGTGCTTCCCCTACTTGATTGGGCATATTGGGAGGGGAGCGGGTGCTTTTAAAAGTTTTTTTGGGTCCCCTAAGCAAGCCCTGGGCACCAACTGATCCATGCTTGCCTTGGGGACTAAAAAAAAGTTTTAAAAGCCTGCACTTTCCCCCACCTGATTGGGTGTGTTGGAGGGAATGGTGCGGGCTTTTAAAACTTTTTTTAGTCCCCGAACCAAGCGCTGATCAGCTGGCACGCGGGGCTTCAGAGGCAAAAAAAAAAGTTTTAAAAGCCCGCATCATTCCAACCACCCAATCGGGCATGTTGGGGGGGGGAATGGTGCGGGGTTTTAAAAATGCATTGCTTCACTACATTCCTACGGGCAAACAAAAAAATGAAACTGAATGATCAAAAAAAAATGTTTCATTTTGTTTCGTTTTTCTTTTGAAGGGGCAGTTCATTTTTTGTTTCATTAGGGAATGAAACAAAAAACGAAAAATGAAAAATTAAACAAAAAAATTCATTTGTGCCCATCTCTACTCATCATTGTAAGCCACCTCGGGTCCTTTTCCAAGGAGAATTGTGGGGGTTAAAAATATTCTAAATAAATAAATAAATAAATAAATAAATAAATAAATAAATAAATAAAGTTCCCAGAATCCATATATGCAAGTTTTGTGGCAAGCCCTTCCCTTGATTAGAAGTGGTCCTCTCCTGGTTGCAGTTCATGTTGACACAGAAGCCCTTTCATAAGAACAACATGGGGCCTTTTCACACGACCCCTAAGATCCGCTGGCCACTTAAATTTGGACCAGAGATCTTGGGGGTTCATTGCTCTTCCTGCGTCACCACCCCTCCGCACTTCCTTGCTCCTGTCTGCGTGAAGGGAGGGAGAAAAAAAGGGACAAAAGAATGCAGGCTCACCTCTGTCTGCCAGTCCAAGCCTCCCCAAGCCCCGTTGTCATCCTGATTCCTTCTCTTAAAGGGGCGGGAGGCAAAAAACAACAACAAACAGAAGCGAGGAGAGCCCGGCACTCTAGGTTACATCCGGATCTGGGATTTTTCACCCTCCGAGAGCAGGTACCTGAAAAGTGTGCTGGGACGAGCTTAGGTGGGCGTGGTCGCACTTAATTTTCTGTAAACTCCAGAGCTGGTGGGGAAACAATTTTAAGTTCCGGAGATGGGAGCCATTTGCGGCAGAGTTTAGGGGTTGTGTACAAATACCCATAGTACCAGCTGGCTTTCCTTCCTTCCTTCCTTCCTATAGGAATCTGCCTGTGGGATGTCAGCTCTTATAGCATTCTTCATCTAGAAATATTTGTAATACTTTTTCACCAAGTAACCCTTGCAGTGTGCTGGATGGATAGTTCAGTAAGTTGGGTTCCTGGCTCAGAGTCAAAGGTTGGGATTTTGATTTTCCGCGGAAAGAAGAGTCATTGTTGGGCAAGTTGTATAGACCCAGACCGCCCCTAGAAGAAGGGACTGATCAATCACTTCTAAGTATTCTGTACCTAGAAAACCACAGAATGGGTCCCTACAGACTGGAATGAACTTGATCATGCAATGGCTGAAATTAATTAAACAGTTTGGAACCTCAGTACCTGGTGTATGTCTGTGAAGATTCTCAGTCATCCAGGTGAGTTTATCTGGAAGTTAAGTCATGGCAATGGGACTTCTTTTCTTGAGTGATTGAAACTTTATGTTGCTCATTCAAGCAGCTTCGTCAATTAGGGATAAGCATGAAAAGGAAAAAAAGTGTTTTGTTTTGTTTCATGTTGCTTCCCCCTGCATCTCATTTTTTTTTGTTTTTGAACATATTTTTACAAAACAATTCATAATGAAACAAAACAGCAATGAAATGATTCATTACTCTACACAGCTGTATAAAACGTGGCGCCACCGGGACCCAGGGGAGCCATTTTACAGAGTAACAAAACTGTTTCGTAAAATGGAAAAATTGTGTTTTATTCTGTTACAAAACTATTTGTAAGCTTTTGAAACAATGAAACAACATTTCATTTTTGGTAAGGTGCCCATCCCTAGTTTCAATTTCTCAAGAAAAGAAGTCCAGTTGCCATGACTCAACTTCCAGTCTCAATACCTGCCAGAACACCTCCTTCCACCAAGATCTATTCTTACCACAGGTGCTTTCCATGCTGGACAGTTGAGAATATTAACCCAGAGAGAGGCCCAGAAAGACAAAAACAAACAAACAAACAAACAGGACTTTTTGGAGCCTACACCATCTTAGCAGAGTGGCTATTTCAGTGCTGTACTCCCACTTCACCGTCTTGCTTTTAAATTGTTGTTTTATTTAATTTCATGCTTTTGTTATGTTAATTTTGATTTTTTTTTGTACTGTCACCAGTTTTGTTCATTTTAGATTGGTATTTATTATATTTATAGTCAACTTCCCAGAGTGCCCTTGGTAGTCAGATGGGAGATAGATAGATAGATAGATAGATAGATAGATAGATAGATAGATAGATAGATAGATAGATAGATAGATAGATAGATAGATAGATAGATAGATTAGATAGATAGATAGATAGATAGATAAATACTGCATACTGCCATGGTAGATAATGCATCATTATTTCACACAATACATTCACACGTGTGTGTTCATAAACCAAAGAAAGATAAGTGTGTGCTATCAATGGTTTGTGGGATGGTGTGTGTGTCTTACTTTCATGTCCTTGGCCAAGGCATCCCTCTGCTCATCCTACAGGCACAAATTATGCAGATTACTTCCCATTAACTGTTTTACACATTTTTTTAAAGCATCACTTGCTACACTGCACTAGGTGGCAGACTTTTAACACTTAATTTGTTGCAAAAGGTGCTGATTGGCTAGTACAGATGGCACACTTACATTGACTTATCCCAAGTGTTAAGAGCACTTTCACCACTAACTTGGTTTTCAAATTGTCATTTTTCTGAAGGCAAACAATAAATGTCTCAACTACACATTATGCCAGTGGGCAAATTTCGCAAAGCACAGGGTGATAACTGCAATTTGATTTTGCAGGCAATGTATCACATTTTATCACAATACTGTGATAATACTCCATTCGCTATCCCTATTCTTGTTTTATTCAGTGTGGCCAATTGAGCTGGATGAAATGCTGAGCCTCAGTTCCTCCACTGTCATTTTCTCTGGGCAAACAAGGAGTCAGGAGAGATTCTTGACTTGTGTATGCTCCCTGCACAAGTAGTAGGCAACCCAAACTGTCCAAGAGTCCGTTGTTCTTCAGATTTGTTGTTGTCCTCTAACTACGTTGGGAATTTTTGACAGAATAACACCTAAATAGGGCTTCTGTTTGCTGCTGATCTGAAATCAGAGTGATAGAACTTCCACACCTTGAATTAAAGTTTTTATAAAGAGAATTTAGGCTTGAAATAGTTCACAAATTACTGCACTGGGAAAAAAGAAATTAGTCCTGTACATTCAACATACCATGAAAGCTTCTTACTGTACTGTTGGACCTATTAAATATATTGTGCATGGAACTATTCTTACCCCCACCCCACCCCAGGCCGTTCCTGGATCCCATTATTTGCTTTGTGACTGCATCCTGCAGTCACTATCCATGTATACACTGAGATCTGCATCAGAGTCACTTCTCCATGGATTGTTTCCATTACACATTGGAAGGTGGCAATCAGGTAGGTAGACTTTCCAGAAGGGCTGTTTACCTTTTGGCAAGGATGGAAACTCAAGTTATGGGACTCACTATTAAGTTAGACTTAGTAACTTCATTTGGACTCGACTTGTGACTTGGAATTCAACCAACTCTAGGGGAAAAGCTTGTTTTAATAAGGACTCAGATTTGGGGCTTTGGACCCCGTACCAAAGACTTGGACTTGGGACTCAGACTTGCCAACATCCTTGCCTTTTGGAATGCTCTTCCTAGAAATGCTTGCTGATTTTTCCAAAGCCCCCCCCCCCCGATTGCTAGCTTGTATAGTTCTTATTTAAGTATCTCGGAGGTGTTGTTCACTAGTGTTTCATCTCAGCTATGTTGCACATGTTTTGCGGAGGACATGGAAGCAGACCTCTTGAAGAATGTAAGGACTGTAAACATATTTAACCATCTCCTGGGTAATGGCAACACCCTATTGGCTGATCCACAACCACCCTTGGGTTGCTTCTG
This sequence comes from Phrynocephalus versicolor, assembly GCA_023846285.1. Classification (NCBI taxonomy): domain Eukaryota; kingdom Metazoa; phylum Chordata; class Lepidosauria; order Squamata; family Agamidae; genus Phrynocephalus; species Phrynocephalus versicolor. The sequence goes on along the minus strand of JAHTLZ010000016.1, from coordinate 20,757,724 downwards.
AAATGAAGAAGAAAGTATTTTGTGTTTTTATTAAAGAAAAAAAAACACTTTTGCAGTTTCCCTAGGAATGCTAGTTCTACCTTCAGACTAGAGATGGGCACGACTCAAAAAAATAATTTTTCGTTTTTCATTTGTCGTTTTGGGGTCCGTTTCGGTTCGTTTTTGTTTTTCGGGGGTCTTTTGCACATTTTTCATTTTTGTTTTCGTTACGAAATGAAATGAAAAGAAACAAAACAAAAACAAAAATTTTTCATTTTCATTAGCATTCTTTTCGTTGGAATGTGTCTGCCATAACGAAAACGAAAAACAGGGCAAAATTTTTCGTTTTGTTTTCGTTTTTGTTGTTTTCTGGAAAATGTTTGTTTTTTCGTTGCATAACGGAAACGAAAAATGAAAACGAAAATGAAAATTTCACTGAGTCGTGCCCATCTCTACTTCAGACACACTTCAGAAGTAGTGTGTGTATGTTTGTGCATCCACTATGCAGTTGTAGAGTGGGGAGGAAGAACCCTACTACTTCTTGTTTGAATATTGGCTGAAATTCAATATTAGGTGGCACATGGAAGTAGGGCCATTGAATCAATGGGGATTTGTTGAGTTGACTCCTCCATAAGTTCCAATGATTCAATGGACTCACCCTAGTTGCAACGTATTACTGGATTTCATCCATTATGTTGTTGTTCATCATTGATCAAAAAGTCTTGGAGATAAGGAAATAAAATGTCAGCCTAGCCAGCCAAGTGAACTGTCAAGGGTAAAGAGCACCACTTCATGATAATACCTTTTTCTCCTCCCCCCACTTCTGTTTTCTCAGCATTTATGGTCAAACCTTCTTTACCCTGTACAGGTCAAAGTCTAAACAGCCCAGCTACAGAAATGCATAATTCCAGAAAGGTCAAGAGAGCCTCATTTGGCAATCATATGAAAGGAGAAGTATCATGTTATTTTTATTTTCGTGATGAGAAAAAATATGCCTTTCTCAACATATTTGTTAGGAGCTTTTTTCCTCCGTGCAAGAGCCATCAGTAGCATTCTCAGAGAAAAAGAATCATTGTATTCCATTTATTTATTAATTTTGGGAGGGGGACGGGAATGTCCATTAATTTCCCTTTCCCCTTTCTGACCTATGTTCATTTTACTTTTTATATAACTGTAATTGCAGGATTTCGAAAGGCCTTTGAAAGATCACAGGATTCGCATCAGTTGATTGGCAATCTGCTTTTGTTTTTATGCAACTTGGTCGGATTTCATGTTTAAAGAGAAGGAGCTGATTTTAAACCCCTCTATACAATAACGTAGGGCAACATTTTCTCTTCTTTATTCACAGGTGTTGTTTTCCCCCCAAATTGTCTTCTGGGTCAATTGGGGAGGTCTTGGAAGTCCATCATGATGCTTTAATGAGAAGATTAGTCCTGGAAGGCAAGTTTGCCCAACAATGCTGATATTTCCCCCCCTCTGCACTGTGAAACTGCAAGGGAGTTTAGGGGTAACACAATCTCAGTTCAAAGGAAAGCAATAGTAAGGATGAAAGTGTTGTGTATTGATCTGTATTCCTATTATCTGTAATTGCTTGTTGAAGTAACTGCCTTCCTATTCCAAAGGGAACAGGCCTATTGGTTGATTCAAGTTGCTGCATTTGGATCCTCAATCCTATTGGTTCCCGCCAAAAGGCAGCCTTGTGATTGCTTGTAATTGTTCCCTCCAAAATGTATCTTTTCCTAGCCAATCCTGGTGCCTATAAATGTAGCTCCCTCTCCCCAGTCCCCAGTCTCTTCTCTCCCTGAATAAAGAGCTGTTACACTAGAAGCTGTCTCCAGCCTGCTATGTCAAAGAGCTGAATCACTTGCTGAAGTCACTAAACCCACGTCACAACAGAAAGATCTTAAAATGAGAGTGTGACTACATAGTTAAATACTGCAGAGTTTGTGCTGCATATAAACCAGGTGACTCAATGGTTTTCTTAACCGACTGCATGATGTAAAACCTTATTCAAATCCAGCTCTTTTTTCCTCAGTTGCTGTGTGTGTGCTTTTCCTACTTTTCAAGCCAGAATGATTGGACTGGCCTTTTCTACTTTTTCAAATGAGAAGGATTTGAAACAGTTTCCCCCTGTGTGAGTAGCTGTGATATGTTCTTATAAAGGCAGGAGGCATGTGTGTAGGTGGTGTTTTGGTGATGTAGGCAGCTGGGCATGATGTTGGGGTGGGGAGACATGAAAAGGCACTGTGACTGTGGCTTGCTGTAAATCTGCTTTCATATTTAAAGTGTCAGCCCACTACATTTCTGAAAAAAAAACTTTCTGTAGAAGAATAATATAGAAGGATACTTCACAGTCTCAGAATAGACAACATCAAAAGTCTAAAGGGCACTTTGCAAAATACATCATGATTAGAGATGGGCACGACTCAGAAAAAAACCTTCGTTTTCGTTTTCGTTTTCGGCTAGGGTCCGATTCGTTTCATTTCCGTTTTTCGTGAAAATTTGCAAAAATTAGTCGGTTCGTTTTTTCGTTTTTTCGTTGTCGTTAGTACTGGTTTGGGGGGGTAGCGGGCTCCTGGAGGCAGCTGCAGGAGTCAGCCAGAGCCACAAGTGACGGACTGGCAGACTCTTTGCACATGCTGCGTTTCACATACTTGTATGTAGTGTAATGCAAGTAGATCTGGCTTAGGATTAAGATGGGTTAGCAGTGCACAAGAGCTAGGGTTAGGCTAGTGACGGGTGAGGTTAGGGTGAGTATTGGGGTGCACCTCTGGGTGCCTCTCTGACCCACTTAGAAGGACAGTGTACTGGTGTATGGGTTAGGCTTAGGCTTAGGGTTCAGGTTCGGGCTACGATTAGTGGGCTGTTTATGCCTGATTGGCACATCCCAGAAGTCTCTGTGGTCAACCTGGCCAAGTGGCCTTGCGATTGGTGGAAAATTTGCATGTTGCACTCTCATGGGCGAGCCCATCATTGCGAATGCACAGGTGTAAAAAAATAAAATGAAATGAAATAAAATAAAATCAACGGAGACGTTTTTTTGCAAGACAAACCCACTGCTGCTACTGTAAAAATTCAAGCATTTAAAATAGCTAATTTTAGCATGTTTCTGTGGTGCTTTGGTGGGGTTTTGGACCACAATTTAAAAAAAATATTGCGGCCGCCATTTTAGATCCCCCCGCACTGCATGGCAAATGGAGACGCCCTCCCAGCCTGGTTCAGTCAGCAAAACCTGGCCATGCGATTGGTGGAATGGCTCCAAGACTTTGCATGGTCCACTCCCATGGGCGAGCCCATCTTTGCAAATGCGCAGGTGTAAAAAAATAAAATAAAATGAAATAAAATAAAATCAACGGAGACGTTTTTTTGCAAGACAAACCCACTGCTGCTACTGTAAAAATTCAAGCATTTAAAATAGCTAATTTTCGCATGTTTCTGTGGTGCTTTGGTGGGGTTTTGGACCACGATTTAAAAAAAATATTGCGGTCGGCATTTTGGATCCCCCCGCCCGCACACCGCATGGCAAAGGCAGACGAGACGATCCCCCCCCCGCCTGGTACCAGCAGCGCAGCAGTAGCAGTAGCCAAGGAGAGGGGGGCGAGGAAACCCCCACCCCCCAAAAAAACCACCCTTCTGGCCTGGTAGGTGCCCTCAGACAGTTTTCGCCTGCTTTTAGGGCCGGGAATCGGGGTTTTTTTACTTTTAAAAACTTTTTTTCTGTGCCGCTTGGCATTGCGCGATCGCGTGACGTCACGCAAGTAACGAGCACGACAAATCAGACCAAAATTGTTCGTTCGTCGGTTCGAGCTCGAAGTCTGGGGCAGTAATTCCCATTACCGTTTCCGTAGAGTAACGGAACCGACTAACGGAAACGGAAACGGGAATACCGCTAAGTCGTGCCCATCTCTAATCATGATTTACAATTCAGATGAATCCATATGAGATCACCACTTTCTATCTCTCATCCATTGAAACTTTTCTTTTCAAGCAATACATGCAAGGTATTGCCACTTCTCTGGTGACATATGGTCTTGAATTAATTTAACCTAGTTTTTGTCCCCAGAGGTGTATTGCATTGCAGAATATTCAGGGCATCTACAGCCCACCTTTGATCAAAGTAATGTTTCTGAACTCTTGGGCTAACAAACAATGAGCAATGAGCAATTGGGAATATCACTATTTATTTATTTGTTTGTTTGTTTGTTTTAGAGTATTTTAACCCACCTTTCTCCTTGGACAAACCTGGGTTAAGCAACCCAGGAACATATATTTAAACCTCATGCATTTCACTTTCATTTCACTTGCATCTGCCCTACATCCCTCCTGCCCACACTAGCCTCAGTCCTATAGTCCTGCATAGTTTATACCACCTTCAGGCTCTTACATACAAAATAGGGAATACCATCACAGGTTGCAGTGTTGTTCCTGTCAGTACTAGATTTCTGTAATCTTAAGTAAGTGATTGCAGGGTGTTATTTATAAGCTGAGGCATGGGAACTTTTAGATATATATTTGTTGGTATCATTCTAGCTCCTTGACTGAATCTGTTTTATTCTGGAAGATTGCCTGTGCAGGAAGCTTAGAGGTAGAAGGAAATAGAATATTCCTGATTATTAATGTGCAACGTAGAAGAATCTTATATATTTTAAACACATAACCTGCATGTTCTGCTCTGACTGGCTTTTAAAGAGTTGTCCTCATGAGTAGAGATGGGCACAACCAGAAAAAATTATGTTTCGAGTTGTCGTTTGTCGGGACGGGCCCGTTTCGGGTCATTTCCGTTTGTCGTGAAATTTTTCAAAAATTTGTTGTTTCCGTTTGTCGTCTGTCATTTGTACAGTGGTTTAGGGGGAGGGGTGGGCCCTGGGAGGCACCTCTGTGAGTGCCTCTGAGTTGACCCAGAAGGGAAGGGAAGCGTAACGCGTAGCCGCCGCATACCAATTATGTTGGGTTGTTGTGTGACAGGAAACCTCATCGGCACTTTGCTGTCTCACTAAGAACATTATGTTAGCCAATAGCCATATTAGCCAGGTTGGGGGTTAGTGTGTCAAAGGCACCTCATCGGCGCTTCTCTGACTCACTAAGAAGGAAAGCATACTGGCGTACTGGCATGAGGTTACGCTTGGGGGGGGATGGGTCTGGAGTTGGAGGCACCTCTCGATGCACCACTCTGACCCACTAAGAAGGGAAGTGTACTTGCATACGAATCTGGCGTAGGGTTGGGGTTAGGGTAAGGGCTAGGCTTAGGGTAACGGTTAAGGCTAGGGTGGGTTAGTGGGCTGCACCTCTGGGTGCCTCTGACCCACTAAGAAGACAGTGTACTGGCGTATGGGTTAGGGTTAGGCTTAGGCTTAGGGTTAGGATTGGGGTTGGTGGGCTTTTTATGCCCTCTCTGGCACACCCAGAAGTCTCAGCAAAACCTGGCCATGCGATTGGTGGAATGGCTCCAAAAATTTGCATGGTCCCATCCCATGGCCAGCCCATCATTGTGTGTGCACAGGTGTAAAAAAATAAAAATAAAAATAAAATAAAATAAAATCAATGGAGACGTTTTGTTGCAAGAAAAACCCACTGCTGCTACTATAAAAATTCAGGCATTTAAAATACCTAATTTTCAAATGTTTCTGTGGTGCTTTGGTAGGTTTTTGGACCACGATTTTAAAAAAAATATTGTGGTCGCCATTTTGGATCCCCCCTACCGCATGGCAAATGGAGATGACGAGGATGCCCCCCCAGCCTGGTACCAGCAGCCCAGGACAGGAGGGGGGGAAGTCGGGGACCCCGCCCCCAGAAACCACCCCTCTCTGGTAGGTGCCCTCACTTAGGCAGGCATTTCCACCTGCTTTTATGCCCGGGAATCGGTTTTTTTTATTTTAAAACCTTTTTTTCTGTGCTGCTTGGCATCGCCTGATCGCTGCGATGCCGTGAACGACAACGACAAATCAGACCCAATTTATCTTTATCGGGTCGAGTTCGAGCTGGAGTGGAGTAATTCTCGTTACTGTTCCTCGTTACGTAATGGAAACGACGAACGGAAACGGAAACAAGGATTTCGCTGAGTCGTGCCCATGTCTACTCATGAGCATATTTCAACAATAGGACTCTTGGTAAATGATTAAACAACAAAACCAAAACTCACCGTTACTATTATCATATCACTAGAAGGAACTGGTGCTGAGTGTTCAAACCTCTTTCATCTTTATTTCTGACTGATGGTGGGAGAAGAAAATAAGGTTGAGATTATAGCAATTGGGAAGGAACTGTACTGAGTCATAGTCCTTAATCAAGAAACACACATGAAAATACCATTAGAACCAAAAGGTTTATCTAGCATTTATTTCTCACCATTTAGTCAAATGTTCCCAAGATACTGAGAAGATATACAGTCCCAGTCATGTCACTATTAACTAAAAGATGTGCTGCTCTGATAATGTGACTAGTAGGGTTATGAACAGATGACATTCAATTTGGCCTTGATTTGAAAATTCAGAAAGCAGACCATTTTAACATGGATCTAAAAATGAAACTTGATTTGGGAATTTGAATCTCCATGCCTCATTCGCTACCCTTGCAATGGTTGCAAACTCTTTCTGCTTCTAAGAATTTGGTTAAATTTGAAGAAGCAGTAATCTGGCCAGTGATGAGAAGGTTGTATTACATGCTTCTTAATATCGATCTTTATGTATATTTTAAAGAGGGGAGTCACAATAGCTTTTTCAGGGCTTGTGCTATATCAAATGTCAAGAATAATAAAGTGTTCTGCTTATATACCGCCCCATACTACTACAAGTAGTCTCTGGGCAGTTTACAATTTTAATTACAGACTGCAGGCTACACATTGCCCCCCCCCAGCAAGCTGGGTACTCATTTTACCGACCTCGGAAGGATGGAAGGCTGAGTCAACCATGAGCCTGCTACCGGGGATTGAACCCAGGTCGTGAGCACAGTTTTACGTGCAGTACAGGCATTTAACCACTGCGCCACGAGATGAAGAGTTTGTTGTCTTTTTTGGTTTTAGAAAGTTGAAGGCCTGGTGTTTTGCACTAAGTTGCCCAATGATAAAGCCCATCAGGTCCCACAAACTAAGCAACAACAATAGAAATGGGCACAAAATGATTTTTATTTTGTTTTTTTGTTTTTCATTTCATTTCATAAGAAAATAAAAAATGAACATTTTTTTTTTAGAAAAACGAAATTAGATTAAATGAAAATTTTGGTTTTCTTTCATTTTTCGTTTCTCCCAATCGGGCATGTGTGTGTGGGGGGGGGGTGGAGTGCGGGGTTTTAAAACTTGTTTTACCCCCCGAAGCAAACAGTGATGGCTGCAACCAACACTTGCTTTGGTGGCTAAAAAAAGTTTTAAAACACCACCCTTCCCCCCAATGTGCCCAATTCGGGGGGGGGGGAGAATACCGGGTTTTTAAACTGTCTTTGAGCCTCTGAAGTAAGTGGCGATGGCTGCAGCCACCACTTGCTTCAGGGCCTCAAAGACCGTTTTAAAACCCTGAATTTCCCCCCTAATGTGCCCAATTTGGGGACGAAATGTGGGTTTTAAAAACCTTTTTAAAGCCCCTGAAGCAAGTGCAATGGCTGCAGCTGCCACTTTCTTTGGTAGCTAATTTTTTTAAAACTCTACACTTCCTCCAATGTGCCTCATTGGGGGAACTGTGGGATTTGTAAACTTTTTTTAGCACAACTTATTTTAGCAACCGCCTCTTGCTTCAGAGGCTAAAAAAACTTTTAAAACCCTGTGCCATTTCCCCTCCAACGTGTCTGAAAAACAGTAAAACACACATAAAACATATAAACAAACAGTTAAACACATAAAAACACATAAAACACATAAAACACATGAAAACACAAAAAGAAAAACAAAATAAAATGAAAAACAAAATGATTTTTTAAAAAAATATTGTTTCAAATGAAATGAAAAAAAGAAAAGAAAAAAATGAAACAAAATGCCATTTTAGTGTTTTGTGCCCCAATTTTAATATTGCTCAGTTTTGATAATCTATCAATATTTGGAGACCTACCAGTATGTATGTCAGTATCGGTCTCTGAATCCAGATTGCTACTGAATCTTTAAGAGTGTTTAAATTTGGATTACCGTATGTCCACTTCAGAGAAGTTCTGCTTAGATCTGAACATCTCTCAAATCTGTCATCAGCAGCACAGGTTTGTTCGCAATTTGTCTGGAATCAAATTATGACTCTTTTCCCTTCAAAGTTGGCAAGCAGCTAGTACTCATTGGTAGCCTGTTTCTTGAGGGCTTTGATTACTTTCTTTTCAAAGTTGTGGCCTTCACTGGCTGAACTGTATGAAGAAGTAATTTTTAAAATATATTTCTGTCTGAGCTTCCCCATGATCACTGAATAATACCATTCTACTAAAACAAAAATAGAGAGAAGAGAAATGTCTTCAGGTTCATCCATTGCTGATGCTTAGTCTGTGAAATGGTGCTGTAGCAACAACTAATTCAGACCTTTAGCATGAGTGAGCATTCCACTATACACATTTCAGTTGACAAATACAGATGCAAAATTATAGGTAACCCTCCCTGGACACTATTCATTTAAAAACACACACACACACAAATGGATAGGTCTATTATCAAAATGTCCCCCAAAAGCCATTTTTGTAGCAGGCCCATAAACTTAAAAAGAACACACAAGTATCCCTTGAATATATATTTTTAGAAGTGTCTTCTAATCAGTATCAAAAAAGCTCTTGGGTACTTTGCATGATAAAGAACTGAAGGAGAGCCAACATGGCTTTTGCAAGGGCAAATCATGCCTCACTCATCTGTTGGAATTCTTTGAGAGTGTCAACAAGCATATGGATAAGGGAGATTGAGTTAACATTGTTTATCTGGACTTTCAGAAGGCTTTTAACAAAGTCCCACACCAAAAGTTCTTGAATAAACTTGCTAGTCATGGAATCAAGGCACAGGTCTTGTCCTGGATCAGCAAGTGGCTAAGGGACAGGAAACAGAGAGTAGCATTAAATGGACACTTCTCCAAGTGGAGGGAGGTAAAGAGTGGGGTCCCCCAAGGTTTGTACTGGGACCCATGCTTTTCAACCTCTCTATAAATGATCTAGAAGTAGGACTAAATAGCAAGGTAGCCAAATTTGCTGACGGCAGTAAATTATAAAGGGTAGTAAAAGCGGGCAGCAATTGTGAGGAGCTTCAGAGGAATCCCTTGACAGTGGGGGAGTGGGCAAACCAGCAGCAATGAGTTTCAATATTAGTAAGTGCAGAATGATGCATGTTGGGGCAAAAAAACAAAACATCCCAATTACATTTATAAACAGATGGGGTCTGAACTTTCTGCAACAAACCGCGAAAGCGACCTTCTTGTCCTGGTGGACAGCTCAATGAAGGTGTCAGCCCAGTGTGGTACAGCAGTGAAAAAAGCAAACTCAATGCTAGGGATAATTAGGAGGGGTATAGAAAATAAGTCAGCAAGTGTCATTTTGCCTCTTTATAAATCTATGGTGAGGCCCCATCTGGAGTATTGTGTACAATTCTGGTCACCATACCTCAAGAAGGATATGATGGAAATGGAAAAAGTGCAGAGGAGGGCAACCAGAATGATTAGGGGGCTGGAACACCTTCCTTACCATCTGAGGCTGCAACAGTTGGGCCTCTTCACTCTGGAACAACGGCGGCTAAAAGGTGACCTAATGAAGTTTATAAAATCATACACAGTGTGGGCAAAGTAGATAAGGAAAAGCTGTTTTCCGAATCACACAGCATTAGAACTAGGGGGCCTTCCATGAAACTTTTGGGTGCTAGCTCACAAACAAATAAGAGAAAGTACTTTTTAACCAAGAGGATCACTGGTCTGTGGAACTCCCTGCCAGAAGAAGTGGTGACAGCAGTAGTGTAGGGTGAGTATCATGCTGCTTAAAGCTAGCTTGCCTCTTCCTTTCTCCACTTGGTAACTGGCCAAAATTCACACCTCTTATAAAGCTATGGAATTAAGGTCAGCTGTCATTCTACCATAACGGTGGCATGCAGGGAATATATTGTTCAATTGTATTGTACAGGATGCTTACAGCTGAGAATTCTCAATGTATTCTTGAAAGGAGTTGTATTCTACCTGGATTGTCTTTTCTGCTGCCTAGAATACTTTGCTCCCCACCATTCATTTGTGTGTCAAATCCTTAGAATTTTGTTCCCCCCAAAACCTCCTAGAGATACCCTCCTTAAGTGGCATGAAAGCTCAAGGCAAATCTGTGATAAAAGAGAATAAGAATGCACATGAGAAAGGAAGAAGAAGAAAAGTGATAACTTGAAGGAGAATGGAGGAGGCCAAACTGTGACTTCCACTCCCCCCCCCCCCCCGAAGGCAATCTCTAGAATAAATCCCCATAATGACAAATTGTGGCCTCAGACACCTATAGGGAACACAATTTGTCATTTAACACCAGATAAGAGAATTTCACAGAATATGATCCATTTGCTTTTTATTGATTATTCTGGACTGGGCACCTGTCTTCTACCTCCTGGAACACCTTCCCAGGTATGGCATATTAAGGTATAGTATGATTTCTAGAGTCGTTTTGTTGATAATTACCAAGGAACATCACTGAGTTGTTAAACATATCCAAACAGCTCCTAGAATTGATGGCAAAGTTTTCTTTCTCACTGTTTTCAAAGGTGAAATTCTTAGTTATTTCTTGTCATAAATTGATCATTTCCCTTTCCGACCAATAAAATGCTCAGAAATGGTCCTATGTGAGTGGAGCGAGAAATATTCAGCCCATCTTTCCTGTTAGTTATGTTTTCCCAGGTTGGTTAAATGAAAGCTTCAAGTTCAGAGTCAATATCCATTCAACAGTGGGAAGAATTACATTTCAAATGGTATGTTGCAGAATCTGTAGGTCAAGCTGGGCATGCTAGATGGGGGAGTTTGGAAGTTGTAATTCTAAATACTAACTTTTCTAGCCTTTGTATATGTCTGAGTGGAGATACTGAGAACAACCAATATGAAAATTGTGACCTTTCTGATAGTCCTGTCCTGGACGGGGTTGCACTCCCCTGAAGGGACAGGGTCCGCAGCTTGGGGGTGCTCCTGGACCCCGGTCTAACTCTGGAAGCCCAGGTGGACTTCCTTCAGCTGCGGAAAATATGCCAACTCCATCCCTACCTTGACGAGCAGAGCCTCATGACAGTTCCGCATGCACTGGTAACATCCTGTATTGATTATTGCAGTGCACTGTACATGGGGCAGCCTTTGAAGATGGTTCAGTGATTGCAACTGGTTCAGAATCGTGCGGCACGGCTGGTAAGTGGCCACATCAGGCTGATTTTGCGTAATCTGCATTGGTTACCAGTTGCTCGAGCCCAATTCAAAGTGCTTGTTTTGATATATAAAGCCCTAAATGGCTTAGGACCTAGATACCTGACAGACTGCCTCCTTCCATATGAACCTACCTGGCAAATAAGATGGAGCCAGCGGCCCTCTTGAAAGAGCCATTCCTCAAGGAAGTGAGAGGGATGGCTTGTAGACATAGGGCCTTTTTGGCAGCTGCCCCCAGGATATGGAATGCCGTCATATTTTGGTTCTAGGTAAAAACCTTATTGTTCCAGAAGTTTTTTAATTGATACAATATAGATTGTGGGTCCTCTGATGGCAATTTTAGTGTAATGTTTTTATTATTGTATTAATTATTTATTGATATTTTATGTTTTATCTGTTTAAATTCTTTTGATTGTAAGCTGCCCAGAGACCTTTGGGTCGTGGGTAGCATATAAGTTGTAAAAACAAACAAACAAATATATTGTCTTGTTCATATTAAAAAGAAAACACCAGGCCAGATTTGATATAGCAAGATCATTTTCATTTTTTATAATGTTTAATGTGTGCCATTTGATTCATATAGGAAGCTTTGGGTGCTTTTCAATCTTGCCTTTCCATCAATATATTCTAGGTGGGTCCCCCCTCCCCATCTTTCTCCTTCAAAGGACTCAAGGTGGCTAACAAACAATTAAACAACTATATTTAAGAGCTAAAAACAGTAACTATGCAAATACTAAAAAAAGAATTACACAAATATTATTCATAAAATGGTCAATAAAATCAATACCAAAAATTGATTTAACAACAACAGAAAATGCCTGCCTAAAGAGACCTTTCCCTGCTTGCAGAAGGACAGGAAGAGTCGGGCTAGCCTCCCTTCCTGTGAGAGGGAGCTCCAAGGACAGAAAAAAAGTCCTCTCCCATGTCCACCACCACCAAACACTGCCTCCAAGTCCCACCCATAAGAGACAGCCCAGAAGGATACCATGGTTGATGGTATCAAAAGCCACTGAGAGGTCCAGCAGAACCAACAGGGGCACACTCCCCCTGGTGAGTTACTGGTATAGGTCATCCACCAAAGTAACTAAAGCAGGACCTGCCCCATAATGACACCTGAAGCCAGACTGAAAGGGATCTAGATCATCTGTCTCAAATCTTGGTCACACAAAGGAAATGCTCTCTAGTTCTTCCAATACTTTCCACAACTCTGTTGTACTGGTCTGAAGTCATGTGGCATATATACCAGGACAAGAATCCCAAGAACTTTTAGCAGAGCCCTGTGATGCAGTGGTTAAATGCCTGTACTGCAGCTTAAAACTGTGCTCACGACCTGGGGTTCAATCCCAGGTAGCAGGCTCATGGTTGGCTCAGCCTTCCATCCTTCTGATGTCAGTAAATTGAGTACCCAGCTTGCTGGGTGGGAGGGCAATGTGTAGCCTGCATAATGAGAAAATGTAAACCACCCAGACACGACTTGAAGTGGTATGCGGGGGGTATATAAGCAGAACACTTTGCTTTTTTTTATTTAGCGTTACTGATTTATTTGCTCTTACTTGAATTGCAATGGCTGGCTGTACTATAGTACCAGTGCTCCTGCAGAAAACACACTGCAACTGACCCCCACACGTGTCATTGGCCTGTATCTTCCAGTAGAATTTTTAAAAAATTATAACCTGCAGTACTGACGATGGTCCCTAGTGACAGAATTTTACCACTGTATCATTAATGGCTGTGAAAACATAAACTAAAACTGAAAAATAATTTGCTTGCCACAATAATAGTGGCCATCTTTCTGTCACTGATTCTCAAAAGAAATGGGGCAGGTTGTGCACACAGGAAGTCCTGGTGAGGAATTCACGAGTATTATATAACAGAGGTACAAAATAGCATGACCCACAGTGGGGAAATGTCATGCTCATGACATTGTGTGACCAGAAAAAACAAATGAACAAAATATGTACTAACAGGGTGATAATTAGAGAGCATTTCCTTCATGTGACCAGGGCTCCATCAAAGAACTTCTGGAGCTTAGAAGCTACAACCCCTTCTAGAAACTTACCCAAGAATGGGATATAAGAGACTGACCAGTAATTTCCCAGTATCGTAGGGCCAAGGAGGGTGTTTTCAATAATGGCCTTAGAAACAGACGTATTTAGATGTATGTATTTATTTTAAAAAGGACAGAGAACATCTGATGCACTCTATTTCTGAGTGGGAAACCAAGATTTTGCCCAAAGAAGCTGAAAAAAATCCTTGAAAAAAAATACTTAACGTGATTTTCTTTTACATCTTTAGGTGCAGCAAGTATCCATGAAGAAAAAAGTTCTCCCTTCTGCTGCCTGTTTGGTGTCTTTAAGGAGATGTGGTGTCTGGGTTTCAAATTCTCTGTATTTTGTGCCTTTTGCTCAAATTCAATACCATGAAATGCTTTTATATTACTGTTTTTATTACAGTATTTTAATGTGCATGCGTTAATTTGTTTTATCCTAATTTAAGATTTTGTAAGTTGCCCTGGAAACCTGATGAAAAGAATGTGGTAAATCAGATAAATAGAAATCCGCCTAGATTCATTTTGCTTATCCTTTTCCTTTTGCTCACTGCTACATGTATAGTTCATCCCTTGCTGTTTCCTCTACCGTTGTTGAGATCTTCCCCATCCTAGGTGTGTCCTTGTAAACCCAAAGAGATGTGAAAAATCATTGATGCTCCTTAATAAGAACAGCTCACACTCTTCTCTTACCTGCCCATCTAGCATCAGAGTTAAGGCAAATATTTGTATTTTCTGATGCTGCACAGCATGCTCTTTCTGATCTCCTACATCCCTCAACAGCATCTCTTTTGCAAAAATAATAATAATACAGCAAACCTGTTAAGGTAACCACGGGTGACTGCTTGTGTTTGAAGGGAGGAAAGAACTCTGTGGGTGCTCTTTGCTGCAGATCCTTTTTCATCTTGAGCAGCTAGAAGATGTGACGTTTTACTTTTCTGCTTCTGTGAACAAATGAAAAAGAAAATTTTAATATTCCTTGCTTGGGTTTTGCTTTGAGCATTATGGCTTATTTTCAGTCCCCCTTAATTGACTTATTCTTACAAACCAGCTCTTGCCCTCATCCCCTTCTTTGGATTTTACTCACCCACTGCTAGGGCAGATGGGAGAAATTAAACCTGCATGGAGTAAAATCCCACTGAAGTCAATGAGAGTTAAGCAGGTTCTTTGTGCACAGGAATATGGCCAAAACATCCAGAGTTTGGCTTAGACACCTAACCGTTAAAGACTTGTGTTTGAAAAATATGAACTTTAAAAAAAATGAAATGACATGTCCTTCTTTTCTTTGCTGTTTTTAATGTAAAAACCTGTCTTCATACCTTGTTTTTGTGGGATATCTCTGTTGGGGGCACAATAGACAATAACTCAATGCACAGTTAAGCACATATAAACCCTCATTCAATCAATAGGACTTAACCATACACAGCATAGCAGCCCCTGGATCTTAGAGTAAAGACCATCTAGAACTGAAGGAGATAAAAGTCATGCAAACAACAGGTTCACTGTGGAAATTGGGAAAAGTATAATAGCTAAGAAAAGCCAAGGTGGTGTGCTTACTGACAAACAAGAGAAAAAACTTATTTTCTCATTCTGTGCAATGTATTGCCACTCAGTACTGTGCAACTGAATGCTTGTGTCAGCACACTTTAGAATACAGGTAATGATTCAGGTTGCTGCCAGGATCTGAATATTACAGCACAGTCAGAATTCCCCATGTTATTTGTGGGCAGAGAAATGAGGAATGAATGTTACTACAGTTCTTTTGGGAAAGAGGCTGTAGCGATCACCCTTTTCAAAGAAGGAGGATAAAGGGTTAATGCTTATGCCCAAAAAAGGAGTTTGGAGGTGGAGCCCAAGTGCTTAAAAAGCTCCACCTGGGGTATGTGAAGTCAGATAGGGATAATACATCTTGAGAGATAGGGAATATATCCAGAGAGATAAGGTTAAGATCTAAGGCTGTGTAATGTGTGTAACTGCTTTGAGTAACTTTTAAGTAACTGTGAACAAGAGAGCTTGAATTGAACATCTGATTGTATTCAATAAATGCTATTTTATTTTTCCATGTTACATTTTGTCTGGGACTCAGTTATTGAACTGGGATACCCTGTATAGTGGCAGCGAAACCTGAGAATAAAGTGGTGCAGGTCAATGATCTGTGAGACCACTGGGGGCCTGTGTAAGAGCATTACCCTTTAGTACAGCAAAACTAGTTACCAATTTCACAACTTAGCACACATGACTAAGGGGGCAATGCCACAGAGGCTTTCTCTGGCAATCCTTCAAAAGTGGGACTTGCCATCAATAGCGGTTGCACCACAGCTTTGTGCCCCTGAGAATTGTAGGTTTTTGCACTGCCATTGTAAGTAGTAGCTCCGAGAGTCTGCATTTGCTACAATTCTCTCTATTTTGTGTCATTCTAAGGCACTGGGATGGAAGTGTTGTGGAGGAAGGTCTCCCAGAAAAGCATTGGGAAAAGGTTTGGAAATAACTCTGCAAAACAGTACCTCCAAATCAGGCGCAGTCCAGGGCAGGGATTCTTTGCGCTGCCCCTTGCCCCCCCTTCTCCAAGAGGCATGAAATGGTGGTGCCAGCATCCATTTTGGTCGGGAGGGCAGTCTATGTAAGTGACTGCCTTATCCCATCCCAGCCTCTTCTTCTGGCACCATAGACACCCCACCCTCCCTCCCTTTGGTTGATAACGAGACTAGCTGGTCGCTTTGGGGCCAGATGGGAATTTTTGACTGTCACCCTGATTGGCCTTGGGTGACAGTGTGTTTTCGCCCATCCCGTTATCAACCATATTGAGGGTAATTAGGCTTGTGTAGTGCTTGGTTGCAATAGCGGGTAGTGCATAGATTGATAGAGTCAGTGGAGATCTCAGACTTGCATCCAATGGGTGCTTGGTAGCCCTCTTGCCATAAATAGGATTTGAATTGAACACAGGAAGGGAAGGAGATAAATTAGGATTAATAAGAGGCAGAAGAAAGCCCTGAGGTATTCATAAATTTAATGTTGGAGGTGTACTGAACAGGTGGACAGCACACCTCTAATGGGGATCTCACTGAAATCACCTGGGGAGCTGGATTTCTTAGTGAGTTACTGCTCCCAACCAATTGCACTACGTAGGCTCCCTTATATTGTTAAAGTTTTATTAAATAAGTTAATAAAGTTGTGGCCCTTATTTTAACCCAATGCTTGTTGTAGAGAGATGATCAAGTGACAGGCTCTCTGGACTGCCATTTCTATTTATACTATTTTTCTAGATTTGAAAACCCTTGCTTCTGTGCAGACTGTCATCTGTCAACAATACTTCTGCTTCTTGACTCAGTGTCACGGGTTATTTTTGTCCTAGTACTTTGCATTGGTGGGAAGGAAGGAAGGAAGGAAGGAAGGAAAAGCACAATAATGGCATTTTTCGGTCCCATCTGGTCTTTTTTTTTGGGGGGGGGAGGGAGTCTCTTTTAAAAACTGTGAGGAAAACATGTTTAATATATGCTGTCCAGTGTCCATGTGTTAATTGTTATTGCTCTAGCCTCATTTATGTCACTGTGAACTGGCTTTATTTATTTTATTCCCCTTTCCCCTCATGTGTATTAGTCAAACATAATAAAACTTAGGCAAAGAGGGAAAAGAAAGATTTTAGTATTCACTGTCCACCTGTTTTTAAGCTCTGTTGTGCATAATCTGTCTTCTTATCTATTGAACTCTGATTCTATGTTCCTTCTTTCGATTTGTTTTACATTGTTTCACAGATCTTAAATTGCTTGAAGTTGTTTTGAGTCACACTATTGATTGCCCCCCCCAACCTGAGATTCTCTGATATAGACTGAGATATAAATATTTTAAGAAGTAATTTTGAAAGTTCTATTCAACTTTGGAAAGACTAGACCTGAATAAATTAGAGGCATACAGAAGTTTCACCTCTGCTCTTATATGGCAGAGAAAATCAACATTCCACAAGGTGATTCTAAAACTGGGGGCAGCCCAGCAAAATATTATAACTTTGAAACTGAGCTTTGGATCAGTCCCAAATTTGGAATAGTTTTAGCACACAATCTGCTCTTACTCCATACCCAATTTGGCAAGGTCTGTGGAAAAGGCTTTCAAGTTACAGTTTTTAAAATGTACAACTGATTAACTCATTCCTGTGCTGAGACAAATCACCATAAGGTCCAGGACACAATAAATTCATGAAAAGACAAGAGGTTTTAATTTATTTTCATTTTTAAAAATAATATTAATCCCACCTAATTTTTAATATTGTGAAAAAATCCAATCTGCGGTTGTGGAAATATTTGAGAATTATGACAGATCTTTCTTGCATTTCAGATTGCAGTTTTAAGTGTGAGCCTGTTCAAAATATTTTTTTAAAGAAATGGCTTCTTAAAACCTTCTATGCCTACCCCCACCAATAAAAGTGGTGAACCTGCCTCTTCTGTGGCTAAAAAATGCATTCTCGGAGAGCAACTCCTCGCAAGGAGGTTAACAGGAAAGCAGTAGGGACCACTGACAACCATGAGCTTGCTGGTGAACTAGAGGAGGCTGTGGCAAGAGTGAGTGATGAAGGAGGTGGACAAGGCCAGTCCTGGGTCTCAGAGGAAACACTGTTGATCCAGCAACTGTCACAGCTCAGAATGGCCACCCACTACCTCAACAAGCTTCTGGCACTGTGTTCAGAGTGCAGCCTGCTTCAGTAACCCGGAGAAGGAACAGAGCTTCCAAGGCCACCTGCTCCATGCCCCCGTTGGCTAATACTGTATTCTTAATCGAGTTCATGCTGGGACTCTTAATTACTGGCACAATGGGAACGCGCAGGGTCACTGAGGCAAAAGGCTGATGGGGACAAGGAGAATTTGCTAGGCAACAATTTGAAAGATGATAAAGTTACCAGAGGCAACTGATCCTCTCTCAGTCATCCAAACAGGTTGCATGTATGTATATGTATATGTTGCATGTATGTATATGTTGGAGGACACCATGTGGCCACACATAAATTCTTCCTAGGAGTGTGTGTGTGTGTGGGGGGGGGGGTGCGCACACTGCCAGTTTCCATAGGTGTGTGTGTATGTGACCTTTCAATAAATAATGAAGAGAATTCTTCTTCTTCTTCTTCTTCTTCTTCTTCTTCTTCTTCTTCTTCTT
>JAHTLZ010000016.1:20720131-20739240 GCA_023846285.1 Phrynocephalus versicolor | reverse complement strand
TCTTCTTCTTCTTCTTCTTCTTCTTCTTCTTCTTCTTCTTCTTCTTCCATCTAGATTCAGGGACATTGCACATTACATCTAGATTAGGGAGGGGGACAAAACAGAAGAACTGTTTTTCATTTAGTTCCATTTTGTCCCCTTCCCCCCATGCACATTTCATTTTATATAACAAGTAATGAAAATTTACAAAACAAAATGAAATGAAACACCCCCCACACAGCACCAGCATTCTAGCTGGTCCCATGGAGGATTCAAAAGCCTCCTTGCAACCGCTTCCCAGCTGATTTTGACAGCTTGATTCCAGCTGGGAGGTGGGCAGGTAGGAGGAAAGGAGCAGCCTGTCTGACTGCTCTTTTCTCCCCTGCCACACCCTCCTCCCAGGGGGATGTTTTGGACAGGGATTGCTGTGGGCAGTGGGAGCAGCTCCCTCTCCCCATAGCCCTCCCTGTCCAGAAAACATCCTTGGGAGGGGGGAGCACAGGAGAAGGAGGGAAGCAGCAGTACATTCAAACAGAGTGTCACTTTACCACTGCTTCCTTCTGCCTTTCATCCTTCCCCCTGTGTACCAGCTGGGGCTTCCTGACATGTTGTGCCTTGGAGAGGGGGCACCCCTCCCACATACCCTGACCTGTCAAAAAGCCCCAGCTGATACACGGGAGAAGGGGTGAAAGGCAGAAGGGAGCCTTTTCCCCACCTCACTGCTCCATTCTGCTTTTCACCCCTCTCCCCGTCTCCCAGCTGGGACTTTTTGACAGGGTGGGTGTGTTGGGGTGGGGTTCCCCCTCTCCAAACCCCAAACTGTTTTTTTTTTAAAAAAAAAAACAGCTGGTAGGCGAGGAGGGACAAAAGGCAGACTGTTGCATGGGGGGGGGGGACTTGCTCTGTTCTGCCTTTTACCCCTCCTCTACCTACCAGCGGAGGCTTTTTGACCAGTCAGGTTATGTGGGGGATTTTAGGAAACCCCCTGAAATCTGGAAACATTTTGGGGTAAGGGAACATAGTTATGAAGCTCTAAAGGGGCTGGGGGTAGTAAACTGGGAATGGGTGTTGGGAGTGTGGAGGCAATTAGGGAGTTAATACCACAGAGTAAAATCCCTGATTTGTCTCCATAATCCCAGCACACTTTGCCAATTAACTATCCCCATCCCCTTTAGAGCTTCATAACGTAGTCCCCTCACCCCCAAATCTTTCCAGATTTCAGGGAGTTCCTTAACATTGCTGTGGGAAGGTACATCTGCTAGTTTGGAGCCCCAAGGTAAGTACTTTTGATTGCAGTTTTTTAAAAATAATTTTGCACTCAAAAATATGCACTCAAAATTTACCTTGGGTCACCAAAGTAGCAGGCGTACCGTCAGAAAGCAATGTTAGGGAATCCCCTGAAATTTGGAAACAATGGACATAAGTGGGCTGACTAATGAAGCTCCAAAGTGAGTGCCTCTAGGGGGAAAAAAACTTCTAATTGGAATCATACGAGAAGTAGAGGCAGCACTATCGCTCGCCCAATCAGCTTCCAATTTCAATTAGAAGTTTTTTTTTCCTAGGGGCACCCCCTTTGTAGCTTCATAACTCACTTCCGTAAACTCCAAGCCTTTCCAAATTTCATGGAGTAGGCTAGAATCACTTTCTGAAGGTACCCCTGTCATTTCCTCTAGAATGAATTCATTCTAGAAGGGGAAATGATGTTTCATTTAATTTGTAACAGAACACTGCTTCCCTGTTTAATTTCATTTCATTTGGTTTTGTTAGCTAACTAAATGACCAAACAGTGTTTCATTTTTCATTAATTGCCCATCCCTAATCTAGATGCAGAGAAAGAGGAAAAAGAAAGATATTGGTACTTGTTGCAAATTGTTCTTGTTTGAACTCACACTCAGACATGTGCACTATGGAGTTTTCTTTGAATAAGAATATCTATTAAGCCTTTAGGTGGGAATGAAGTTACAGAGTATTTGTCCAGTTAGGCCTTACAGTTGCACCTTCCACAGTTTCCTGAATTACTATGTGCCAACAAGACTCATGGAGCAGCAAGGAATGTCCACAAAAAAACTAATTGTCTCATTAATGCAGAAATGTATTCATCATCATCATCATCTTGTGTCTGACGCACTTGTTGCATTCCAGATTCAAAATTGAGAGTAGTAGCAACAATTACTGATCAGCACCTACCAAATTCAGGTTTTACTGGTTCCAGTGATCAACTAAGGGCGCTTTTACATGACCCCTAAAATCTGAGGCAAAGGGCTCCCAGATGCGGAGCTTAAAATTGTTTTCCCACCAGCTGCGGACTTTACAAAAAATTAAGTACAACCACGCCCACTTAAGCATGTCCCAGCACATTTTCCAAGTACCTGGTCTCCGAAGGTAAAAAATTTCTGATACGGATTGCAAAGCAGTGAGTGCTGGGCTGTCCTCCCCTTCTGTTTGTTTGTTTTTTTTTTTTGCCCCCCCCCGCCCCTTTAAGAGACTGGAATGCTTCCCAAGGCAGCTCCCTACTGCAGAGCGGAGGTGAGCCTGCATTCTTTTCTCCTTTTTTTCTCCCTCCCCTCACACAGACAGGAGCAAGAGAGTGTGGAGGGGTGGGAACATAGCAAGAGGAGCAAACCCCCAAGATCTCTGGTCTGAATTTAAGTTCCCAGTGAATCTTAGGAGTCTTCATGGAAAAGAAACAAATAGGTTCACATCTGCAAAGTAAAATCTGAATCAAAGCCACTCCACTCTATACATGATAGCAATCAGATCAAAGATCAGTTCACATGCAGGGCTACTTAGCCAATGTGAATTAATGGCTCCAAGTAGAAGTTTTATTACAGCACCGGATGGCATTTGTGGTTAACTAGAAGATTTCTTCTATATATTTAGATTGCTTTGTGCACCAAGCAATAAATAGCTAGACTAGATGATAACTGCTTTGTGTTTTGGTAAGAAGTGGTTACCTGATGAAAAAAGGAGTCAGGTCCTGCGATTTTCTCTTGCTTAATATTTTTAAATAGCAATGAGCACAACTGGGGATCCTGCAGACCATCATGATTGCTGGCGTTGGTGTCATCAATCTGCAAGCTGGCCTTTGCTATGTGCAGCATGGGGTTCTTTTTCCTATTGGCAATGTGATCACTGCAATGTTGAGCCATTTCCTGCCATTTTGGAATGGTGGAGAGAGAAGCACATCATCCCACATTCATAAACCAGACATTTTGAAGGATTAAATCTGTTTAGGAGTGTAACATCCTTTCCCAGTATCCTTTGTGAAAGCCCAGAAAAGAGAGCAATATAACATTTCCTTTAACAAAAAGAACAGAATGTTTCATTTAAAACAGGAATTAAAAAAGGTCTGAAATAAAGATATCGATATGCAATGTATCCTTTCCGCCATCTCCTGAGCGGTGTGTCTGTCTGTGTGTTCATGCAGGAAAGTGGTCTAGATAAAATGTGAGTTTGACAATACAGGTACTTTTAATATGGGGGTGGGCACAGCGGGGCTTCAGCTACCAGTTCAGCAGGGTTCACACTGTCCTTCTCCTTGATAAACTACATCAGTCACTTGGAATGACTGCAGCCAGCCATTGTTGGAAGCTCAGCAGCGCATGCAACAAGAAAATATAGTAGAAATCTGTAAACAATCAAATCGAGTACCTTACGGTTTTAATAATGTGTAAAGACAAGAATTTGTTGATTAGGGGCTCTGTTGTGGTTTGGCGATCCACCAAATTATTTGTTTTCTTCTTACCTAAGATTGCAGCCTAGCTTTTGATGTGGAAATCCTTTGAAAATAAATCACCAGGTCATAACTCATTCTCAGTGGCAACATTCCTCCAAAATCCAGGAGCTACTCCCTTCAGTAACTACTAAACAAAATACACCCTGAATGTATTTCAATATGTCTCACTGGATGCTTTCTGGCCCAACATGCTGTTTATTACCAATGCTTAAGCATGCCAGATGTCACCTTCTTAGCTCTAAAAGCTTTTGAGCCCAACTTGGCAAGGAAAAGGGATACTGCATATGTTCAACAGCACCTCTATTTCTTCCTTCTTATTAATTCACAACCTCTTTGTTTTAAAGGTGAGATCTGGCAAATGTTTGGCAATGTGGAGAAGTGAATCTCAGAAGCATCACAAAGCATCACAAAGCATCAATGGCATGCAGAAATGTAATGTGAAACTTTTTCCCCAGTGGTCCAACAGAGCTAAGGTTTGTGGCTTAAATCCAGTTGCATTTCCCGAGTAAAGTAGGTATGTTGAATCAATGGGGTTTATTAAGTAGCGACTTACCATTCAGCAATTGATTTAATGCAAGGCTGGGCAGACTCTGGTGGTCTGGGGGCCACACACACTCATCTATGAAGCTTGGAGGGATCTACCCACACCCACACTCCTATTCCTTCTCACGGAAATGAGGAATTTATCTGAAAAAGCTACCTTGCAACTTGAAGTTTTGAATTTTCTTTATTTAAAAAAAACAGTACTGGGGGTACACCAATGGTGATGTGTGGACCTCAAAACATAATAATTATAATTAGAGATGGGCACAAAATGAAAAATTCTATTCCATTTCATTTCATTTTTAGTTTGAGGAGAGGGGGGTTGGTTTCATACAAAATGAACATTTTTTTAAAAAAAACCTCATTTCATATATCATTTTGGTTCGGATTCGTTATGTGTTGTGTGTGTGTGTGTGTGTGTGTGTGTGTGTGTGTGTGTGTGTGTGGTGCTTGTGTGTAACTTTTTTTTTTTTTGGCCGACTCCAGCACCAATCAGCTGGTGCACTGGGGTGGCAAAAAATAAATACATTAAAACTCCTGCCTTTTTCCTGCACCAATGTGGGGGGAAGGTGGGAGTTCTAAAAAAAATTTTTTTTGCCTCCCCAGCCCACACGCCAGCTGATGGGTGCTGGAAGGGGGCAAAAAGAAAAAAAAAAAGAAAAAAACCTCCTCACCAGGCGCGGGGGGGGGGGGGGGAGTGCCCCAGCAGTTCCTCATTGGAATGCATTGGAATGCATTGAGCCAACACATTTCAATGGAGAAAAAGAAAAAGAAAAAACGTCCCACCATTTCCCGTGCCCGATCCGGCGGGGAAAAGGTGGGAGGTTTTATATTTATTTTTTGCCCCCCCCAGCACCCATTAGCTGGCTTGCGGGCTGGGGGAGGTCACACAAAAAAAAGCACCCCAGCGATTCCTCATTGGAATGTGATTTGTGATTTCCTTTGCTGGATAAATCCAATTCACATTGTGTCAGATGTCTGGAAGTTGAGTCATGGCAACTAGACTTCTTTTCTTGAGAGATTGAAATGTTTCACTGCTCATCCAAACAGCTTCATCATTCCTCCATTTTATAGTTCAATTTGACCTCATGTCATCCTGATTTGAAATAGGCTCATAAAATGGACAATGTCTTGAATAGCCTCATTAGGTGGACAATGATCACAATACTTAATGGACAATGCTCAATACTAGACCCATACATAATGGTTGTTAGGAAGGTTAAAGGTTGAACTTTCATGAACCTTAGGCCATTGTCTACCTAAATAAGCCTATTGAGACTATTGTCCACCTAACGAGCCTATTCAAGCCACTGTCCATCTTATGATGTCAAAGAGAACTATAAAATGGAGGACTCGCAACTAGCTTTCCTCAGACTGATGAAGCTGTTTGGATGAGCAGTGAAATGCTTCAATCTATCAAGAAAAGAAGTCTATTTGCCATGACTCGACTTACCTGGATTACTGAGAATCTTCACAGACATTGTATCAGGTGATTGCTCCTCAATAAAATCTACAACTTCCTAATACACCAAAGACTTCTTTGTATGTCTCTTATTCTGTTCAATTGCTTGTGTAATGTTTAGACTAGAGCAAATGAAATAGACCCTGGTCATGAAGGGATACATTTAAGCATGGGAGAGAAAGTTTCATTTTTAATTTTGTAGTTATAAACCAGGCCTTCAGCATGATTTAGCTTTATGGTATTTGTTTAGATTCTATTTCCTATAAAAAGATGCACAGATTGTGGGAACCCTGTTAGAAATACAAGCGAGGAAAATTCAAATAAGCTTATGTTCTTTATTCATGGGGTCAAGTTTAAAGGTAATTGTTTCTGTGTTTTTGGGATGTAGCCTGATGAATAAAATAAATATTAAAAGGGGGAGAATTGTAGTCTAGAAATATAGGCCACTAAAAATTCCAGTAAGCTTAGAACAAATACTTAATTACACTGGATGCATATAAATCATAGGGACACAGCAGCTGGATGCTATGAAAATGTAAATGTGGCCTAATCTGAGGAAGTAGAATGAAGCTTGGAAAGGTGTAAATCAACATATCCATTGGAGAAAAATACATGGGCTTACACCAGGCACTTTGACATTTTTATATACTACTCAACAGAATGCTTTATGGTTCATATATGTGTATGTGGCAGGAATATGACCCTCATTTTAAAAATACAACAATGTTAAAAATATTGGCTATCTCTATAACTGTCTTTTTCCAGCACATATCCAACCCATATATATATATGCTTCCCCTGTGATGGTCTTGCCAAAATCATCCACTCCGAGGGATTGTTAGGATTCTACAAAGGCCTGGGTGCTTCCTACTTCCGGATCGGACCCCACACCATCCTCAGTCTTTTCTTCTGGGACCAGCTGCGCCAGCAGTCCACTTGGGATTCTGTCTTCATGAACACAACTCTCAGAGAAAATGCTATTGAGCAGAAGGAAAACACGATCAAACCATGGATAAAATCAGTTGGAAAGAAAAACCAAAGGGAAAAAAGCAGGAATATGCCCAATCCCCTTTTGAAGGCATCCAGGCCAGATGCCATCACCACATCCTGTGGCAGAGCATCAAAGACTTTGCTGTAATTACAATTATAGTGAGCCCCATGGCGCAGTGGTGAAATGACAGAACAACCTGAGTTGGAGCCCAAAGGATTCAGCTTGATAGCTCAAGGCTGACTATTAGTCTTCCCATCCTCCCAAGTTTTATCTTTATTTTAGCCTAATTTCATTTATTGCTATTGATTTATATTTTGTTTTATCATGCTCCTTCTATTTTGGTTTTTACACATATTCATTTGTTAACACATGTTCCATGTTGTAAACTGCCCAGAGTAGCCCTAGGGCTAGATGGGCGGTATAAAAGTCAAATAAAATATAAATAAATAAATAAATAAATATTCTTCCAGTTCAGCCACTGGTATAGTGTATAGACATGGGCACGGAGCGGTGAAATTCTCGTTCTCATTTTCATTTTTGGTTATCGTTATTGTTACGTAACGATAACAGTAACGAGAATTACTCCACTTTGGCTCGAAACCGACCCGAAAAAAGAAAAATTTGGTTGGGTTTGTCGTTGTCGTTAATGGCATCGCAGGCTCGCGTGATGCCATTGCCAACAAGCAGCACAGAAAAAAAGGTTTAAAAAGTGGGGGAAAAAACCGATTCCCGGCCAAAAAGGCAGGCGAAAATATGAGTGAGGGCACCTACCAGAGGGGTGGTTTCTGGGGGAGAGGTCCCGGCCTTCCCCCCCTCCTGTCCTGGGCTGCTTGCACCAGGCTGGTTGGGGGGGGGTCATCCTCGTCGTATCCCATGTGGTGGTGGGGATCCAAAACGGCGACTGCAATATTTATTTTTAAATCATGGTCCAAAAATCCACTAAAGCACAACAGAACCATGTGAAAATTAGGTATTTTAACTGCCTGAATTTTTATAGTAGCAGCAGTGGGTTTTTCTTGCAATAAAACGTCTCCATTGATTTTATTTTATTTTATTTTTATTTTTATTTTTTACACCTGCGCAATGATGGGCTGGCCATGGGATGGGACCATGCAATTTTTTTGACCCATTCCACCAATCGCATGGACACGTTTTGACTGAGACTTCTGGATGTGCCAGAGGGCATAAAAAGCCCACTAACCCTAACCCTAAGCCTAAGCCTAACCCATGCGCCAGTACGCTCCCCTTCTTAGTGGGTCAGAGGCACCCAGAGAGGTGCCTCCCAGAGCCCACTATCCCTACCCCTACCCCTAACCTGTACGCCAGTACACTTTCCTTCTTAGTGGGTCAGAGTAGAGGCACCCAGAGAGGTGCCTTCCAGAGCCCACTTACCCTAACCCCAACCCTAACCCTAACCTGTACGTCAGTACACTTCCCTTCTTAGTGGGTCAGAGGCACCCAGAGGTGCAGCCCAGAGCCCACAAACCCTAACCCTAACCCTAACCCTAACCCCATGCTCTGGGACGTCAAATCGCGCTAAATCACAGTGGAAACAACAAACGACAAACAGAAATGACAAATTTTTGAAAATTATCACGACAAACGGAAACGACCCGAAACGGACCCGTTCCGACAAACGACAACTCAAAACGTCATTTTTTCTGGTCGTGCCCATCTCTAATAGTGTATTTTGAATGTAGATATGTAACACAAGAACATTGTTTCTTCTACTTCCAGCGTTCAAATATGAATCCCAATGCTCATAGTAGTCAAAACAACACTAGGTGCATACAAGTGGATTTGGGGAAGATCCTGCATATCTCACCTGGAGTATTATTTCTCTGTGAGGGCATCGTAATTTAAGAAGGAGGTTGAAACGCTGGTGTATATCCAGAGGAGGGTGACGAAGATGGTGAAGAGTCTGAAAATCAAACTCTAAAAGGAATGATTGAACGACGCTGGATATGTATAACCTGAAGAAGAGGAAAGTTGATGTGAGAGCAGCCTTCAAATATTTGAATGGCTATCACATAGAAGATGGGACACATTTGTCTTCTGTTACTTATGTTGGACCCGAACTAAAATAGCTTGAATGGGGATTTTGACTAAAGTTTAGGAATAATCTTCTAAGTGTAAGAATTGTTCACCCATGGAATTTCACATTTCATCATGGAACGAGGACATGTGGAAACAGTCGTGCCGGTATCATCAATCACGCCAGTGTGTACACGGGAACAGGGACAGAACCACAAGAAGACCATGTGACCACGACCGACATCAACACACAACAAACTTCCTCCTGGGACGAGAGTGGATGTGAAGTAACCATCTAACAGGGACAATGGAGAGAAGCTTTTCACATTCCAAAATTATTTTTGCCAGATGTCATTTTCTCTTTTGTATGGATCCCAACAGATTATTCCCTATTAAGTTACTTTATCTTATTGTTACTTTATTGTTTGATGCATAGTTGTCAGTTCTTTCATTTTAGCAACTGGTATAGTGTATTTTGAATGCACCATTCATTCAACTTTACAGAACTCTTGTGCAATGAATCTTACCTCTATTTCTTCAGCTTAAGAAATGCCCCCCAAAATAGACCATGATGTCTGATATTCCTCACCATGCTTCATACTTCTTGTACAGCCGCCTACGCTCACAAGATATCATATTATTTATCAGTGTCTTTGAATTAAATTTGGTTCTAAAATATTCAACCAAAAGCTGCATGACAAAAACAGTCTTATCAAAAAGATGTTGAACTTTGCATTTCCACATCATCGTTCAATACCAAAGAAAATTGCACATTTAGGGAAATGTGCTTCACAATTGTCTACGTCTAAGCAGAATACAGTGAAAATAGCTGTTGAAAGAGGGTAATTATGTTAAAAGTGTGGTGAAAGAATGACAGCCTTTCATGAAAACTAATCAGCACCTTGGATGTGTCTATGGATACAGAATGGTCAAGAACAATCTGCTGAACTACTGGCCCTAAATTATCATTAACTCTGGCTTGCTCCTGAACTATGTGTTTTTCCAGTACAGACACTTTGTACTGTCTTATTACTTGCAGAACTGAACTGCACTGAAAATATGTTCTTCCTATCAGTCTGTAACCAGAGTTCTGTTGATGCAGCTCTGCAAAGCTGTGTCCTTTGATCTCTAAATAAAAGTTTTTGACCCCTCTGGTTATTTTTGGATGTTGAAGGCTCCCGCATTCTAAAGCTTCCCAGATCAAAAAGGATCCATAGACAGCTTGGAACCTGAGCAGAGCAATAGGAAACCTTTAATTACAGTAAAAGGTCATGGCTGATGACTGTTGGTGTGCACAGAGGCACACCAATAGAATTCCAGCCACTATAATAGTCATGAAAATGAAACAAGTGATACAGATTCTCATCATTTGGTCACATAAAGCAAAAGTGTGTTGGTCTATTCCCTTCAAGCAAAGACATTTGCAAACACTGCTTCGTGTTGTACTCCAACATCATCTGGAGGGTTAGTTTTCACCTGTTTGTGCTATAGAAGGAAGACAAATGTGATGTTCTTTAGAACTGATTTTGGACTCTGAAAGTTTGGGAAAGTTAATTTTAGACTCCAGTTCCCAGAAACCATAAGCGGAATTGACCTGGCTTGTGGTTGCTACAGTTCAAATCCCCCCTGAAATGTCTGCTTTCTTTCATGTTGACCTAGGGTATTTGTACACGACCCCTAAACTCTGCTGCAAATGGCTCTCAGCTCCAGAGCTTAAAATTGTTTCCCCACCAGCTCCGGAGTTTAGAGATAATTAAGTGCGACCATGCCCACCTAAGCACGTCCCAGCGCACTTTTCAGATACCTGCTCTCCGGAGGTGAAAATTCCTGATGTGGATATAACGTAGTGACTGCCGGGCTCTCCTTGTTTCTGTTTGTTCTTTTTTTGCCCCCGCCCCTTTAAGAGATCTGAATGCAGTGCCGGGATGGCAGAATGGAGGTGAGCTGCATTCTTTTCTTCCTTTTTTTCTCCCTCCCCTCACGCAGCCAGCAGCCAGGAGTGCGGAGGGGGTGGGAACACAGGAACAGCGACAAACCCCTAAGATCTCTTGTCCGAATTTAAGTGGCCAGCGGATCTTAGGGGTCGTGTGAAAAGGCTCCTAGACTTCTGTATTGATTTGTGAAGGCCTATCAAGATGGACATGCATCAGATGAGTGGTCCTTGAGTCCTTAGTAATATACCATGTATTTTCTTTTACTGTATATGTATCTTTTTTTCATTAACAAGACTAAAGAGCCTAGTAATAGACGCTGGGTGAACTAGGATCACAGCTTTATTTATTTACTTGTAATAAGATCTCCAACAAGATCTATTCAAGAAAATTGGAGATATTAAAGGGGCATTTCGTGCAAAGATGGATATGATAAAGGACAAAAAATGGTAGAGACCTAATGAAAGCAGAAGAGATCAAGAAGAGATGGCAAGAATATACAGAAGAATTATATCAGAAAGATCTGGATGTCCCTGATAACCAAGATAGCATAGTTGCTGACCTGGAGCCAGACATCCTGGAAAGTGAAGTCAAGTGTGCCTTAGAAAGCATTGCAAACAACAAGACCAGTGGAGATGATGGCATTCCAACTGAACTCTTTAAAATCTTAAAAGAGGATGCTGTAAAGGTGCTGCACGCGATATGCCAGCAAATTTGGAAAACTGGAAAGTGAGGTCAAGTGGGCCTTAGAAAGCATTGCAAACAACAAGGCCAGTGGAGGTGATGGCATTCCAACTGAACTCTTTAAAATCTTAAAAGAGGACGCTATAAAGGTGCTGCACGCAATATGCCAGAAAATTTTGAAAACCCAGAGGACTGGAAAAGATCGGTCTACATCCCAATCCCAAAGAAAGGAAACACCAAAGAATGCTCCAACTATCGCACACTTGCACTCATTTCACATGCTAGCAAGGTTATGCTCAAAATTCTACAAGGCAGGCTTCAGCAGTTCAGAGCACTTCCAGAAGTACAAGCTGGATTTCGAAGGGGCAGAGGAATTAGAGATCAAATCGCCAACATGCACTGGATTATGGAGAAAGCCAGAGAGTTCAGGAAAAACATCTACTTCTTCTTCATTGACTATGCCAAAGTCCTTAAAGGAATGGGAGTGCCTGACCACCTTATCTGTCTCCTAAGAAATCTATATGTGGGACAAGCAGCAACCGTCAGAACTGGATATGAAGCAACTGACTGGTTTAAAATTGGGAAAGGAGTACAACAAGGCTGTATATTGTCACCTTGCCTATTTAACGTAGATGCAGAGTACATCGTGCGAAAGGCAGGTCTGGATGAACCACAAGCCGGAATTAAGATTGCTGGAAGAAATATCAACAACCTCAGATACGCAGATGATACTACTCTGTCAGCAGAAAGTGATGAGGAATTAAAGAACCTCTTAATGAGGGTGAAAGAGGAGAGTGAAAAAAATGGGCTGAAGCTCAACTTCAAAGAAACTAAGATCATGACCACCAGTCCCATCACCTGCTGGCAAATAGAAGGGGAAGAAATGGAGGCAATGACAGAGTTTATTTTCTTGGGCTCCTTGATCACTGAAGATGGTGACTGCAGCAACGAAATTAAAAGACGCCTGCTTCTTGGGAGGAAAGCAGTGGCAAACCTAGTATCCTAAAGAGCAGAGACATCACTTTGCCAACTAAGGTCAGGATAGTCAAAGGTATGGTTCTTCCAGTAGTGATGTCTGGAAGTGAAAGCTGGACTATAAAGAAGACTGATTGCCGCAGAATCAATGCTTTTGAGCTGTGGTGCTGGAGGACAGTCTTCTTGAGAGTCCCCTGGACTGCAAGGAGATCAAACCTATCCACCCTGAAATAAATCAACCCCGAATGTTCACTGGAAGGACAGATTTTGAAGCTGAGCTCCAGTACTTTGGCTACCTCATGAGGAGAGAGGAGTCCTTGGAAAAGTCCCTGATGTTGGGAAAGATTGAAGGCAAAAGGAAAAGAGGATGGCAGAGAATGAGATGGTTGGATGGTGTCATTGATGCAACCAATATGGATTTGACAAAACTCCGGGAGGCAGTGAAAGATAGGAAGGCCTGGCAAGATCTGGTCCATGGGGTCACAAAGAGTCGGACACGACTGAACAACAACAACAACAATCAGATCTCCAACAAGTCAATTCTGCTGTTTGAGACTGGAAAGAAACGGCTCATGCTGAGAGCTCATCATCATTGCAGGTTTCCATAGTGTTATAAACAAATCATGAAGGTTGCATATGATATTATGGATGAGCTCAACAATTACATTTTTTATTGGTCAGAACACGACAACTGAAGGAAAGGTGAATCACACATTGGTCACCTGCCTGGCCATGTTAAATGCTAATGTTCTGGCTGTGTCAGAAGACCATATGCATGGGGGAACTGAGGGCCTGGTCCTCCCTTGCTGTAATGGGGCATGTAAAGATGACACAACAGTACTCAGCTTGGAGAGGAGAAACTCGCAAGTCCTTTGAAATGTTCTGCAGTTAAAAAAAAGTATTCAGTTCTGGAATTCATATTAGTTGTCAAGAGACAAAACAATGACCATCCTGTTGGATACTTTGCCACAGGTAAAAGGAATCACTGAAGTTGCAGTGGATAGTGGATATTGTGACTGAGAGTAGAAATGGACTGCAATATGGTGGTCTGGCCCAGTTTGGGGCGGCATCCACACAGGTATTCTGTCGATGCTGTGTACTCCGTTGCCTCCTCTGTGCACTCACTGGGCAAAGCCTGCTTTCTTCCCTACCTCCTTAACATGACTCCCCCCCTCATCGATTGTAGCATACATCTTCCTCCTTTACCTCCTCCAGAGGCTGACTTCTCAAGGGCAGTGCTGTAGGCTTTCTTGTCCTGCTTCCACATCTGAGTGGGCAGTCATGCTGAGGAAAAAGGAAAGGAGACTGTGCGATAGTTATGGAAAAACTTGTTAGAAAATAATATGGATATTGTAGTGTGTTTTCACAGCATTCCCAAAAAAAACCCTGACAGATTATAGCTTAGTCTTATAAAAATATTGTGTACTGGAAAAACAATTCTGAGACTTAGCAGAACTCAGTGATACTCAGGAACATTAGAAAAAACTCTTGCAGACAATTTTTTAGAAAAATAATTTATATATTTACACTTAACTCAGAAAGCTTTTCTTCAGCATAAAAACATATATTGTAACATTACCTTTGACCAGCAAAAAACACAGCAACTAACCTTACACAGGAGCATTGTGACTGGCTTTGAGTAAAAAGCCAGTAAACAGCTATTCTTGCTTGCTACATTTATACAGATTTCAAGCACTAACTACCTGCAGCTGCCCGTTGCTGCTGCAGTCTCAAAGTTTGTTCCTAAAACCCTTCACACCTGTGTGTGCTCCACACACAAACTCTGTGTATCTACACTCCTCTGTGTAAAAGGTTTGTTTAATATTTCATTTATGTTTTTGTATCTTTATAAAAACTTGACAAAACTTGTGCAGGGGGTGCACCATACTGGGCCAAACTCCTGGATTGTGGTTCATACCTATCTCTAAATGAGAGCATGGGCAGGCATGTGGCGAACGTGTGATAAGCACCTTGTAAATGAGCTTTCACAACATTGACAATTCCCTTTAAACACCTGTGAACATCTAACAGGATTTTTACCAATGTAGCATTTAATTCAATTTGTAAAATTTTATTCACTTAGATTACAATGTTCCAATTCTAATTCTAGCATACCAGATTTTGTTGGCCACTGAAGATATTATTTATTTACTCATTTACTTACTTGTTTATTTATTTAGTACACTTTTGCCCTAATCTTCAGTCAAACTGTACCTTCAGCATACATTTGTTTATGAAAAAGAGAGTGATCCTAATCTAGCAACAGGTAATGTACTTGAGGCTGCACTCATACATTATACTAAGGAGTAGTTTAGCATGGCATGAATACGTCTTAACGAGCCCTGGTCATGAATTTTTCTTACCATAGCCTAGAAATGTCATTTGAGGGGAGAAATACAGTTCACAACATTATCCAGCAACATGGCAAACAACAAAACATACTTTCCCCCAAGCTTTGTTCCCCACTGCCTTCTTTCCTTCTCTTTTAACCACAAGGAGGTACCCAGAACAGCACAATGTCACCTAAATTGATAAACTAGTTAGCTCTAACTATGGTTCATTGGAAAGAAGCCAACTTGGAGACCATTTCATGTAGGCTTGTTTCAAATGAACCATGATGATGTCAGGATAACTGTAAGAAGCTGTCCATATGTTATGCTTGTAAGTGTTTAGAATAATTAACATCATACTGTCAGAGAATTAATTACATTTCATACATTATCAGCAGGCTTTCACATTTGTTTATTTCTCCTGAATTTCTCAGGCACACCCCATCCCAAGTCCTTGCCTTGTAATTCGTCTTGGTATTCATTAGTTGCATCCCACAAATGTTGTTCTCACGGCTGCCCCAAGTAGCAAAAGTCTGTAGGGAAGCAGACACTACTGCATTTCTTAAACAAATACTGCTACAAACCAAATTATAAAACAAGGCTTTGACAGATGAGATGCAACAGCGTACACCATTCAGCTACAGTATAATTTATACCCCTCTCATGAATACGTGAACATTTTCACATATTTTTGAATGCATAATCAATCAGGTTTTTAAAAGTAACCAATTGCATTCTAACATGATTTACAGTTATTGACATTAGCTTCATTCTCAATAAAAGTAGCCCTAAAATAAGATTAAGCATTAACTTTTATACCGCCCAGAGTAGCCCTTGGTCTAGATGGGCGGTATAAAAGTCAAATAAATAAATAAATAAATAAATAAATAGAAAGCAACCATATTAAGAGGAGCAAAATAACACAAATGGTGCTCAAGATGACTGATAGAAAAGCAGACAAATAAGCAAATAGAACTGTAAACTTCATTAATATCTTCACTGTAATACTTCATTTTGGTTACATGTTTGTTTATTTATTTATTTATTTATTTATTTATTTATTTATTTATTTATTTATTTATTTATACCCCACCCATCATCCCGTAGGAACTCTGGGCGGCTTACAATATTTGACAAAGTAACAGAACACAATAAGAGATTAGAACAACATAATAAAACAATAAACATAACTATTCTGATGGTTTAAAACAACTTAGCACCCTAGCAGTACATACAGATCCAACAACGAGGCTACTCAGGATGTGAAATATGGATGGCGGGAAAGAAAGAAAAAACTACAAAAGATTGCCAAAGGCCTCCCAGAAAAGCAGAATTTTTAATGCTTTTTGGAAGACCGGCAGGGACTCTGCAGAGGGCACTTCGCTTGGGAGGGTGTTCCAGAGAGAAGGGGCTGCCACCGAGAAGGCCCGGTTATGTGTAGATGTCTTCCGGGCCTCTCGAGGGGTGGCAGCCCGAAGTGAGTGCACTCGTGACTGCCAGACTGGACGGGCCGAGGTTGATCACTGGGCGATCCGCTCTGACAGGTAGTCTGGGCCCAGGCCATGGAGGGTTTTATAAACTAAAACCAAGACATTGAATCTGATCTGGGATGCAATGGGCAACCAATGCAGGTGAGCCAGAACTGGGGTGATGTGGTCGTAGCAGCACGCACCCACTACCAGCCTGGCTGCCACATTTTGTACCCGCTGCAAACACCGGAGGAGAGTCAAGGGCAACCCCATGTAGAGGGTGTTGCAGTAGTCCAACCTCGAGATCACCAGTGCTTGAACCACTGTTCTCAGAGAGTCGCCATCCAGATATGGGCGGATCTGGGCAATTTGGCGAAGATGGTAAAATGCAGATCTAGTCACGGCAGCCACCTGGGCATCCAAGGTAAGCGCCGGATCCAGAACCATGCCCAGATTCCGCACCCTGTCCGTGAGTTGGAGGGAAACTCCCTCCAAACAGGGGAGAGAGCCTCCATACCCAGGTGGCAAATTCCCAAAGAACATAACCTCCGTCTTCTCGGGGTTGAGCCTGAGCCTGTTGGCCCTGGTACATGTCAATACTGCATCCAGGCACCGGTCGAGAGTCCGAACAGCTTCCACTATAGAGGTGGAAAAGGAGAGATAGAGCTGTGTGTCATCAGCGTACTGATGACAGCAGACTCCAAATCTCCTAATGACCCCAGCCAGCGGCCTTACATAGATGTTGAACAGCATGGGGGAGAGAGACGACCCCTGCAGAACCCCACAGGGGAATATCCACGGGGCCGACAGCTCTCCCCCCCCATGCTGCACATACTGGGGATGGCCCTCCAAGAAGGATTGGAGCCAACTGCGAGGAGTGCCTCTGATTCCCACCTCAGAGAGCCGATCCAGTAAGATACCGTGGTTGACGGTATCGAAGGCCGCTGACAAATCCAGGAGAACCAACAGGGTAGAGCAACCCCTGTTGGCCGCCCGGATTAGGTCATCTTGCAGCGCGACCAAAGCTGTTTCGGTCCCCCAGCCGGGCCTGAACCCAGATTGACATGGATCAAGGCACTGCTGTTCCCCCAGATATGACTGAATCCGGACCACAGCCACCCTCTCGATGACCTTGCCCATAAATGGGACGTTGGCAATCGGACAGTAATTTGCCAATTGGTCCGATGCCAGGCCAGTTTTTTTTAAGAATGGGCTTAACCACTGTCTCCTTCAGGTGGGAAGGAAAAACCCACTCGCTGAAGGAGGCGGTGGTGATGGCAGATGCCCAATCTGGCATACTCCTGCCCTTAGCTTTTATCAACCAGGCAGGACAAGGGTTGAAGGGGGTGGACATGGGCCAGCAGTGGGCAATCGCCCTGGAGGCCTCCAAGGGGGAAACAGGCCCAAGCTCATCCAACCAGGGAGAGAGAGGTGGCACAGCTACTGGGGATGGCATCGAAGGGCTAGTGAAACCGGATTCGAAGCCAGCCCGGATGGCCTCTATTTTAGATCAAAAGTAGACTGCGAAGTTCTCACTACTGAAATCAGTAGGAGGAGGCCTGGCCAGACTAGGATTGGTGAGGTCTCGGACTACCCAGAAGAGTTCCACCTGGCGGTTCGAGGCCTCACCAATTCTCAGGGAGTAGTAGGATGACTTAGCCTCCCTGATCGCTTGGGAATAGCGCCTAATCTGGATGACAACAGCAGTCTTGTCAATTGCCGTCCGGCTCCTTCTCCAGCTGCTCTCCAGCCTTCTCTGTTCCTGCTTCATCACTCTCAACTCTTCCGTGAACCACGGCGAAGGTCGAGCTCTGCTACAGAGAAGGCGCTTGGGGGCGATCCAGTCGATGATGCGGACAGCTGTTTCGAACCATTGGTCAGCCGCAACCTTGGCCAGAGCATCAGTCAGGCCACCAGGTAGCTCCCCGAAGGCTTCCCGGAACCGGGCAGGGTCCATGAGCCTCCGGGCATGGGCCAACAAAGGAGGCCGATGGTCCCCGCGAGGAGGAGCCACCATCAACAGGGAGAAAGAAAGCAGGCTATGGTCTGGCCATGACACAGGTAGAGAGACAAAGTCCCCCACCTCCAGACTGAAGTCCCCCGACATGGAGGTAAATACCAAGTCAAGGGTATGCCCTGATCTGTGGGTAGGACATAAAACATGCTGGGACAGACCCATGGAGGCCATGGATTCCATGAAATCCAGAGCTGCACCGGAAAGTCCACTGCCAGCGTGCACATTGAAGTCCTCCACAACCAACAGGCGAGGGGACTTCAAAAGTGCAGCCGCAATGAACTCCGAGAGCTCTGGAAGGGATTGCGCTGGGTTGCGGGGAGTACGGTAACCCAACACAATGCCAAATCTGTCCTGCTGTCCCACCAACAGGTGAAGGCATTCTAAGCCTTGACTAACCAATGTCGAGGCCCTGCTAACATAAAGAGAGTCCCTTCTGACCCTCCAATCTTCCCACTCCCTGAACCAGGAACCCAGGTGGGCACAGCTGGGAGAGCGATGCCCCCCCTCGGCGCCCACCCAGGTCTCGGTAATACAGGCCAGGTCAGCCCTCCCATCGAAGATGGAATCGGAAATGATGGGAATCTTATTGTGGACTGACCTGGCATTCATGAGGAGACAGGAAAGGTTGGAGGCGCTGGTGGGATGACTCCTGGACACGTGGCAGTGAGCTGAGGGGTCAGAACAAGGGACAGGCACGAGATGCCTGACCCGCGTTCTTCTGATCTGACTAACCCGGTGGCTACAAGCATACCGCCCACGGTCCGACACAATCGGAATATGAGTATCTGCAAGCATGGCAACAAGAAGGAGAAAAATTTTTATTAATGCACAGCAATAACAGCAAAAGTAAAATAAGAACAATATACAATTCACCTAAGAACACAATAAAATATATACTATAGCTTAGATACAAATGGATAAAATAAAAATGAGGGGAAAAGAAAAATAAACAACAAAA
>JAHTLZ010000016.1:20700824-20720091 GCA_023846285.1 Phrynocephalus versicolor | reverse complement strand
AAATGGATAAAATAAAAATGAGGGGAAAAGAAAAATAAACAACAAAATAATCTAAGGCAGCACATAAGCCAGGGCACAGATGGAAAGAACCGGGGGGGGGGACAGATGGAAGAGTCCGAGAACAGCCCCTCAGGGAGAAGGAAAGTTGATCCAGTCAGAACATGTCGGCAGGCAATGGTGGTGGTGGTGGGAGTGGAGGGGGAAGATGGAGGTCCACGTCATCGAGTATTCCTCATAGGGAGCTCATGATGATTTCCTCCCCGGCAAGCCCCCATCCTCAGGTCTATAGAGAGTATCAGGGGGCTCAGGTACAGGGCCCTCCAATGAGAGATCCCAGTCCAGAGTGAGTGGCGGGTGGGAAGATGGAAAAACCCACCGCACAGCCGCACAGCCCCCCAAGTCCAGAGAGGGGGGGGAATACGCCGGCGGCCAAGCCGCCGCCCGGAAGCCGAGAATCGCCGGCGGCTGCTCCGCTGCCCGAACACCAGGCCGACAGTCGACCGAGCACCAGCGGCCGACGCACCGCCCGAGACCCAATCCACTGGCGAGTAGATAGTGGTGCCGGGAGAGCAGCTGATGGGCGCTCCACCCAGCCAGGAAGGTTGAGATTCTCCAGCGGCCTAACCGCCGCCCGAGCAGGAAGCCGGTAGCCGGTAGCCAGTAGCTGGCTGACATTGGCAGCCGATCTGCCACCCGGATAGAGAGACCAACGGCCAGGCCAGCACGTGCGCCAACCACGGAGGAAAACTGGTCGGCAGAGAAAGGGCGCCGGCAGCTGACTTGCCACCTGAGGACCCACAAGTTTGTCCCACCATCGAGACCGCTGGGAGGGGCCATGATTGGCCATTGCTGGATGGAATAGAGCAAGCGAATCCCAGCGGTTGGTGGTCGATCCCGGCTCTGGTGCGCACCGGCCCCGGGGAAGGAGTAAAATGGCGGCTGCAGTCCACCGGACCCGGAGTCTTCGGAAACAGTCAGGGAGAGCAAGCCGCACTGCACACAGAGTCCTCACCACAACGGGCAGCTGGAGACAGGGTCCACAACCGGCCAGGTAGACCTCCATGAGAGTGTTGGGACGGTGGGAGAAAGCAAGAGGGGGAGGGACACTCAGCTGGGGTTCTTACTGTGGATGTTTCGGTGGGGGTGGGTGTTTCAGCATTTTGGATGTTAATGGCTACCGTGGCAGATGTTCTGTGGCAGATGTTCAGCCTCCCGCCACAAACGAGAACCACCTAGCTGAGCCCCTTAAAAGCCCCCCTCGACTCCCGGTTGTCAGCCTTGGCAGGGCCAATAAAAATTAGATAAAAAACATCAAGCAAGGCAGCACTACACCGAAAAATGTTAGAGCACAAGGGCGCACTGGTAAACAGGAGCTGCTGCCGCCCGCCATCATGATGGAGATGTGAACTAAAAATAAGTGTGATAAATCCAGAGCTTATCAGTAATCAAATTTCTTGGAAGAATGTTTTACCCATATTTTGCACCCACTAACATTTCATTCAGACTCCTGAACATGAATGTTTGGTAGGGTGCAACTATGTTCTAATTTTATGTGTGTGTGCTGGAGTTGTCACAGTTAAACTGGAAATATTTTCATTGACTACATGACCCAAGCAATGAAGCAGAGGCTATTTTTTCCTCACGGAGATTCATTGAATATTGTTGGTCTGGCTGGGGCTAAGTTTGTTTGTTTGTTTATTTTTGTGGTGATATAGCTCTCATTGCTTTCTGGCATCTGTTGTTGCCTATATTGGTCCAAAGAGGCTATCTGTGAGGAGGAGAGGAAATATTGTGTTGATGTTCAAAGCAACATGTCCCCTATTCCCTTCGTAGTATGTGTTGATGTGTGAGGCATGAGTGTGAGATTCTCTTTCTTTCCCTCTCTTCCCTCTTCAGAGAAAGGTAAACATAAAAGGGCACACAATGGGCCTTTTCACACGACCCCTAAGATCCGCTGGCCCCTTAAATTCGGACCAGAGATCTTGGGGTTCGTTGCTGTTCCTCCGTCCCCACCCCTCCACACTTCCTTGCTCCTTTCTGCGTGAGGGGAGGGAGGGGAGGGAGGAAAAAAGGGACAAAAGAATAAAGGCTTACCTCCCGGTGCCGGTGGAAGCTGCCGGGGAGCCCCGTCACTTCCTGATTCCTTCTCTTAAAGGGGCAGGAGGCAAAAAACAACAACAAAAAGAAGCGAGGAGAGCCCAGCACATCTGCATCAAGGAATTTTCACCTCACAAGAGCAGGTACAAGAAAAGTGCGCTGGGTCGCGCTTAGGTGGATGGGGTCGTAGTTAATTTCCTCTAAACTCTGGAGCTGGTGGGGAAACATTTTTAAGCTCCGGAGCTGGGAGCCATTTGCCCCGGAGTTTAGGGGTCGTGTATAAACGTCCAATGTCACCAGAAGACGTTAAAGATGGAGGAAAGGAAGAGATTGGAAGGTTTTTTTTTTTAAAAAAAAGCTCAATTAGGGGGTAGGGTCAGCCCAGGAAAATTCTTTTCTCTGAATATTCTGGAGAGGGGAAGCATTTACTTGTATGAGTTCAGTGCTTACCTAAACTGAGAAGCTGTTCTTTGAAGACTGTCCAATATCACATGTCAAAAATTGAAGAAAGAGAAATCAAAGTAATAGACAGAGTGCTGAAGAAGAATTTGGTGGGAGGCTGTGATCCAGGCAATAATTACTGTACAGTGATTCCACATGTAGCGTGAACTCTTGCAGCACATTTCCCTGAGCTAATTAATCATTTCTGTGCAAATGACAAAAACGTGATTTCACCAGCAAAAGCAGTCAGGGGCTGGGTCTACAAGACTCTTAGTCATGTCCTCAGTCATGTGTGTCCTATAGGTTTTCAAAGAGCTTTCCAGGGTGAATTCGAGGAATTACACTAACCATGAAGTATCAATAAGTTTCCACTCTCATTGGTTTTAGGAACATGTGGATATATATGTTTTCTACATGGCCTTTACATGTTTTTTGTGTCTGTTGATTTTAATAATATTTACAGATTTAATTTTTTAAAAATGCTGTGTTAGCCATCTTGAGCACTGAAAATACAAACAGGAAGGAAGGAAGGAAGGAAGGAAGGAAGGAAGGAAGGAACAGTACAATTTTTGCAAAAGGCACATTGCCTAAAGGATTTCAATTATTTATTTGCTTCATTCCTTCATTTAATTTGTATATTTTGCTGTCTTCCAGTTTGAATGCTTAAAACTTCTGTTCCTCCATATGAAGAAATTGAAAATTTTAGTAAATTATTCAAAAGCATATTTATTTATTAACATATTTAAATACCACCCATCTGGCAGTGGTTGTAAAACGCTATGTGAAACTTGGCATTTTTCCCCAATGGCACAATATTTATTTTGAATATTTTTACCCTGCCTTTTCCCTTGGAAAAGGACCCAAGGTGCCTTATAATAATGAGGGACAATATACAGTCCAGAACATTTAAGACATAGTTAAGAACAAGGAATTAGAAGAGACAACTTAGAACATTAAAAGATAACATTAGAGCTACAAAGAGCTCACAAAAAGAAAAGAAACATCCATTATAGGGGTGGAAAGTAACATGGAAAACACTAGTGTTCTTATGATATCAATCAATGCAATCATGTATGGGCAATTCATATAAAGTCACATAGTAGGTAGTCCCTCTTTCAGGGAAAACTTGCCTGAAAAGGAAGTCTTTGCCTGCTTCCGAAAAGACAGCAGAGATGGGGCAGTCCTGGCCTCCAGCAGGATAGAGTTCCAAAGTCTGGGAGCAGCAACAGAGAAGGCCCTTTCATGTGTTCTTCTCAGATGCACCCGTGAAGGTAGTGGGATAAAGGCCTCTCCTGATTACCTTAGCACCCGATCCAGTTCATACTGTGAGATTCGATCATTGAGGGAGCTTGAACCCTGGCTGTTTTGTGCTTTGTAGGTTAAGGTCAGCACCTTGGATTGTGCCTGGTAGGTGATGGGCAGATAGTGGAGCTGCTTTAGTAGGGGTGCAATGTGATCTGTAACCCACCCCAGTTAGCAATCTGGCTGCTGCGTTCTGGACCTACTGAAGTTTCCCAATACTTTCAATTGGTAACCCCAGCCCCACATTGAGCTCATTACATTAGTCCAGCCGGGAGGTTACTAGGGTACAGCAATATCAGCCATTTTCTGGTGTTTTGAACTGATACATAAAATGTGCCACATACATTGTTGAACCAACACACACAAACATGACACAGAGTCTTGTGGCTCTTTTCCACTTTAACTGAATATATGACTAATGCAGAGACCTATTCTGGAAATTTCTACAAATAATTGCTTTTTTCTGTGTGTTTATAAACAGCATGAAGCTTTAGAGATCCGGCTTGTCTCATAATTGTGTTTAAAACAGACATATCCATTGAAATATTCTGGAGCTTCACATCCGTGAGGAGATTGGTTCGGATATATCGAGGGAGCCAACAGGCCATGTAAATGCATAACTTAAAAAAAAGTCATTCGTAGTGTTATAAATCTGATGTATTTAGGAAGAGCTAAAATACAACTGCTGAAGGCTTCATTAAGCACACAAATCTAGTCCTTCCATTTCTGATATATCACAGTCATGAAAATGGCAGTGTTAGATGAAAGATCCATTTGCAGCTGGAGGTCAAGAATTCCCCCTTCCCAATTGCCTTAAATATTGTGTTCAGGATGATAATGAAGCATAAACAATATCCCTATTTGGGTCGCTTTTGGTGCTGTTTGGTTTGAATAAAAACAAGGGGTCCACATGTGTCTTGAACAAAGTCATAAAAATATAAATAAAATATTGAACCATACCTTACTCAGAAGAGTACAGCAACTCAGAGTTGTGTGTGGGTAAAACACACACAGCTGTGTGAGGGGGAACACCGAACTCCTAATTTTTCCGACATCTAGTGCTGTCCTGCTTCTTTTTGGCTAGTGCTACATGGTCCCCCCCCCAACAGTTTGGAGCAATAGTGTGAGTTTTTCGGGCTGTTTGGCCGTATTCTGGAAATTTTTCCTCCTGACGTTTTGCCAGACTCTGTGGTTGGCATCTTCAGAGGGCAAGGAGCTCAGGGAACTAGGAGTTCTCTCTGTGCTCCTAGTTCCCTGAGCTCCTTGCTCTCTGAAGATGCCAGCCACAGAGTCTGGTGGAATGTTGGGAAGAAAAACTTCCAGATCACAGCCAAACAACCCGAAAAACTCACAACAACTATCAGATCCCAGCCATGAAAGCCTTCGAAAATAATCTGAAGCAAACTTATTATCCTGTTCTATATCTCATAAGAATGGTTAGCTTGCACCAAAATAGAACTGTAAGTGGTAAGTAATATCTGACGTGACAACCCTGTGATGTACAGGGTGAGGGGTAAAAACATGTCCTGGGTTTCAAATAGTTATTGGTAGGGCAGATTGTAGTTAGTC
Source organism: Phrynocephalus versicolor (assembly GCA_023846285.1). Taxonomy (NCBI): domain Eukaryota; kingdom Metazoa; phylum Chordata; class Lepidosauria; order Squamata; family Agamidae; genus Phrynocephalus; species Phrynocephalus versicolor. The sequence goes on along the minus strand of JAHTLZ010000016.1, from coordinate 20,714,682 downwards.
TTTCAGTAGGATATACATTATTATTTGTAGTCAGCAGACTAGGCACCATGGATTGCATGAATATTCATTGCAATTTAAGCATTTATCAAAAACTTGAATCTGTGACCACTATGCAGAGGGCTTTTTGTATTCCCTTCATGCTCAGTCAAATGCTCTTTTCTAGACTGGAAAACTATATTGCTATGGGTTGAAAATTTCATGGCCACAGGGTCTTTAGGGCTATTTGAAAGCAGAGCTCTACAAATATTGGCCAAGAACAATGGATAAACTGGAGGCTGCTAGATGCCAAGAAACTGCAGCAGTACCATCACAAATGCTGATCAGTGAGTGAAAGGATCGCTAAAGTGAGAGAGAAGATACATCACACTAAAAATAAAAAAACTTTTAAAGCATGAATCAGACTGCTTCAATTTTCCCATCTTATTTTTATTTTAGTATAAAAATACCTTTTAAAAAGTATTAGTATAAATGTCATCATCAATGTCGCCATCATTACCGTCGCTATCATAATAGGTCACAGTGGTGTTAATGGCGGCTCCGCTCAAGACCCATTCTGGGGTGGGGGTTCTTTGCCCCCTGACCAAAAGACGCACAAAAGTGGTGTGCCTGTGTGTAGGCTGCATGGACGGGGAGCAAGTCTATTTAAAGTAGCCCCAGCGCATTCCCAGTCCCATGCCTGCGCAGTCCATTTGCCCCTTCCTCCCACCCTATATTGTGGATGGTGATGCTTTGCTGGTCACTACGGGGCCGGATGAGAAGTTTTGGCTGTCACTCAGATTGGCTGCAATTGACAGTGTGTTTTTGCCATCCCGTCATCCTCAATGTGTGGTTGGGCATAAGAGACTCAGCTGGGTAAGGATGCATAGGTAGCTCAGCTGGATCCTACCCGAGGCATCATCCCACATGCCTGAGGAATCTCTCATGTATGGGAGGGACGGAGAACTAATTGGAAATACCACTTGAGTTAGTTACAGCACAGGCCCTCTTTAGTTTATGTTATGCTAACATAGTTAACTATTGTTATCAATAAATTGTGGCCATTGTTAACTCTAAAAACTTTGCATCATCTCTTTATTTCGGTCTGGTTTGGCAATAAGGCAACCTAAGGCTATCAGTCTCTTGTTTTAGTGCAAAGGCTAATACTCAACCAGTGTCTTGACAGTGTCGAGGGCAGCAGCTCTGTCACTGCACTTGGCCATTTTGTGAGTCACTCTGCTGAGACAGCAGTTCATAGCCTCCAGTCTCAAGCACTGGCACAAAGGCATCGCTGACCCCAGTCCTGGCACTGATGCAGCAGTTGTGCCTTGCCAGCTAAGACTGTCCTGAAACAACCTCAGCCATTTTCATTTACTTCTAACTATTCTCAAAAAGTGCCTGTTCGGCTCCCTGCCGGAAGATTTTGAATTACTTCTCAGGAATCAGATCTCTTCTTACAAGTATCCCTCCAGGCTCCGGTGAGGAATGAGTTCATGCTGCTGTGATCTGTGAAAATGATTCCACGTGCATCCGATGGAACAATTTCTGCAGGAAAGGGAGATTAGTCTGTTGCAGCAAAAAGAAGAAAGAGTATTATTTTGGTAGGCCACAGATCCTCTAGTTGTGCAGCACATAAGGTGAGCTACAAACCATGAAAGATCATAGCCCAATAAAATGTGTCAAGTCTTTTTTAGACTCTTGTTAGTTTTGCTGAGTCAAATGCCCCATGGCAAAGTGAGAAACCACAGGTCTCATGTCAAACAAATTTAACAACAGAAACCAAGAAGTTACAGTCTAGCTCAGGCCTGCCCAAAGTCCGGCCCCGGGGGCCAAATCCGGCCCGTCAGACCATTCTGAGTGGCCCGCGGCTGGCTGGCCTGCCCCTCCCTCCCCCTCCTTCACCCCATGTTTTTTTTAAAAGAAAGTGGGTGGGGCTTGCAGTGGGGTGGCAGGGTTGGGGAGCAACCGGCCCCTGACACATTCTCAGCCACCAAATCTGGCCCTCCTTACAAAAAGTTTGGGCACCCCTGGTCTAGCTGAAGGGTTGCAAGGAAGCTCTGTCCTTCAACATTTTGTTGTTTGTCCTTACCCTAAGCACCTGTTTCAAGATCTGCCTGTCATAATGGCATGAGGAAGGTCAGGGGAAAATTGGTATCGGTCAACATGATTGTTGGGACAGTGATAACATTTAATAATCATACACTTTGGAAGCATCCACAGCACCTACATTCTCATAGTCATAGTGCAGTACAGATAACTGTGTTTGATATATTTTCAATCACATTTATCATTCATGGGAATTAGTTTAATTTTTTCCATCTCCCAAACTCGCTTAACAATTATAAATGCCTTTTTTCTTTTTCTTTGTTCTTCTCCACAAATCTGGTTTTTTTTTTAAGGCAATCCGCTGGCCTCTATAAAAATAATTCTCACACAGTCAAGAAAATGCACTTGCTGTGAGTGAATGGAAAGCTTGAATGTGGGTTATTAGGCAATTGGACTGTAAAACAACACACAGAAAGGGGTTGAACCTAAGTTTAATACATACATACATACATACATACATACATAACAATTGCAAATTGTCCTTCTCGATTTGTGGGTTGCCTTTGATACTGTCAAAGACAGTATCCTCTTGGGCAGGCTCACGGAGGTGGAGATTGGTGGCCAAGCTTTATGCTGGCTCCACTCCTTCCTCAGTGGCTGTTCCCAGAGAGTACAGCAGGAAGGAGTTTTGTCAGCTCCTTGGTCCTTCTCATGTGGGGTTCCACAGGGGTCACCACTCTCCCCCATGCTGTTTAACATCTATATGAGGCCGCTGGCTGAGGCCATTTAGAGTTTTGGGGTCTGCTGAAATCAGTACACTGACGACGCACAGCTCTATCTCTCCTTTTCCACCTCTGTGACGGAGGCTGTGCGGACCCTCGACTGCTGCCTGGATGCGGTTTTGAACTGGACCAGGACCAACAGGTTCAAGCTCAACCCCAAGAAGACAGAAGTACTATTCCTTGAGGGGGGGGGCAAAGAGATATTGCGGTTCTCCTCTCAGTGGTAGCCACCTCCAGGGTCACCTTAAGCTCCTCACTCAGATTCGTCCATATCTCGAGGGTGACCTCCTAAGGACAGTCATGCAAGCCCTGGTTATCTTGAGGATAGATTACTGTAACACCCTCTATATGGGGCTTCCCTTGAGCCTTGTTCGGCGATTGTAGTGGGTGCAGAACGTGGGGGCCAGACCAGTGGTTGGTACAGAAAGATATGACCACATAAACCTCATTCTGGCTCGCATGCACTGGCTACCTGTTGCTTCCTAAATAAGGTTCAAGGTACTGGTTTTGATTTACAAAGCCCTCCATGGCTTGGGTCCACAATATCTGATGGAGTATATTCTCTCAAGATCAACTTCAGCCCGGCCCACTAGATCATCTCAGGTCTCACTGTTGCGAATTGCTACTCCTAGGGAAGCTTGTAAAACCAAAAACCATCCTTTTTCTGTCACTGGTCCTATAGGGTGGAATCAGCTCCCTAGTGACATTAGGATTATGGAGACCTTCTTAGCCTTCAGGAAACAGCTAAAAACTTGGCTCTTCCAGGCTGCTTTCTGCAATTAATGGAGGTTGGTTGTATGTTTCTTATCCTTTTTCTGCCTTTTTATTTGATTTACTTACCACTATCTTATATTTTTATATTTTATTTTTCATTACTGGGTTTTAATCCTTAGATTTTTATGCTTCTACATATTTGTATTATGGATTAGTTGTTTGTTTGAATTCCATGATTTGAACTGTCCAGAGTTCCTCTGGAAAGTTGGGCAGTCTATAAATATAAATTTAAAATAAATAAATAAATAAATAATCAGAAAACAGGATATTGTAATGTTAACTACTAGCTTACTATGTCATTCATGGGGAGCTAAACAATGGCTGAAATCCTGTTCCATAGCTCCACCTGTGCAGTGCAAATAATGCCACTGGCAGGAGAACATCATTACTAACTACAGGGTTTCTTTGAGGGTTTCATGGTGCACACAAGGAAATCTTATGCATCCCAGAATGAAGGAAGCTCTTAATCAATGGCATTTTCCCACATCTCTTGATGCCATTCCCATGACTGAAGTAGCACTATATAACAGAACTCCAGCTATCGCAAACATAAATGAGTGGCCATTATGAATTAATTTAAACACTGTTATGCAATGGCAACATGAAACAATTTCTGGAGCAGATAATGTAGCCTTTCTAAGACAAAACAGTTCTTGCTTGCTGGCTTAAAACAGACAAGTCACTAAGAGAAAGCAGAATAGAAACTGAAGAAGAAAACTATACAGAATTTAGAAGTTAGAGAAGTAGAAAAAGTTGATCTTATTTGTTTTTTTATTTTATTTGTATGCCACGTTTGTCCCCACAGGAGACTCAGTTCTGGTGATGGCTAGCTGGAATGGAAGTAACTGGTTGGGAGGAGGAATCCAATGGAGCTAGTTTTTCAGCAGGGCTGGCTGAGTGACTCCCTTTCCCATAATTCCTTGCCAGAGCCTGATAAAATACATCAGCCTGATGCTTGTATGGCATTAACAATATTGGATCGTGCGGGACTGAATACCATTTTTTCCAGAGGGACAGAAAAGTAGCTAAGGTGATTTTTTTGCAGCTTAATGTTGTAGTGCTGTTTTATTTTATCTTCACCAGTTTTTTCTTAATTAATATAGCTGACAATTGTTCTCTATGAAACATGGCTGTTTGCAACAACTCCAGGGACAAGAAAGATGGGAAAAATGCACAGCTAATATAATCTTCCTTGAAAGATCCCTGAGCAGAGTTAATTATCTTTAATGCTGAGTTTGGAAAGTTTTTTGAGATTCTTTGAAGCTATGATGACAGAAAACCAGTGGACTGAGTCTCAGTTATAGCAATCATCAAGCTAGTCCTGCAGTTTTAAATACATTTAAAGCCTCGCTTTGATCATGTACGTGATGATCTCAGTGATAGTAATCCAAAATAAAATAGGACAAAGCAAAATCAATAGCAAATATTAGCCGTTAATTAGCATGTTTAATATGTAAGGGATTTATTATGTCCAACAATCCATTCAACATTTCTATTCAGAAAGGAAAAGGCTAAAATATTTCTGAATTTGGATGACAAGTATATTATTATTATTATTATTATTATTATTATTATTATTATTATTATTATTATTATTATTATTATTATTATTATTATTATTATTATTATTATCAGTCATTTTATTTCTCATTGTTCACATTTCCAAACACCATTAAAATAGTTAAGAAAAAATATAAAAATAAAATAACAAACATAAATAAAAGTTGAGGAGAAAAACAAAGTCCTAAACCTAAGATATATTCCAGTTTTATGGTTGTCATTGTACTAATGCTAATGAGTATGCTAATGATCTCTATTTATAATGATTTCTGAGACCAAACAGAAAATTATCCAGCTTTCTTTAGCAAACTCTCTCAGCTTCTCACATAATGACTCTGAGAGACTATCCATCTCTGCAATATCTAGTATTTTCTTAATTAGCTCCTCTATTTTAGGATTCTCCTGATCTTTCCATTTTTGAGCGCATATCAGCCTTGCAGCTCTACATATATGAATCAATATACTGTATGTATCTCCTCCCCCCCAACAATTCCTGGCATTATGTTCAATTAAAGCATTTGTAGTTTGAGGAAGACTTTATGTTGCACAATATGATTTCTTGCGCACTATCCCTTACCTTTGTCCCAAAGCTTTTAACTTTGTCGCATGTCCACCATACATGAAAAAAGTCTTGCCATACTTTCAACATGAATTACTAATCCCCAATGCAAATTTTGCCAAATCTGGAATAATAACTACAAATGGATTAAGCTGATAAGTGTAAGAGAAAATGTCTGGAAGATGATCCACAGACAGTGCCTTACACCTGTAACAATGACAAGCAGATTGAACCACCAAAGATGCAGCTGGGGATAAATTGTTTTCCTGGAGGTGTAAAATAGCAAATGTACAGCAAATGAACATGTATGGGTACAAGCATGAGAATGGTTGTTCAGGGTTGTGGTAAATTGTTGTGGTAAAACAATTTGACTGGAACTTGGAAGGTTTGGGTTCAGATCCCCACTCAACAGTCAAATCTCATTCTCATCCTGATGTACTTTGAAGGCCTGCTGGGAAGATAAAGTGAGAAGGACAGCCACATATACTTACAGTACCTTAAGATCTTTGGAGAGACAGGTATGATATGTGTAAAGAAACAAATGCAACAATGGCTCTGTGTCAAACCTGTTTTTGGGCGGGTGTGGGGGATCCGGATGAAAAAATGTAGACTCAAGTCCAGTTGTCCGAATAGCAGAGCAATGACCTCGCCCCTTGCCATTTGGCACATTTTATTACATATCATTTACACTCTACAGTATGCACAGAATCAGTGATAGGTTACAAGGGAAACGTTACATATGTTACATATGTTGGTTGGCTAGGGTTGCCTCATGACTGCCTCGTGAACAGAGCATGCCTTGCCCAGTTATTGATTGCCATAACCCATGTCCTTGCTGCTTGCAGATGGGAGGAGAGTTAATGAGAAAGGTGAGTTAATGAGGAGGGTGAGTTAATGAGAAGGAGACAAGGAGACAGGAATAGCTGGAGGAAAGATAAGAATAGGTAAAGGAAATGGAAAGCAAACAGGAATTATCCCAGTAACCAACAGCAAATAAATGAGAGATGAGCAGGGCAGGGTACACAGCCTGGGTAATGAAAAGTAACTAATGCTTTAGCTAAATAGTAGGTAATAGGTGAAAGAAATCTATCCAATTTATCCAAGCTGGTATGGGGGAATAGCGAGGTCTGCAAACATGTGGATTCAACAGAGTGCCACATCAGGAGTGCTTTCACTCTCTTGGAATGCGGACTCTGGACCCAAGTGAAGACTCTGGCTAGGCCCCATCCCAGCTGTCTGAATCGGATTCCGTCAGGCGGGCACCTTTGCCTGCGCGCCCAGATTCTCAGCACCAAGTGCCTGGACCATAGGGTTTTCTGTACAGGGGCAGCAGGCTGTTTAAGCCTGAGCTTAAATCCTTTCTCCTTCTGTTTTGACCCCGCCCACCCTCCCATTTTGTTGAAGCAACAGTGAGGGTACCTGGTTGCTATTTGGGCCAGATGGGGATTTTTGACTATCAATCTGATTGGCTTTGATTGGTGGTGTGTTTTCGTCCATCCCATTCTCACTTCAGTGCAGGGGGGGCATCTTATATCTCGGTCACAATGGTGGGTAATGCAACTGGTACCTGATAAAATCTCAATTTTCCAGAATTGTTTTCAATTAGGATGCAGCCCTCAAATAAATGGAAGAATTATAGGTGGATAGGGAGAGTAAGACAGGTTTTTACTACTACTGTTAAGTAGTAGATTGAGGGCTGCATTTAACTAGGTTTAGTATTGGAGGCGGAAGAATGCCGAACAGGTGGGCGGCATCCTTCTGGTCTTTAAATCTATTTGGGTTCCATGGGCTAAAAAGTAATTAATTTTAAAAAGCCCTATGTTCAGGCCCTCTTAATGGAGGTCAGGTTCAGCTTTTAAGCTAAAGAAAATTTTATTAATAAAAGTTTAGCTCTTGTTTTAACCCATATAAAACCCATGTCTTGTGTTTTTATTCCGGGCTGGGTGGGCAAAGCAAAAGCCCAGTGTTCTGCTCATGTAGTAAGTGGGGTGAAGAAATTTCCTGCTAATTTGTCTGTTCTTCTCATCTAAGGGCTTTTTCTGTGTCCTCTAAGAAACTTGCAGATAAGTAAAATTCTGTTGTGCCCAAACTTTAGTTTGGCTTTGACCAGTCAGAAGCTCTAGCCGAATTCTTCCCAGTGAGGTTTTAGAAAAGAACTCCAGGGGCAAATGAAGATGATCTAGAGTCAAACTAGAACCTGCCCCTTGGGTTCCGCTTCCAAACAGCCACCATCATGTCTGTGTTTCAGAACACTGGCTGAGAGCTCAGAGCACTAGCTGGGAGTCTCAGGAAATCCCTGTGCATCTCTGTGTGTAGGAGCCAAATCTCCAGGTGAAGAGGTGGTGGAAAAGGTCCAAGTTTTTTTTTGTTTTGTTTCTAAGGTGGCCTTACATCCTCCACATAAGCTGGTGTCAGGACTCCTTGAGCTAGGACAAAAGTAGTCCTTGGTGAACACTTACAAACAATCAAGACAGAAGTGAAGGGAGAGCACTTGGGAGACAGGGAGTGGAGCCACCATTTGGAGCAAGGCAAGGAGTGGAGTACTGGCTTTGTTATTTATGTGCTTTCACAAGCTTTGGCAGCATGTTGTAGAAACTACTTCCTTGTGGGCTAAGAATGAGCCTGCTACACACACTGCATGCTGCAATGTTCAGCTTAGAAAATCTCTCTCTTCATTATATGTACCATAAGGTCATGACTTTATATGTGTCCTAGGAAGAATGTGATGAAATTTTTGTCCTGCTGGGTTGCCAAAAGAAGGTATCACCGCCACCCTCTTGGCTCTCACTTACAGGATCACTTGGCCAGCCAGGTCATCTGAATTCATCGGCAAGTCAGGACTCATTTACCTCAGTTACCTCATGCCAATAATCTCCCAGCCCCAAAAGCAGCTTTGCTCCTAATTCCTGCTTGCATTGCTTCTACGTTATCACAGAAACCTAAATGGTGGTATCATTGGTATTCCCCTATAACATGCCATGGGCTCTGAATATCAGGGAAAGGATTACATCTGAACTGACAACAATACAGTAAGAGATGGGGGTGGGAGGGTGAGGGTGGAGCGTCTCGAAGTGCCTTCTGTGTACCTCATCACCCCACCATCATTTTCAGTGAAAGTTTTGACGTCACAGGGAATGCCTGCATCCACTGACTTTTCATTTATGATGTTGATGTCTTTCACTCTGCTACTTTATGCCTCCTATTAAATGTACTGTCACTGTCACTGCTTGCACCTCCTTCTCCCAGTGGCACCCTGCCTTCTCCCTCCCTCTTTCTCTTTGTTTCTCTGCCTATAGCACCCAAAACATAAGTCACAGGACTTATCTATCCCTCTTTTTTCCATCTAGAATAGACTTAACATTTCTTTGCATGATCAATAATGCTCATGTTTCTATGGGGGGAAAATGGATATATCTTCTTCTTCTCTTGGGAATCCTACAAGGGTACTCCATCAACCAGACCTAGTACTACCTGTGCTGTACTTCTATTAATTTGGAAACAGTTTGAGTTTCTAGGTTAATTCTTCAAGACTCAGGCCAAGTTCAAGCCATTGCTGCCTACTGATTCAGTTCACTTCGCACAGTAACTAAGGGCAGCCATGTTTATGGATTGTGGAGAGGAAATTCCAGCATATACCTCTCCTCTAACTTATGATACTAATTCATGATACTAAAATAGCACATTGAGTATCTTTCCCCTGCCTTTTCACAATATTCAACACCTGCTCCTCGAGACTGCCTCCTCACTCTGTCTAATGGTCAGACTGGTTCTGGAAGGACTTCAAGTTCTGTGAAGGCCTCAGGACTAATATAAACCAGGGCACGGAAAAGCTCACCATATCTCTGTTGTTGTGTACAGTGATAGGTAAGGCTGTGTGGGCATAAGCCCTAGCCAGACCTGTTAGCAATGGCTGCCGTTACTATTTGCATTTATTTCCTCTTCCTGGCTGCCAAAATGAGATCCAGTGGATCCACCAAATAGATTTTTATTTTTACTTCTGAGGCCAAGGAACAAGACTGGCTATTTCTGTGTTACCCTAATAAGATATTATGAAACTTTGGGGTTTGTGGGTGTGGTGTAGTGGATAGAGTGATGAACCCAAGAGACCCGATTTCTTGCTTGGCCATGGAAACACACTGGAGGTAAATACTCCTTCAATACATTGCGTACCTTCAAAGCACTGTTAGGTCACGGCTCCACCTTGACGGCACATAATATAAAATAAGAAACCAGAACATGCTACAGGTCATTATTACATACTCCAAACACTATCTGCATCCCCAGTCCTGTGATGCAAAAACATGATGTTCGGAGGTGCCTGTTCCAGTATCTCTTACTTTTAGAGGTGAGCAGTTGTACCCCACCCAATGTTTTAGTCCTGCCTCTCCACATCTCCTAGGCAGCAGAGCAGATGCTGTGGGATTTTTAGAGGCATACCTGCTTTAGCGGTTTGCCAGCTTATTTCACATTTCAGGGAAGAAAAATGATATGCAGTGTTCATTGGCGCTTTACGCTTAGATCGATAAGCACAGAATTTCAACCAGCCTGAAATAAAATCAATATTTTATTTAATTCATGATAGGTGTGTTGCAGATTGACTTTGGAGTAAGCCCATTAGGTTCATTGGGACTGACGTCTGAGTAAGCATGCACAGGATCAATTGCATAGCTGACACTTTTCAGAAAATAACTGATTGGGATTAAAGCCTATATGGATATTGTGCTTTCTGCACGTACTGTGCATATCAGTAGGCACTGGCCTAGAATTTTCAGTTATGGAAATAAAAGCAAAGCACAGCAGTTTCACCAGACATAAGGAGAAAAATATATGTATCTAAGGTGCTCAGATGCACAGCTTGAATATCAGATGAGCAATTCCATATACATCAAAGGAATACTTGCAGAAAACAGTTTTTATACGATGCATGCTCTGAGAATCATCCTCTGCATAAAAATAAGGTTGTAGCCTTATAACCTAAGAATGCATCATTGTATCTATGGATCAAAATGGGGTGTACATTGAAGATTTACTGAGAATACAGTTTAAGCAGAGGAATGACTCACATATTATACATGGATTTATTTGAGTTATATACCACTTTTTCCCAAAAACCACGACTTGAAGTGGTTCACAACAATGTTATAAAAAGGCACGGATAATGGGCTAAATTTAATTATTTAACTACAGCTATAATGGACTTCATAGGTCAACACATAGAATTATAGAATAATTGAACTGGCATATAAGACCATTGAGTCCAACCCCTTGTTCAAGGCAGGAATCCAAATCAAAAATGGTTGTCCAATTTTCTTTTGAATGCCTCCACCACTGGAGTGTTCACCAGATTCCATGGTAATTGGTTCCATTGTTGTACAGTATTGCTATAATGCAGGGCATGAGTAATGTGGATAGAGGGACGCTCTTCACCCTCTCACAAAATACCAAAACTAGTGGACATCCACTCAAACTGAGGGCTGGGAGAGTGAGAACAGACAAAAGAAAAAAAATTAAGCACTGCATTGTTAGTCTGTGGAACTCCCTACCACAGAATGTGGTGATGGCATCTGGCCTGGATGCCTTCAAAAGGGGATTGGACAAATTCCCTGAGGATAAATCCATCACAGGTTACAAACCATGATGGAGATGTGTACTCTCCAGGCTTAAAACCAGGGTACTTCAAGGGCCAGATGGAGGGGAGTGGTATCAGGAGACAGATATCGAGTCTCATGCACTCCCAGACGCATCTGGTGGGGCCACTGTGAGATACAGGAAGCTGGACTAGATGGGCCTTTGGCCTGATCCAGCATGGCTCTTCTTTATGTTCTTATGTTATTAATGCATTGCCACTTGGGAATTTGTTTAAAGGTTTTCCCTGATATTCAGATTAAATCTAGCTTCCTGTAGTTTGTGCCCACTGTTGCGTGTCCTGCACTCTGAGGTGATTGAGATCATGCCCCTCCTCTGTATGTTTACCTTTAAATTATTTTGAAGCACTATTATATCTTTCCTCAACCTTCTTTTCTTAAGGATAAACATGGCTTGTTCTTTCAGTCGCTCCTCATAGGGCATGTTTTCCAGTTCCCTGATCGGTCTCCTTGTTCTCTGAATTTTCTCTAGTTATAATTTCCCTGGTTTCAACAGGTATATTCTATTTGGGACTAAAAATTGTATTTGGCCAAACCACAGAATACTACACAAACATATTATGATATCATAAAGCAATTGGATTCTTTAAAAAGCAATTTCAAAACATACCAATATAAAGTGTAGCACCCAGCTGTTAAAAGTGCCCTTTTTTGCAGACAAATCAATCATAAAAAGCAGTTCATGCCATCTTTAAAATTTGCTTAATTACTAAATATGGCATCAGAGAAAAGCATATCATCCATTTCTAATAATTATGAGAGACCAACAGGAGCCAGGATTATATTTTATTTTTATTTTTATTTATGTGTTTATTTTCTTGTAGGAGAAAGAGAATAGAGTTGGCAACACACTTAGGCAAAACTAGTGGCCATTTACCTTTCAAAAATGTCTCATTCCTTGCAATTGTAATACTGGTCTTAGACAATGAGCTACTAATAACAATCTTGTTTGCTTTGTACTTCTGTTATTAACTCACAAAATGGCCCTAGGTGAGTCACTCTTGCTCTGCTACTCAGTCAGCTGCCAATAAGTAGCAAGCTCTTTTAAAAGAATCAAAACAAAACAAGACCCAACAGGATGTCCCAGTATTTGGCTTCAGTCCAATATAAAAGAACTTTCCAGATGAAGTCCTTCAAAACCGCTGGTAGCCAGGTCAAAGAAGCAAAAGGAAAACCTCAAACCATGGTGAAACAATATCATAGGTGGGACCAATTAAAGTACTACAGAATAAGAAAGAGATTTGTAGTGCCTTAAGGAGGAACATATTTTATTTGGAATAAGTTTTTAATGACTGCAGACAATGTCTCCTGTAAATTTCAGCTCGGCTGGGTGGGTCTGTGTCCCTTATGCATGCAACTTCACTCCTCCTACCATCATGGGCTACATTGTGATCAGAACAAAAAAGGTCTGTGGGAGGGGGACAGAGGCAAGGTCATATGCACACACACACACACTCATGCATGCACACGTGCGTGCGCACACACACAGAGAGAGAGAGAGAGAGAGAGAGAGAGAGACTACAGCAGGTGTGAGGAACCTTCAGCCCTCCAGATATTTTGGACCACAACTCCCACAGTCCTTTACCACTGGCAATGTAGGCTTGGAATTCTGGGAGCTGCGGTCCAAAACATCTGGAAGGCTGAAGGTTCTCCATCCCTGCTTTAGTGGGAACCTTGACTGCAGCCCAGTTGTTCAAGTCAACGTTCTCAAAAGCTTAAGCCAAACACATCCTATTCATCTTCAGGGTGCTACAAAATTCTGTGCTGTTTTTAACGCAATGGATGAACACAGGCAGAAATCCAATTGCAACAAAATCGCAATTTGATCATGCTGTCAGACTGTCCAGCTCTCTGTCACCAAGCAGGGTGTTAGAAAAATAGAAAAGTGAGAGAAAAATATAGAAGTGGCATCAGTTCTCACCAGGCTTGCAATTTACATAAGTCTTGAGTGAAAATACAAAAGGATTCTGTAGTTGTTCTATTGCTATTGTTATTCAGTGATTTGTGATTTTTATGTTGATGTCACGTACAATTGTGAGCTGGCCCCATTACCCCCTCCATGACATAACTATGGGACAAGGCTCGCAACTGGAAACTTTTATTGAATTATAGCTTAAAAGGTGGTTAACTTGTAATAAGCGTCACCTGGTATCTTAATAATGTCTCCAACCTAAACCAGTGTAAATGAACCATAGACCTGACACAGTTTGAAGGGGTCCTGAGTAGACATGGGCATGACCAGAAAAAATGACATTTCGAGTTATCGTTTGTCAGAATGGGTCTGTTTCGGGTCATTTCCGTTTGTCGTGAAATTTTTCAAAAATTTGTCGTTTTGTTTGTCGTTTGTTGTTTGTCGTTTCCACCACGATTTATCGCAATTTGACTTCCCAGACCATAGGGGCATCCCGCAATCAGGGCCGGTGCTAGGTCCTTTTTGTGCCCTAGGCGGCGGGGGGGAGGTGCGGGCGGGCAGCGGTGGCGGGGGGCATGGGCGGGTGGCAACAACAGCAGGGTGA
>JAHTLZ010000016.1:20688522-20700814 GCA_023846285.1 Phrynocephalus versicolor | reverse complement strand
TGGGTGGGCGGGCAGGCGAGTGGGCAGTTAGGTTCTGTTCTTGGCTTGCACCCCAAATGTGTGTGTGTGCAAGCAAATTGAAGTTGGGAAAATAGAAAATAAATGGTAGTATATAATATATTTTTAAAATAAATCCACACCTCCCACTCCCAGTCGAACCTCCCCCTTTATCCAATATCAGAAAAAAATCCTCACAAACTGCCAGAGAAGAAATAAAGAATAAACTGCTATTCCCTTCAGCAGACAAAGCTGCAGGGAATCAAAGAAATTATTTTCTAAATTCAATTCCCTCTCTGCCTGCCTAACTCAAATCTAAAGCCTCCAGCCTCCCTCCAGTCTCGATTCGAATAGCCAGAGCAGCCAGCCACACAGCTCTCCACCCTCCACATCCAAGACCCGACTGTGAATTCTGGAAGGTGCCTCGGCTTTTTATGCCCTCTGGCACATCCAGAAGTGTCAGTCAAAAACCTGGCGATGCCATTGGTGGAATGGTTCAAAATAATGGCGAGGGGCGAGACAGGACGCGACGTCCTGGAAGAGAAGAGGGGGGAGGAGTGCCCTATAAAGGGCGGCTCCTCCCCCCAGCCCACAGCCAGTTTGTTTCCGGCGTTCGTTGGGTGAGCACCACGAACAGCGGAGCCTGGACGGGCGCCACGTGGCGGGTGCCATTTTGGAGGCCGCGTAGGCGGCGAAGAAGACACGTTGCTGCTGGCCGGGCTGGAGCCTGCGGCTGAGCCCGGGCAAGCCGCGTCGTCGGCGGCGAGGGAGCGTCCCCGCTTGCCGGGCGGGACCAGCACAGCCCGGCGAGCGGAGCCCGAGCCGGAGAAGCGGCTGCCCGGCTGGGCGGTGAGAGGCCTAGACTCCCCTTCGCCAATCAGGAGGCCACGTGGGCCGGCCTTGCTAGGCCAAGTTGCCGGCCCGGTGGTACGAACGGGGCAGCTAGAATGGCGCCGGGCAGGGCACGGAGGAGCGGGAAGGGGCAGCGGCCTGCAGCTAAACAGCCTGCACCCCGGGCCCAATCACCGGGTGGGGATGCGGTGGATGCGCAGCTGGCCGCCTTGCAGCAGATGGAGGCCCGCCTGCAGGCACTGGAGGCGTCCAGAGGGGCAGCGCGCCCAGGGCCGCAACCAGGCGCAGCTCCACAGGTGGGGGCGGGGCCTGCCCGGGCTCGGAAGCAGGCACAAGTAACGGCTATGATACAGGATATGTCCCTACGTTTTGCAGCGCTCAAACAGCAGGAGGCTGTCCCAGGCCCTTCGGCGGGGTTGAACCCGGCCCCGGCCCCAGCAAAACGGCCGCGCCCGGCCCAGCAATGCGCCGATGCAGACGAAGTCCTCCCGGTCGAACAGGCGGATGAACAACAGCCCCTGGTGATGGCAACGGAGAGCCCGGCACCGAGTGAGTTGGCATGCGCGCCTGAACCGGCGCCCACAATAGCCTGGCCTTGGCCGGGCAGCACCGGCCTGGCCGGGATGACGGCCCCATCCCAGGGAGCAAACCAGACGCCGCCTGGCCAGTTAATGCTGGCCGCAATGCTCCCGGCATGGGGGCCCATCCCAGCCTGGATGCCCGGCTCGACGCCCCCCAGTATGGGCCCAAGGCCGGGGCAACCATCGCACACCATGGGCGGACCGGGCCAGAACCAAGCACTGCAAGCGGGAGGGCAACCGCAGTGGGCGCAGCCCCTGTGGCCCGGTTGGTCGGGCATAGGGCATATGGCGGGCGGCATGTCACCGTGGCCGGGGATGGGCGCTGCACCAGGCTACCCGGGGGTGGCAGCAGCCGCCATGCCATTTGGGGACTATGCATCCCCATTCGGCCACCACTTGTCCCAGTCCACTAGGGAAAAAATTTGGAGAGGGGAATTTGTAGACATCTTCAGCTTGCTCAATCGCGAGCTGGATACAAAGGATTTGGAGAAGGAGGACCCTCAGGACAAGGAGCAGCGGCTCAAGAAGAAGCCAGAGAGGTCCTGGGCCACGTGGCTGCCAGGGTACCTGATCTTCATGTCGTTGACGCTGCAGGCCCACCCATGGCGTTCTCAGGCAATGCTCAAATACTTGGACATAATATACAGGGCATTCGTAGATTTCCCGGCTCACACCTGGCTTAGGTATGATGAAGAGTTCCGCCGTAGGGCGGCACTAGACCCCTACATTCGCTGGGATGAGCCATTGCCGCCCCTTTGGCTGCAATTTATGATCCCGGCACGGCCGGTGCTGGGTGACAGGTATGACAGCGGCCACACGATAAGGAAGGGGTCGGCCACGACATCTGCCCGCGTTGCGGGCCAGCAGGTTCAAGTCCGGCTGGTCTGCTGGGAGTACAATGGCCAGGGAGTGTGTAACAGGAGGCCCTGCCGCTTTAGACATGACTGCGCTGTGTGTGGAGCCCAGCACCCGGCGACTACCTGTTACAGGGCCCGCCCACAGCAGGGGAAGCCCAGAGAGGGGGGGGGAACCCAAGAAGAGCGGAGGGCCCGACGGCCTTTCTCCAAAAGGGACCCAGCCCAATTAAACTGAAGGTGGTACAGCGCTGGGCAGCGGCATACCCTGACAGGGAGGCGGCACGTTTTCTAGTTTGTGGTTTTCAAGTTGGTTTCCGTATTCCGTTTGAGGGGGTGCGCGTACCCCGGCTGGCAAAGAATCTTAAATCCCTAGAGCTTGCGGAAGGGGTGGCAGAGGAGAAGATAGCAAAGGAGGTGAAGGAGGGCCGAGTCATTGGCCCCTTCGAGGAACCGCCAGTACCAACCTTGAGGGGGTCCCCGATTGGCCTGGTCCCGAAGAAAGTCCCGGGGGAATTCAGGTTAATTCACCATCTGTCCCATCCCACGGGATCGTCCCTTAACGATGGAATACCGCAGGAGCTCTGCACGGTCAAATACACCTCTTTTGATGCGGCCGTGTGCATGGTGCGTTCCTGCGGGGTGGCAGCGGAGATGGCGAAATGCGACATCAAGTCGGCCTTTCGCCTCCTCCCCGTACACCCAGAGGATTTTGAGCTCCTGGGTTTCCGCTTTAGAGGCCAGTTCTACATGGACCGGGCCCTCCCCTTCGGGTGCTCAGTATCTTGTGCCATCTTCGAAACATTCAGCGCCTTCGTGGAGTGGCGCCTTCGACACTCCACGGGTTGGGTTAGCATGGCCCATTACCTTGATGACTACCTCTTTGCCGGCCCAGCGGGCTCCGGCAGGTGCGGGGCCCTCTTGGATCGATTCCGCGCACTGGCCCGTGAGTTGGGACTCCCTTTAGCTGAGGAAAAGACCGAAGGACCCAGCACGGTTCTTACCTTCTTAGGGATTGAAATAGATACCATGGCGCAGGCTTGCAGGCTCCCCCAGGATAAGCTGCATGCCCTTCGCACCAGGGTGCGGCAGGCCCAGCGGCGCCAAAGTGGTGGCCCCGGGGAGGGCGTTCCTGCGACGGCTCTGCGCTGCTTTGAGCGGGCTGGGGCGACCTTCCCATAGAACGAGGGTGACGGCCGAGATGAGGGAGGACCTGGAGGTATGGGGCCTATTCCTAGAAGGGTTCAATGGGGTGTCTTTCTGGAGGGACGAGAGACGGCTGGGGGCCCAATTTCAGGTGTTCACCGACGCTGCCGGTGGCCTGGGATTTGGCATCTATTGTAAGGGAGAATGGTGTAGTGGCGTATGGCCTCCGGCATGGCAGGCAGAGGGCGTTACTAGGGACCTCACATTCCTTGAGCTGTTCCCTATCTGGGTTGCCCTATACATATGGTCCAAGGAGTGGGCCAACTCGGTAGTTCACTTCTGGTGTGACAACCAGGCAGTGGTGTGTGTCATAAACAGCTTGACATCATGGTCCCCTAGGGTGATGAGGCTCGTCCGAGCCTTTGTGTTGAGGGCCCTGCAGTATAACATAGTAGTACACGCCCGCCATGTCCCCGGGGTCAACAATGACATAGCCGATGCTTTGTCCCGCTGACAGGCCGAGCGTTTTCGGGCTATTGCCCCAGAAGCGGCCGACCATCCAGTGGAGATCCCGACAGAGGTATGGCTGGTTGGAGGGCTGAGGCTGACAGAGCTCTATGCCGCTCGGTCGCGCCCAGAACCCGGAGGGGATATGAATCTGTAATGGCTGAATTTACATCATTTAGGGACACACATGGCCTGGAGCACACCTGGCCCCTGCCCATAGAGCATCTACAGCAGTTCCTCGTACACTTACACCGGCGGGGGCTGGCGCTGAGTTCCTTACAGGGGAGGTTGGCCGCCTTGGCCTTTTATGCTAGGATCAGGGGCCATCCGGATACAACTAAGGACTTCAGAGTCAAGGGCATGGTGTCGGGTTGGGCCCGGGAGCGGGGACGTACATGGGACAACCGTTTCCCCCTTTCGCCCCAGCTGTTGGAACGCATGGGCGCCAGCTGGGCTGAGGTATGTTCCAGCACTTTTGAGGTGGCCCTGTTTAGGGCGGCCCCGCTCTTGGCCTTCTTCGGCGCCCTGCACATTAGCGAGCTAGTCGCAGCGAGTGGGCGGGATACATCATGTACTGCACTTCAGGTCACCGACCTACAGATGGCTCCCGCCAGCATGATTGTCCGCATTAGAAGGTCCAAGACGGACCAGAAGGGAAAAGGGGCGAAACTACACCTGGGCCCGTGTTCCGTGCTGGCGATATGCCCGGTGGCAGCCATGAGAGCTTACCTAGAGTTACGGGGCCGGGGCGAGGGGTGCCTATTTAGTCACCAAGACGGTAGCCCCTTGACGAAATTCCAGTTTACAACTATGACCACCAGGGTATTGGGACGGATGGGCCTAGGAACACTCAAGTTTGGGACGCACTCCTTCCGAATCGGCGCCGCATCCACGGCGGCGGCCGTGGGATATGACCAGGGTTCCATTCGCCAGCTGGGGAGGTGGACTTCCCAATGTTATAAAAGATATGTGCAGCCATTGCCGGCTATTTAATGTGTTGTTTTTGTCTTCTCAGGAATCCAAGGCGGTGCGTGTAGGGCGAGAGTTGTTTTTGTGGGCCACAGTTACGTGTACCGGGCGGAACACTTTGCACGGAGGACTGGCTGGGGGACCAACCTGGGGCTGGGTCATCAAATAAATATTGAATGGTGGGGTAAAAGGGGGATGAGATGGCGGGAGTTTCTGAGCATGGCTACGGCTGCGGCCAGAGGTTTCCCGCCAAACATTTTAATGATTCATCTGGGGGGCAACGATTTGACCTGGCAAACGGGCAAATCTTTAATACTCGAGATTCGGAGAGACCTGGCGACTTGGAAGGCATGCTTTCCTGCCTGCAGAGTCTTATGGTCAACGATAATCCCACGCCAAGTCTGGGGGAGTGGCTGTGACCCACAAAAGCTGAACCGCTCGAGGTGGGGTGTGAACCAAGAGGTTTGTCGGGCAGTTTGCCGGGAATTTGGGGCGGTGGTGGGCCACCCGGAGTTTGCGGTGACCAAGTCAGAGCTCTACAGGCCAGACGGTATACACCTGACGGACAAGGGCAACAAATTGTTCCTGCGGGATCTGAGGAGGGGCCTGGCTGCGGAATTGGCTTGAATGGGTGACCGGGGCCATAGCAAAGCTAGGCCCTCAGCAGTGGCGGCTAAAGCTGATTGAGGGCAGTGATGAGCACTAAATTAACATCTGGCGGCAAACATCCTTAACCACAGCGCTGCGGGCCGAGAGGTCTTGGTGCTGGGGTGGGGGAAAGTAAACGACTCCCTGCACTGGCAATTCCCAGTTTGGCGACAGCAGCGGCAGGGAGGAGCAATTTAATTAACTGGCCTGGGGGTGCTGTCGGACGACCGCACCACCTGGGGGTGCGTGGCTCACCCAATGCGGCCCGGTTGGAGGGGTCCCGGGAGACCTCGGGGTTCCAACCAAGCTATGAATGCCTGGCCCCTCCTCTTGTTGTTGTTGTTGTTGTTGTTGTTTATATGTATTAATAAAGTGTGGCCCATTTACCCCCATCACACTGTCTCGCCTGGTCATTTCGAGTGGGGGGGCAATATTGCTATAAAAAAACCCACTGCTGCTACTATTAAAAATCAGGCATTTAAAATAAATAAATTTTACATGTTTCTGTGGTGATTTGGTGTGTTTTTTGACCACGATTTCAAAAGAAAAATTGTGGTCGCCATTTTGGATCCCCCCCACCGCATGGCATGGAGACGACAAGGATGAACCCCCCCCAGCCTGGTGCAAGCAGCCCAGAACAGGAGGGGGAGGCTGCCCCCCCAGAAACCCCCCCTCAGGTAGGTGTCCTCAGGCAGGCATATTTTCGCCTGCTTTTTTGGCCGGGAGTCTTTTTTTTTTTTTTTACTTTTTAAAACTTTTTTTCTGTGCTGCTTGGCAATGGCATCGCGCGATCGCCACGATGCCATTAACGACAACGAAAAACCCGACCCAATTTTTCTTTTTTCGGGTTGGGTTCGAGCTGGAGTGGCATAATTATCGTTACCATTTCCATTACGTAACGGAAATTGAAACCGAAAACGGAAACAATTTTGCCGCTCCGTGCCCATGTCTAGTCCTGAGTAGAGATGGGCACGACTAGCGGTATTTTCGTTTTCGTTTTCGTTTTTCATTTTCGTTACGGAAACGAAACGAAAACGAAAATCGGCACCAACCTGGACCGAAAATGGAAACGAAACGACTAATTTCGAGCCAATTTCCGTTTTTCGTTACTGGAAAAGCACTCAATTGAGCTAAATGGGGAGAAACGAAAAAAAATTTGTTTTCGTTTTCGTTTTTTCATTTTCGTTACGTAACGAAACGAAAACAAAAAATTTTGAAATTAGCCCATGAAAACGGAAACGAAACGACTCAGACCCTAGCCGAAAACGAAAACGAAAACGGAAACGAAACTTTTTTTCTGAGTCGTGCCCATCTCTAGTCCTGAGTCCCACTGAATGGGGTCCCGAGTCCTTAATACTTCTTAAAGCCTGTCATCTGTGGTGGGGAAGTAACCCTCCTCTTCCATTAGCTCCAGTTTCCCACAGAGGTGTGCAAGGCATTGGATGCTGCAGTGAGAGTGCTGCACAGATACTAAAACATGTCCCTGAAGGCAGGAAGCCTGGGCAATAGCTCTGACATGTCTCTTGGAACCAGACTCTGCATTCCCATTCTTCAATGCCTGGATGTTGGCAGATTCATCACTGAAAACAAGGTTGACAGGGTTGCCTCCCGATCCAGGGTATCAGAAAGAATGTGTCCTAGTTGTGATCCATGACATGTCCCAGATGAATACTTCAGATTAGCATTTCCTTGGCATCATTACTGGTGGCATCTGTTTTGCCTGTGTTTCTCAGGTCGCTTGGCCGCTCAATACCTTGTCTCTCCGCTCATGGGCTGCTTCCTCTGGCGGCACTAGCATTTTTACCCACTTTCTCATCCAGGTATCCCACCTTCTCACTATCTTGCTGCATTCAGTCAGGGTCTTGAGGTGGAGACCACTGTTTCTGCCTGGCAGATGCCTCAGTCTCCTGTATCTGCACAGGTATCCCTCACCTTGCTCACTGAGCTCTCTTTATCTTGCCTTCCTTCCATCGCCATGTCCATGCTGCCCGGTTGCTCCATGCGTCTGAGTTATCCACAGCCTAGTCGGTGGGTGAGCTTCAACTAACCAACACTGAGGCATTCAAAGTGGGGTGCCCATGTGCAGGGAGGCCAGCCTAACTTTTGGGGTTCCTGCAAGTCTCACATTAACATTAAACAAAATCTGCACTAAATTATTGTATATGCTGTCAAGTCACTTCTGGTTTAAAGTGAGAATAACTGATATGCTTGAGAAGTTGCAGTCATTGCAGTCCCTCCTCTGTGGGTTTCCATGGCTGATTAGGACTTACCTGAGTCCTAGTCTGACACTCTGTCCATTATATCACAATGACTGGCACAATATTGCAGGGGCAGTTGTGCTCTAGTATATATTCTCCACTTCCCTACATCACATCCTGCACAGCCTGTAATTGGCCTGACCTTCTGGAGCAACTGGGATGAAGGTAGGGTGCGGTGGAATTTACCCTACCTGCTTCTGCCAACACAGAATAAGGATGAACCATAGTCCTGTATATAGAGATGCCCTATATCAGTTGTGGTGGACCTTCAAGACTCCCAATGTTTGGGACCTCAACTCCCACAGTCCTTTGTCACTGGCAATCTAGGCTTGGAATTCTGGGAGTTGTGGTCCAAAACATCTGGAGTGCCAAAGGTGTGCCACCACTGCCCTTTATACTGTTATTACGATTAATATTTTTAGAAGATAGCAGAATACATATTGGGTTTTAACTTAATTATTTACCCAAGTTGCAAAAAAAAAAAAAAAAAACCCATTATATTTTTTTCTAATTTAACAACTGTGTGCCTATTTCCGGACATCACAGCAAACATGGAAAAATGCTGTTTTAAAGGTTCAGCTTTTAAAAGTTTGTTGTGTAGAACTCTAAAAGGACACGTATGTGAATCATGATCCAGCTTTGCAAGAGCCTTTTAAAATCCTTCTCTAAACCTCATGCAGCAGTGTTCTCCAAATAATATATTCAGTTAGGTCACGTCACTTGAGAACATATTATTGACAAATATGTCCTACATTATTCAGTTACAATAAAAAGCTTTGCCCTTTGCCCATATCATATGCCTGAAATATTTAGTCTGCATTATGCAAATGCTCTTTACAACTTTGGTGTACCATTACTCTCTGCTTGAAATCTGTAAGTGAGAAAGTCTGGCTTTACTAATGTAACAGTCGAATGAATAAGCTGCAGGGTAGAATCACAATGGCTTTTGAAGACACAGTTGAGAGGAGCTCTATCTTGCTGGGGTTTGCATTTTCTTTTTTAGCTCTTCAATTGGTGTCTGCTCAAATGAGATTCAGATTGTATCGGGCCTCTTGGCATTTGTAAGTTTTCTGTTTTGTAAGGTGCATGAAAATCAACTCTAGGAAACAAAGGGTGATGCTTGGAAATTACACAGTGATAATGATGCAAATTGGAAAAAGAAAAAAGAAAAAAAAAAGAAAAAATCTTTGTAGTTGTCCTTGAAACATATCACAGCCTTCCAGTTTCTGGGGGTGAGTTAATGGCAATGGTATTGTGCAAACAGTGCATAAAATCATTGCCTAAGCGTGATCCTGAGCAATTCTGAAATAACCCATAAGAGAGGTAGGGTTCACCCACAGGTAGCAACATGTGACAACAGATCTCTTGGAAAATACACACAAAAGCTTGTCCCTTGCTTGAATAACTCTCCATTACCCATACTGCTCCATTCTGATGACTTGGTTCTTCTTGCTATTTCCAGAACCGGGCTGCGACACCTCTTGACAGCATTTCAAGCCTTCTGTGCCTTCAATGGTAATCAATTCAGAGAAAACTAAAATATTGGTCTTTTCAAAATCCTGGAACTCGGTACCCTGGAGTATCAATAATACCCCTATTGAACAAGTTAAATCATTTAAATATCTGTCGTCTTGATTGGACTCTACATAGAAATTCAACCATATCACTGACCTTCACCTAACCTTCACCTAAATGCAGTCGCCCACTTCCGTTATAATAACAGCAACCAGTATATCCCTGCAGCTCTTAAAGTTTTGCAGACAAAGACCATGAGCCAATTTCTGTATGGTGTCTCAGTTGGGACCAAAGTGGCCAATGAGAAAGTAGACCTGGTTATGGCCTCCTTTTAAAGACGTATTTTAGACGTCCCTAATATGATTAAACTATAAACCATGACCCTTGAGTTGGGTATCCACTTATGGGAGTTGGGTATCCATGGAATGGTCCTGGTTAAGCCTTTACTATAATACTCCCCCTGGTTCCTTACTGTATGATCTTTGCCATCTATTTTGCCATCTATTGTGGAATTGTATACCACACAGGCTAAAAAGAGGGTGATGAAGATATATACAGATTCCACACATCCTGGACATAATCTGTTTCCATTGTTACCCTCAGGGCGACGTTTTAGGGCATTGCATACTAGGGAAACTAGATATAAAGATAATTTCTTTCCAAGTGCTAGCAAACTGTTGAATAATTAATTTTTACTTATTTACTTCCTTTTTAATAATAGGTTATATTGTATTGTTGTACTGTGTTTTTATTGTTGAATATATGAGTCTTATATTTCTTTTTATATATGGAGAGCATTTTTTACCAAAACAAAATCTGGGTGTGTCCAACCACACTTGGCCAATAAAAGGATTCTGATTCTGATTCTGATTCTTTTAAAATATCCTTTTACTTCCACTTGGGACAGTCTTAATTAATTAAACTTCAAAGCTTATATTTTACTCTTGACTCTTTTGCAGATATTGAACTTAACAGAGCTCACCTGATCATAAAGACAAGATTACTGGATAGAGATGGGCACGACTCAAAAAAATGGTGTTTCGTTTGTCGTTTGGTCGTTTAGGGGTCCGTTTTGGTTCATTTTCATTTTCGTGAGTTTTTTTGCAAAAAAATTCATTTTTGTTTCATTAGGTAACGAAACGAAAAAATGAAAACGAAAATGAAAAATTGCTGTTTCGTTACCATTTAGCACAATTCAATGTATTTGCCGTAACGAAAACGAAGCGGTCGACAAAATTTTTCATGTTTCGGGTCGTTTCGTTTCATTTTGGAGTCAAAATTCATTTTTCGTTTCGTTACGTAACAAAATGAAAAAGCAAAAACAAAAACAAAAAATCGCTCGTTTCGTGCCCATCTTTATTACTGGAAGTAGAACCTCAGTCACTTACCTCTAGTCTGAATTCAGTCTGTTCCCCATGTTATTTTAATTTACTCCCCTCTTTTGGACACAACCTATGATATTTTCACAAGTTAGTAAACCCAAATAAGAGGCGTGTCTCTGTGTTAGCTAAACTTAACATCTTTCCTTCTTCAGTTTTGTCTGGAAGATACCACAATATCCCTTTTACTCAGAGGATTTGAATCTTTTGCCACTTAGAACCCGATACAATCTCCCACATCTTGTGTCATTGTCCAGCACACAATAAGCTACGCAATCTCGTGGAACAAATCCTCCTTGATTTCTCAGGCCCTCCTGAAAGATATATGGGCTTTCTCCTTCAGGACAATTCTGAACTAGTCACTGCTCAGGTGTCTGGATTTCTAACAGCTGTATTAAAGAAAAAAGGAGCAACCCTCTATGAACTTTAGCTAGACCATTGATGAGATTTATTTTATAATGTTCTGTGTAACTGTTTGGTCTTTATATGTGTACTTCCTTTGTTTTAATCCCATTAAAGCTTTATGGAATGGAATGGAATGGATACTGGAGTGACATTAATGCTTGCATTTATCTGAGAAATAGACTTGAGGTAGGAACAGTGGTGGAAGTCACAGTTCTTGCTAAGTCAGAGCTGTCTGGAGCCATTGCTGGCCCTTTCAACTCTAAAGAATAAAAACAAGTCCTTCTTGGTGGGACAAGTAAAAGATATGGGAATCAAGTAACATCACAAACCTAAGAGTAGAAGTCTAAAATGAAAGGAAGATCAGAACAGGCCGAAGCAGGTAGGATACTGCCTCAAATATATTTTAATACATGTTTTTATGGGCCATAAGTTGCTACCACTTTTTCTAGTTTTGATTACTTTTGTATGATAGTGAAATAAACCAGAAGCCAGAATGGTGTTAGACATGAATAATCCTTACATGGTCGATATCAGTTTTTGATGTCATGAAAGATGTTCAGCTCTGCTAAGAAGCACAATGTAAAATCTGTTTATTATCTCAATTGAAATAAAATTGCAGTGAAATGGCAGGTCAAGTTGCAGAAAACTCCAGTTAATATAATTTTGACTTTTTGTAAAAGAAAAGAAAAGAAAAAGCCTCCTGGGAGGTATTTAATGATGCAAATAGAACCAAAGGTTTCTGACGCCAAAATAAGAAATACTTGTGCTACAACAGGTTTTCTTGGCCTGAGTCATCAGGTTTACTTTTGATGCATCAAACCATAACAGAGGTTAATAGCTCCTTCATTTTAAAACCACACAAATTTAGAGTCTGAAAGCAAGTATATTTTAGAGAAAGATTTAAGCACCATTCTGACATTCTGTGAACTTGCTTAGAGAGGAACACCTGACACCATCTCTCCATCATGATGTTCTTCATGGTTTCAGCATGTTGGCAACAATCAAGATGGTGGACAAAATGTCACTGTGATTTTAACAGCTTCATTTCAGTATGAGTTTTCATAGATCAAAATCCACTTCTTCATACACAAAGAGTGCAAATGCATGTTGTTTTTATATACTGCTTCATAGTGTTAGAGCACTCTCTGGGTGATGTATAACATGATTGTGCAAAAAAAAAA